>JBAMAX010000172.1:0-51424 GCA_037043745.1 Chymomyza amoena
ATGTATAAGAAGTTATACTGAACTTGGTTTCGAATAAGTTTTGGGAACTAAGAGTTCTATTCATAATTTTAATTATCTACTTTTTTTTGGACAGGGCGTTTTTTTTCTTTGTAGTTTCTGTGTCTTTAACCGAAACCTGACATGAAAAATCAGGTTATAAAAGTCATATATGAAAATTTCCGTTCATCAGGGCTCTACCGGTATATTCTCTCCAATCCCGCGAAATAATTTCTTTAAAATGTTCTGCATATTCACTGTAGTGCTTATATTACTTTGTCTAAGGCTTGAACCCCATCAACTCGAAAATTTGTACTGGGCTAAGGTCCAAATCCCACGTTAAGCATGGTCCTGCACTTTCCAATTTTTCTGTTTCCCTAATTTTTCCTGTCTATTCTATATCCTTATCACTTACTCCCATTACCGGTATCACAAAGGGCCTGTTTTTGGAACGCTCCGTGACCAAGATCTCAATTTTTTAATGAAAAATTCCCCGTATAAGCTGTCTCCTTTTTATAAGTAAAAGCACCTAAAAATGTCCGAGCTTTCGCTTCTGACCACCTAGAGCAGTCTGAGAAACAGAGCAGTAAACAAAGCCGCTCAGCTTCTCAGGATTAACCGTATTTAATTTATCTTTACTCACTCTGCGCCTTGAGCTTATACCGCACCAACGCCCATCCTCGAAAGGCATAGTAGAGCGCCAACATAAAGACATGTTCCAGCAGCCAGACGCCCATCACCCAGTGCAGACGACGCAGTCCAGCCTTAAAGGTGCCCAGTCCCAGATTTATTTCTCCCTCCACGAAATAGTCATGCAATATGACATTTAGCAGGAACATAACCAATATAATGTAGAATATATGATATATGGTCTTCATATGATCCACCTGTAGCAACGCTGTTAGATACGATTCGCGTGCTACGAATACTTTGTCTGGTAACTGACGTTGTGGCTCTTTTTTTGGTGCATTCGAATTTTTGGCAGTCGCCTTATTAGGACTGTCCGTAATATCACTTGATTTTTTCTGGGCATGCTGACGATTATGCCATGTGTTGCTTATAGTGCCATTGCTGGCTTGTGCTGCGGAAAAATTTCGAAATTCATGGTCGCGTAGTTCCTGTTGACGCAGATCTTGCATCACATCCTCAATCAAGACTTCAATGCGTTGTTCAAATTGTTGCAAAAGATTTGTGCGAAACTTTTGCAACTTTTCGCGCACAAAGTGCAGTTCTGTAAGGGATCACGCCATATATATGTAGGTAAGATTAGATTTAGTTTTCTTTAACTTACCTTTTGGATCTGGAGTATCTGACACACGGCTGCGCAGACGCTGTGTTTCGTCTACCATTTCAAAGCGTACTATTCTTAACTAAATTCTAAATTATATTTAATTTTAAAATATTTGGTTAATTTCTTTAAAAATAAGCGTCAAGTCCTAGTCGCAATATTTTTTATAATGCGCTTGGTCGACTGTTTCGTCCAACGACAGTCCGAGAATTGACTACAGTTGTTTTTTTCAAAGTGATAACGGGGTATTGTTTATTTCTCGCCAAGAGCGCAGCGAACGGATCTATGCCAGGGCGCTTGTTTATGCTCAGTGCCGCATTAAGCGTATGAACGCGCCCAAGGGGCTTTTAAGTTAAAATAAATTAAGTGTGCTTTGATTTGTACGGCTTTATAAATCCAATAAAAAATATATTCCAAAATAAGTGAAGTGCAGTCAAACATAAAAAGGCACGAAACAAATAAAAAGACCTTTGTGTTCCATTGGAAGATGTTGAAATCGGGAAATGTTTTTTAAGGTAACTACAGAAATTGTTCCAAAAAAATATTTTGCAGGCGCTTTGTACCTCATTACAAAAGACGCGTAAATGCAAATTTTTTGATTCCGTTCGTGCCATTAAAATTGGAACAATCAATGGAATTTTTATTAAATTGGTTATAGACAAAATCTTCGGAATCGTATCGTAAGCATAGTATTTAAATAAAATAAATATTTTACAAAATAGATAGGTATGAAACACGTGAAAAATATTTTTTTATGTATCATTCCCCTCCTGTTTTATGGTTATTGTTTGTTGATTATTTAAAATCTATAATAATCTAAACAAATAGTTTCTTTTGATCACACTGTTTTTTTACTTGACGGGCAAATTCATCCCAAAGAAGTTCGATTGGATTTAGATCAGGGGATTATGCCGGCCACTCCATGGATTTCAACGTTCTATCTCGAAACAAGAAGTTCGGAGAAATTAACTTAGTTTATTGATCTATCACACATTGTGTAGCGATTCATTTTGTCAATATGTGACTATAACCTTTTGATTATAGGTTGATTGTCAATAAATAAATATCTGCCAAAAAATAGAGTTTATCTTCAACAAATAAATAATTAAATATATTTATTCGATAAATTTTAAAACACACTTCAAGCTTTTTTCGAGTTCGTTAATTAATTCCGTATAATTTCTGAAGTGTCCCGAAACTTTTGCCTGCAGTGTATGTTTTTGTGTTCCATTTCCTTTTGTGCTCTATAGTTATCATCGAAACAACAATAGAAATATTGAAAATCTATGTCTTAAAAGTTTTGGAATCCTAACATACTCGTACAATGAATTTGGTCCCTTTACATAGATCTATTTTAAGCTCATGTATTTTGTATATTGCCAAGAAAACTCTTTTTTTTTGCCAAAATAGCATTCCCAGACAAAAGATCATGTAATCCAAGCGATTGGTAAAAGTTTTTCGAAAAAAAATTTAAATAATTTGAATTATTCGGGTGTTGCCCTGGACTCGATTTCCTAAACAAAAGTTATCTGTTCCACGCTTTATATTGATATATTAATTTCAGATCAAAATAATCGATACTTACATTTTTTTAGACTTTGACGCGGGCAAAAAAGGTTGTCAAACTAAGCTACAACATGGAAAATTAAAATAAAGGTTGCATTTAAAGTTTAAAAGAAGTTGCTCAGTAAATATATGCAATCAAATCTAACAAAGTTTTTCTACAGATATAAATATTTTGCCGACATAGTAACAAAGTGAGTATAAATATTATGATCATCTCTGACCGACTGGGTTTTATGATTTGGTTTTAAGCTGCATAATTCTATTAAGGAGAATCGTGATCAGATGTACCCACGTAACGACAAAATTGCATATAATAATTTTTGCCCAAAATTTGGTTTTCCTAGCATCTATGGTCTTCGAGATCCACGATCCTGGCAGAAACAAAGTATTTTACCTTGAACAATTCTTCCTAGTGCTTATTCAGATTACATGAATCTTTAATGGGCCACAAGCTGGCATATGTCGCATAAGAGTGCGCTTCAAAGCGAAATAAAGCTAAAAGTTATTTGTGTGCACATATTGTATACTGGGGCCTCATGTGCCTGTCCCTGCTCTAATCCGGCCCTGCTCAAACCCAACTCTTTGTTACGTCACTGTCTGCAATGTGCCTGCTTAAACAAAGTTCACCCACAAATATTTTACTCTCACTCTCTTTGGCGCTTGCTCTCTCTCTAAGTGCACTCTATTTAAACGCGCAATGCTAAACAAATAATATAATAAATTTACAAGTACTTTGATTAAATAACATTGTAGTATCTACAAATTAGATTGTTCCCGCGCAGCTTGAATTCAGAGATTAGCCCTTGGAATCTCGCCGTCAACGCACTTTTGCTACCATGCCAACACAATCAATCCTGATAAAGATTTGGGTGTTTATTGTAAGTTGGATTGAGTGCACTTGCACTCGCTTCTTGAGTGCGGGCTGCACTCGGCTTATGTGCTACATAACATAGTATATATATACTAAGTACAAATGTATGTGTCACAATTTGGGTGCTCTGTTGATATGACAAAGTGATTAAAAGAATAAGATTAGTGGGTAAGGCGTGAGTGAGTACATTGGACGAGCTACGTCAAAGAGCAAAGTGTGAAGTAAAAGGTCAATGTAATAAAAAAAGTATATTCATTTGGGAGTCTTGGGAAATCAAAGTCTAGCAAGTATTAAGCACAGAAAGGTCGACTATCCAGATTAAAACTTTATGTATTACTAAGCTAGCTAACAACTAACTTTGTCTTATATAGTACGGCTTGGAAAGGTAGTTGATTAGATCTTCTAGCTCATCTGAATTGGCTACAACTGGGATAACGAGACAAATTTCTGCGTACTCTAAAGTGTTTAATTTAAAATTTTAGCTACAGGATACACCGAAATACATTGTCGAAATTGAAAAATGTTTCTAAAATTTGATTTGCTTAATAAAAATATTTTGACTCATTTGGGAATTTGCTTCTAGACGTTACGACGTTTTTTATTAGTGTTGGGTAAATATGGGTCAGTTTAAAGAATTAGCAACTCAGTTGCTCATTTCGAAGTGAGTGACTAGTGTCCAATTTAGGATGCAATTTTTGGCACTTCACAGAGCAAGGGAATAGTGAGCCAGTGATCAAGGAATCGTGAAGAGAGAGTCGTAAGCGAAGAGTAGTGAGCAAGTGTGTCAAAAAGAACCACTTTACTGACTTGGCTCATTTACTCACTTTTTTGTTCACTCAATCATGAGCACTTCACAAATCATGGGGAATAGTGAGCAAGTGTTCAAGAAATCGCGAAGAGAAAGTCGTGAGCGAGGAGTAGTGAGCAAGTGAGCTAAAAAGAACCACTTTACTGACTTGGCTAACTTACTCACTTTTTTGTTCACGCATTTATGAGCACTTCACAGATCATGGGGAATAGTGAGCAAGTGTTCAAGGAATCGTGAAGAGAGCGTCGTGAGCGAGGAGTAGTGAGCAAGTGAGCTAAAAAGAACCACTTTACTGACTTGGCTCATTTAGTCAGTTTATTAAGTAACTATTTTTTATTTAGTCATTTATGAGCAACCCAACACAAATTTATATGCTGTTGCCACTAAGAATATTCGATTTTCTATCTCTAGAATAGTATATTACGAATATCTTCAGTATTTACGGTCCGATTATAATATCAATCGAAAGTTTTTTTATTTTTACGTTGTTATATAATACACAGAATCATCAAGTTCTGTAAATAACCTTATGTGGCCCTAATAAAAAAAAACCGGCACCTATTTTTTTTAACTAGGCATATATATTTCTATTATGCTTTTTATTAGGGTAGTTAAAATTATAGGGGTCTCAAAAATCCTGCAAAGTGTTAACGCGAATTGGTTCTATGGATCAATCTAAAAAATTTTGCACAAGAAACTATATATCGAAAATAAATTTTCAGTTTGGATCTTTTCAAAATAGGAACTTTCCAAAATATTTAAAAATCGAGTAAGAGATTGCATTGATTAGGCAAAAAAGGTTTTTTTATTCGTTCTGAGGTCAAGGCATTTATTTTTGATGTTTATTTTTTTGTTTAGTGCTGCCTTCTCTATCATTGAAATTTATTGGATTATTTTCTATCAGCATATTAGATGTCCTATATACCTAAAACAAAAATTTAAAAAAAAATATGCCTTGATTATTTAGAAAGTGAATAAAACAAGAGTTTTTGTCTTATATTTATTTATTATTATAATAATTTATTATTTACATTTACATTTACATTTTTGTTTTTATACCCTGTACCGTATGGTACTAAGGGTATATTAAGTTTGTGCAAGCCGAAAATGTATGTAACATATAGAAGGAGACGTCGGAGACACCCCAAAGTTACCTAAACTATGATCAGGGTGAATAGAGAAGTCGATATACCCATGTCCGTCTGTCCGTCTGTCCGTCTGTCCGTCTGTCCGTCCGTGTGAACGCCTAGATCTCAGAGATGGTAAGAGCTAGAGTTACCAAACTTTCACATTAGATCCCATATTATTCCATAGGAGGCAAGTTTATTTTATTTTTTTGATATCGGGGATAAATTATATAGCTCCCATGGGGGTGTTTGAGACGACCTCGACAAAAAAAAAAGCGTTTTAGATGAATAATTCGTTTGTTTATGAAGATATCGTAACGAAATTTGGTATTCAAAAGTTTTTTATAGTTCCGAATCACTGTACCAAATTTGATCGAAATCGGTTGACTATATCATATAGCTCCCATAGGACCGATCGGCCAAAATAACTTTTTTAACGAAAAATTCGCTATATTTCGTTTCTTAATAAAGATATCGTAACCAGATTTGGCGTTTGGAAATTTTTTAGACCACTTAAGCAATGTGCCAAATTTGAACAAAATCGGTTGACTATATCATATAGCTCCCATAGGTCCGATCTTCCAAAAAATCGATTTTTTAACAAAATTTGTTGTGTTTCGTTTGTTTTTTAAGATATTGGGACCAAATTTGACATTCGTGAGTATTTTATAGTTCCTAAGCACTGTACCAAATTTAATCCAAATCGTTTGACTAGATCATATAGCTCCCATAGGACCAATCGGTCCAAAAACACGTTTTTTATACAAAATTCGATGTGTTTTGTTTGTTTGTAAAGATATTTGAAATAAATTTGGCATTCATATCTTTTTTAAGGTATTTAAGCACTGTGTCAAATTTTATTGAAATCGGTTGACTATATCATATAGCTCCCATAGGAACGATCGGTCAAAAAAAATTTTTGCTAAAAATTCTTCTGTTTTTGGTTTTTTGTGAAGAAATCGGACTTTATTACAAGCCAGTGGTACAGGGTATCCTAAAGTCGTCCGCGCCCGACTTTACGTCCGCCATTTTTTTTTTCTTTGGTTGAGTGACGCCTTCCCAGTTTGATCCTAAAAATAGTGACTTCTATTATTAAAATTAATTGGATTATTTTTCATCAACATTTTGAATGTGTTTATATCTTAAGCTGATATTTAAAAAAAGTATAAGGAAAAAAATATGCTTTGTTTAATTAAAAAGTACAATATATAAAAAAAGATTTGTCTTAAATTGAATAAAATTGTCTATGTCATAAAGGAGTTCCCACTCCCCATTTAATTTTCAAAGATTATCATTTGGATCAAAACAAATATTCGTTGCGAAAAATGTGTTCCCACCCTAATATAATAATGTATTGTATGTAGCTGATCCAATTGGAAACTGCTTGTGGGAAACTGCTTGTTAGACTTGAAACAGCAGTTTTTTACAGTAAAAATAATCAAAAAAAAAGGTTTGACCTGGTAAAAATTTTATGCTGGAATTTCTCTTGCTTAGTGTGTTAAGGACCATCTTAAGAGTCTAAAACCAAAATGGTGACCTGCTCCCGTAGGGGTTTTATCTCGAATTCAATAAGTCGTAGACAACAATTTAAAAGCCAAAAAATGTTCAAAATTGAATTTAAAATTTGATTTGTATGGAGGGTATACCCAGAAGTTGGTATTTTAGGCGGTAGAGGTCGCCAAAGTTACTAATTCCGTTTTATTTTCTATTTTTAACCACCCGCCTTGCCAGCTTTTGTTTTTATATGTATTAAAAAATTGTATTGAAAAATACATAAGACTGTAGTTGGGATCTTGTAATTATCTCTCGTAGCTCTGAAGTCAGAACGCTTTAAAGTCTTTTCGCTCCTTAAAAACTATGCAAACGCTGCGCTATGACCAGCAAGCTAGCGCTACCTGGCGTTCAAAATGTTTATAGATTGTCGCTAGGCTTGGGGGAGAAGGTCATCTATTTACACTTTTTGGAAGGTCCTTAACATATTAAGCAATAGCATGCAATTTTTTTCTGGTCAAAACCTATTTTTACTGCACTATATTTCTAAAACTTAAAAGACGTTTTTTTACTTGTTAGGCTTATATAAAGCTGATGACTAACTCGCTAGGCATGAGCTGACCTTCAAAGTCATATGCCAAAAGTGCTACATTAGTAAATTTATTATTATCACATTTATTGAGATAAATTACGTAAACAGTTGCAAAAAATGTATTTTGCACGATAATACATACGATTTAATACCATTGCAAGCTTCTATTCCGAGACAAATGGTTAATTTTAAACACTTAAGCACAATCAGATTCACTTTATGAATAGCACTATTCGATTGTTGCCTAAATTTCAAACATTTACTCCCCCGTATGTAAGTACTTTTGCACTAAAAATTTAAATTCATAATTTTAGATTTTTTAAGTACAGCAACCATAGTTGCCGAACCAAATTAAAATTTTAATTATTTTATGTTTTGCCAACCTTCATAACTAAAAATTCTCTTATACTCTTTGTAAATATTAAAAAAAAAACATAGAATTTCCAAAATAGAACAAAAAATTTCCCCAAAAATGTGAGCTGCATAAAATTTTATGTGGGTGCATGCAAATGTATGTGTATTTGTGATTTTGGCATATTTAATTGCAAATATTTATGTGCAGTGCACATATACATATGTGTGTATTAGTACGTGTGCATGTGTGTGCGTATGTGTAAGTTACAAAAACAAATACAACATAATGTTTTGATAACGAAAAATGAGCCAAAATTAAAGCTCACGGCCATGCGGCCAAAGCCTGGACCGCGTACAGGATGTAATGCACACACACACACATGCAGGCTCATAAACTCACCGATAGGCCTATGCAGAAAATGTTGTGTACTAGTAATAGTTTGAACTAGTGCGAATGCAACTGGTTGCGGAATGGTTGATAAAAGATAACTGCGAGATGGTAAAAGGCGGCGTACTCTGAGCTGACACTTCGAATGGAATTGAAAATGAGATTCTGGAATCGATGGGATTCTTAAACGGAATTTATTATCCAGTCCCATTTAGACGTTTTTTGAAGAATTAGGCTATCTTAACCGAGTTGACAACTTTTTGATATAAAAGTGTGGTACAGTCGCGGCGGTGCCCGACAGTGGAATACCCTGTACCTTTTTTTTAAATTTTTTTTTTGGTGAAATTCGATATTTATACCTATAGGCTAGAGAGGTGAAATTCGTATATTTTTAACTATAACTTTTGCTGTTTTTGTCCGATTTTGCTCATTTTTGATGCGTTCACAGATGCGTGGAAACTATTAAACGGTGCGTACAAAACCACGCAAATCTACTGTGGGGGTCAGGGAAAGATATTGACTTGATTAAATTAACTTCATCTTCTGGACATATGCGCACCAGCTGGTAAAGTTTGGTGTCTCTAAGAAGAGCTAGACAAAAACTAGAAGTCTCCGAGGTCTACGCGTTCATTTGGACGGACGGAGGCTATGATAAGCATTTTGGTAAAGAGGACTTGTGGAATGCCACGCCTCCTTCTGACCTACATACATTGCACAAATCTAGTATACCCTTTGTGGTTATAGGTACGGGGTATAAAAATATATCACAAAGGCATAATATAGACGACTAACTGCAATTTTGATTGACTGATTGAGTCAATGTTTGATTGATTATTTAACTGCCTGGTTGACTTACTGATTGAATAACTGATTGATTGACTGACTAATTGCTAAGTGATTGACTTACTGACTGATTGACCGACTGATTGACTGACTGATGGACCGACTGCTTGACTCTGCTTGACTGACTGATTGACTATTGACTGACTGCTTGACTGACTGCATAACTGACTGATTGACTAACTGATTGACTGACTAATTGACTGACTGATTGCTGGACTGACTGACTGCTTTACTGACTTATTGACCGACTGATTGAATTACTGATTGATTGACTTATTGATGGACTGACTGAATGACTCACTGATTGATTGACTAATTGCCTGTTTGAAGATTTTTTTATGTATACAATTTTGTGGGATTTAAGAGATAACTTTTTATAGTTTCTGATAATTCAGCGCCAGCTCCCAAGTGAGGGAAATGGTGGGCAAAAGTTTGAATGGGTCTCTCCGTAAAAATATAATTGCTTAGTCAGAAGCATTCTTTTTGAAGTAGAAAAGCAGCTCCCACTAAAAGCTAATTATATTTTATATGAATCAGCAAATTAGAAACTTTATTGCATACACGCTAAACTCTTCTAATTGAAAACTAATTGTTTTTATAATTTTTTTTAATCTGAATATGTTTATTTATCGTAAACACCATTACATAATAAAATTAATTATAAGCACTAGTTCAGAAAAATGGATTATCAAGCAAAGTGCTTTAATAACGTGTTAATTTCAATTTAATTTTTTTTATATGTTCCATACTGAAGCTTTTTATTGGACCAGCGGGGCTATTCCGCAACAATTTGGTTTTACAGATTACGAAAAATGAAAAAAAATATGAATTTCTATCACCCGAAAAATTTTCAAATATTTAATTATAGTGAAATATTAAACTATATAACTATCTTATATTATTATTATATTATATAGACTGATTTCGTAACTAAATTTGTCGTTCCGAGTTTTTTATAAAATTTTTCAAGCACTTCTAGAGAGAGCATATTATGTACTTTGTTAATGAAAATGAAGTAACCAAATTTATAAAGGCCATCTCAAAATCTTCCATCCCAGGACCTTAAAGACCGCCCTTTTTATTGTAAAGCATTCGAATTTTTATTTTTAAAATTTAAGTTTTTCCAAAGCACTCCAGTTGGATTTTTTATAAGCAAACTACTCATATGTAAAGCACACCACAAATCATTCATTGTGATGAGGAACTGTAATACTATCCCCGAACTAGTATGGAATCCTGCAGGGCATAAGCTCACTGTTTGTGTGTGTGTGTGAGTGCGCGAGAGTGTGTGCAAAATAATATTAATGCTGTGCAGACGCAATAACCAAAAATATTTATTATTTATGCGGAATAAACAGCACAAAAACACTGCGCAGCACACACACAAAATATGAAATTAATGCAAAAATGACAAAAGCAGCGCAATGGAAGAGAACGCTAAAGAAAAAATAAATAAATAAATACAGCATATACTATATGCATATACATATACATATATATATATAAATATAGTATATATGAAAATAAAATAATAAAAGGCCAGTGCCAAAATGTGGCAGCTCGCTCGTAAAACATAAAAGTCAAAATCCTCATAGCGAAGCGAAATATTCATAAAGACTAGCAAAAATAGAGGAGTAGGAATATTATGGAGATGCGAAAGATAAAAACTCGCTAACACACACACACACACACTTGCACATAAAAAGACATTTTTATTTGGCCAGCAGAGCGTAGAGCAGAAAAAAAAGGAAAATAAGCTAAACAGCGGAGCAAAAGAGAAAGGGCACAAAAAATGGCAACCAAAATAATATGCGGCGGCATAAAAATCTATATAATTCATAAACATACATATACACACACACACACACATGCACAGAGGCACATAAACAGGCGCACACGTACACCAGCGCCGTGGCAGCCATATTGGGTCATAAAAAGTACTCACACATATACAAACTTACAGTAGTGGGCAAAACTATTGTGACAAGAAAATTGCAATTAGTTTTACATTTTTAAGAATCCATTTCAATTATTAGTTTTATAATAAAATTTGAATTTTTGTTTAATGGAATTTTTTAATTTTATATTGACTGTGAAGTGTCTATAAAACATAGTTAGACAAATTTTTATTTGGTTCAGATGGACCATTTCTGTGAAAAGACTTGGCTTAGTCCGACTATTTTCCTAAACAAAGCATTTATTTTTTAATCTTACCCAAATGGAATTTATTGTTTATCTTTTCCATAGAAAAAAGAATTGTGAATTTGCATTTTTTCGAATTGTCTGGATAACAGTCTGATGGGAGAACAGGATAGGCTCATGAGGGGCAGCTAAACACTCTGGCATTTGAGCTGTCGGAAAAGTAGCTTAATAAGGTCATTCAAAATGAGCCACAATCACCAAATCGATATTCCAAGCAGGCTAATATAAAATAAATTTTATGTAAAAATAATAAATTATATAAAAATAATAAATTATATTAAAATTAAAAATTATAATTAATCTTCTCGCATTCTAATGTATGCGGACGATGTCAAACTTTGTCTGTCCTATTCCGATTAAAATAATCATTTACTTCTTCAGCATGATTTTGATAACATGCAATCTTGGTGCAATTTCAACTAACTCTTTCTGAACAAGTCAAAATGTAATGTTACGACGTTTTATCGTTCTACTCCTTATGTGGCTACTCACTCTTTATAATCTTCTACCCTAGAATGCATCGAGAGTGTGGCCGACCTTGGTGTTTTGTTCGACCATAACCATAATTTCAATAATCATATTTGCAACATCGTCAATAAGGCTATAGGTGTTCTTGCTTTTATTAAGCGTTGGTCTACAGAGTTTAACGACCCTTACACAACCAAACTTCTTTATATCTCTCTCGTCCGTCCTATTTTAAAATATTGTTCTTGCGTTTGGAGTCCTCAATACTATGTTTATGAAGACATGATTGAGTCCGTACAAAAGCAATTTCTCCTTTTTGCACTTCGTGGCTTAAATTGAGACCCAAACATCCGACTGCCGCCATATTCCGATAGACTTCGCCTTATAAAACTGCCTTCTTAAAATCATCGCAGAACATGCCATGGCGTGTTATTTTTGCATAAGCTGTTACTCAGTCTTATCGATTCTAATGTACTTCTTAGCAATGTTAATTTTGTCATTCCTTCTAGAGTAGCTTGTAATTTTCAACCTTTAGCATTACAATTTTGTAGATCTAATTATGCTTTACACGATCCTTTCCGAGTCTTATCCTCTAATTATAATAACTTCTATAATTTCCTCTCTTTCGAACGGTCTATTCAATTTCTCACTTCTTCTATCCTCAGTTATCTTGACGGTGATCCCTTGGCAATTTTTTTTTATTTATTTTTTTTATTTTTTTTTTTATATAATGTTAATTTTTATCTTGCTTCCTTTTTTCAACTTTTATATTGTAAACCCCAAGTGTCTGGCCAGTTCTTGATGTGAGAAGGTGCATATCATTAAAAAGTTCACCCATCGGGCTAGATACGCGGATTAGTTATACCTTCTATTTATCTTTTCTAAATAAATTTACTGTTTTTTAGTAAAAACTATTTTTTTTTCACCTTTTGTACAATGAATTCACTTGGATTAAGTGATTTTCGAGCTCAGAAAGAGTTTTTTGTTAAATTAAAAAAGTGAGAAATGAGAATTTTATAAGCGAACTCATCCTTAACTCAATTTCTTATTTCGAAGACATATATATATTAATATCAAATTAAAGAATAAAGTACCGTCACTAATACGTTGCTCAAATAAATTGAATATATCTTTTTTTTTTCAAATAAGAAGCCTTGTACCAAAGTTTTCGAGTCTCAAACCCTTGAAATTATTTTTTTTAAAGTAAAATAAAAGAGTGTAAAACAAACAAAAATAAAAGGTTAAAATATTAAAAAAAAAAATGAAATTACAGCGAAAGGCATTTAATTGTCTGCTCCCTTGCTAATTCCCTTTGTGGAGGTTTCACTGTATATTAATTTATGTATAGTGTTTGAGGCACTTTAATTTAAAACTACTTAATGCACCTTAAGAGCTTCCTCTCTCATTGGACCATAGATACATAGTTGATCAAACGCAGCAAAGAATCTGTTCACAATATTTATGACGACCACTGTAGGCGCAGAAGGACATAAACGAAGCTCGGACCAAATAACCAGCAGCAGCAGCGGCAGCGGTAACAAAACAACAAAACAACTAAAACGACAAAAGCAGAACAAAAAAAAATTTTATGATGCTGCGCGCAAAAGTTTGTGAAGCAGAAACAGAAACATATAAAAAATGTTGCATATTTTTGGGGGCAACGCAGAAAATCAGATGTCGGACATTTTGTTGGGTTGAGTTGAGTTCAGTTTGGTTTTCCGCAGAGTATATCTATGTGTGTGTGCCATTTCCGTTACGTTTGCATTCGTATGGGTGCTTACGGTTTTATAGGCCTAGGCGCCCAGTTTTGTGGCAACTGTGAACCACCAAACGGAAAAAATGGCGCATTTTTGTAATTTGCTAAAAAGGCATATAAAAAGCAAAAACAACTGCAAAATAGTTACAGCTCGCAAAAACTAAACTTTGGGTTATTGTACACTGAGAGAAAAATGTTGTTTGTATTGCATTAAGGAATCAAAAGTTGTTTTTAACCCCCGACGAAAAAAGAGGGGTGTTATAAGTTTGACGTGTCTGTATGTTTGTCTGTCTGTCTGTCTATGGCATCGTAGCGCCCGAACGCATGCAGTGATTTCAATTAAGTTTATTTTTGTATTAAAGGTGAATTATGTGCGAGTGTTGTTAGACATGTTTGATGAAAATCGGTGGAGCCGTTTAAAAATTGTGGGGAGTAAAAGTGGGGAGAAAACCATCAACTTTGTCCGATTGGCTTAAAATTTGGTCCTATTGTTGCTGACGACGCCACTGATTCGAATCTGAGGTTATTTTTGCTCTATCTCTTCTCGTTTAGAAGTTATGGCCATTTGAAGTTAAAAACATAAACTTTGTCCGATTGGCTTAAAATTTGTCTGTCTGACTGTCTGTCTGTCTGTGGCATCATAACTCCCGAACGCATGCAGTGATTTCAATTTAGTTTTTTTTTTGTATAAAAGGTTATGTGCGAGTGTTCGTAGACATGTTTGATGAAAATCGGTTGAGCTGTTTAAAAGTTGTGGGGAGTGAAAGTGGGGAGAATGCGTAAAAAAAAGCAATCGAGCTTGACCTTAAATATAATCTATACCTTAACAAGAATCTAAATTATAGTAAGTATATTATAATATACTAAAGTCTAACTTAACCTAGCCTACCTATAAAAAGTATGAAATAAAAAATTAAATTAAAAATTTAAAAAACCCCCGACACAAGAACTTAAGTAATTTTCATTTAAAAAGTAAAAAATAATAAAAGAAACTTAATGTTAAAGTACCTAAGAATCTATTAATAATTCTAAAAAAAAGACGTCGCGTTGGGGGACCGCTCCTAAACTAACAATTTAAATACAAATAGTCTAATTAAGCAACAAAGATTAACTAAAAAACCAAATTTAGAAAATACTTCAAAACTTTCATAGAATTACTTCAAAAAAATTGCATGTAAGATACGACCGTCAACGACGTCTGCCCTCGCGTGTCCCCCCACGCGACGTATTTTTTAGAATTATTAATAGATTCTTAGGTACTTTAACATTAAGTTTCTTTTATTATTTTTTACTTTTTAAATGAAAATTACTTTAGTTCGGGGTTTTTTAAATTTTAAATTTAATTTTTTGAAATATTATAAAAATAAAGCAAATTGTTAAACTAACTAAATTTATCAAATATAAAAATATACAAGCAAAAATTATAAGTTACTTTATTTTATTAAAATTTTTATAATTGTTATTATTGTTGAAATATTATAAAAATAAAGCAAATTGTTAAACTAACTAAATTTATCAAATATAAAAATATACAAGCAAAAATTATAAGTTACTTTATTTTATTATAATTTTTTTAATTGTTATTATTGTTGAAATATTATAAAAAAAAACCGAATTGTTAAACTAACTAAATTTATCAAATAATATAAATAAACAAGCTAAAATTGTAATCAATATTTTATTATAATTTTTTTAAATACTATTATTGTTGAAATATTATAAAAAAAAACAAATTGTTAAACTACCTAAATTTATCAAATATAAAAATAAACAGGGTAACAAGTTAATATATTTTATTATAATTTTATAATTAATATTATTGTTATTCAAATATTATAAAAATAAAGCAAATTGTTAAACTAACTAAATTTATCAAATAATATAAATAAACAAGCTAAAATTGTAATCAATATTTTATTGTAATTTTTATAAATATTATTATTATATTTGAAATAAAAATAAATTGAAATAACTTAAAAAGCGAGTGTTTTATTTTTTAAAAGGAAATTTTGTTTTAGTTGCTGGCTCCTAAAAAATATATCAAATATTATAGCTGAAGAAATCTGTGGAAAGAAACATTTTCTTGTTCCAAACCTACTGAACAGCTTAAAACCGTTACTGAAATTCAAATATTTAAATTTACTGCGGAGGATTTGTCAAAAAAAATAAAAAATTTGAATTGATTTTCGCTAATTTTTGACTCTGAACGGATTTCAGCTACCAGGCGAACAGAAATCATAAGCAAGCGGCTACAGAATAAATTTTTTCTAAAAGTGTCACTAAAAGTATGCCACACTTTTTTTTTAAAAAGAAACTTTTTGTCAAAATTTTGTAGCATACTTTAAGTTGCTAATTTAAAGTTGCCTACTGAATTTTCTGCATTTCTGTTCGCCTGGTAGTTCAGCTGCTTCGAAGATCATTTTTGTATGGAAAAATTGCAAAATTAAATTTGTTTTTTTTATTTTTAGCTGTTTTCAGATTCAGCAGTGGTCGGCAAAATATATGGAACATAAATATATACATTTTTTTTTCGTTTGTATTGAACATTCTGGTACGCTGTAACGATTTAGTTTTTAGCCTCTTACTTTGGCGGGTTAAAAATTTTTTTTTTAATTTTTCGTACTGCTGCTTCTGAGTCGCCCAATCTTAAGGTCATTCGATTTAGCAATCTATTTGAGCCTGCAATTTCCACAACCCAACTGAAAACTTCCAAATTTAAAAAAAAAATATGTTTTTTCGTTTTAATAATTTATTTATTTAAATAAATTTAAATAGTTATTATAATCCTTTTATTTTTGCTTCTTAGTTTCTATATATAACTAAGGTTTACATATTTAAACATTTTTTTTTGTTTTATTTAAATATATTCAAAATGTTAAACTAACTAAATTTATCAAATAATATAAAGCTAAAATTGTAAAAAATAATTTATTATAATTTTTATAAATATTATTATTATATTTGAAATAAAAATAAACTGAAATAACTTAAAAAAGCGTGTGTTTTGTTTATTAAAAGGAAATTTTGTTTCAGTTGCTGTCTCCTAAAAAATATATCAAATATTGTAGCTGAAGAAATCTGTGGGAAGAAAAATTTTCTTGTTCCAAACCTATTGAACAGCTTGAAACCGTTACTGAAATTCAAATATTTAAATTTACTGCGGAGGATTTGGCAAAAAAAATAAAAAATTTGAATTGATTTTCGCTAATTTTTGACTCTGAACGGATTTCAGCTACCAGGCGAACAGAAATCATAAGCAAGCGGCTACAGAATAAATTTTTTCTAAAAGTGTCACTAAAAGTATGCCACACTTTTATTTTCAAAAATAATTTTTTTGCAAAAATAATTTTGCTATCAAAATTTTGTAGCATACTTTTAGTTGTTAATTTTAAGTTGCCTACTGAATTTTCTGCAATTCTGTTCGCCTGGTAGTTCAGCTGCTTTGAAGACCATTTTTGTATGGAAAAATTGCAAAATTATTTTTATTTTTTTGTTTATTTTTAGCTGTTTTTAGATCAAGGCAGTTGTCGGCACATACACATATGCATTTTTTTTGCGTTTGTATTGAACATTCTGTGGCGCTGTAATGCTTTAGTTAAGCCTGTTACTTTGGTGGCTTAAAAATTTTTATTTTTTTTTTAATTTTCCAAATTTAAATTTTAATCGCAAATTTTTGTACTGCTATTTTCAATCTCAAGGTCATTCGATTAAACAATCTTTTAGATTCTGTAGTTTTCAAAACCCATCTGAAAAAGTTCAAATATAAAAAAAGATAATTTTTTCGTTTCAATTATTTATTTATTCATATTAAATTTAATAGCTATTACAATCATAATAGTCCTCGGTAGTATTATATATCACAACTGAAGTTTGTTAATCTTCTAAATCGAAATTTTTATGTTGTTTAGTTCTTCATCATTGCGCAAAGTGAGTTTGATTTTTGTAGCTGCTTCTTAAATAATCTTAATTGGATTTTCATCAAAAGCTTTTTCGCCAGTCTATTGTGCTGCCTTAATAGATAAAGTATACATTTTTTATTTATATTAAATTATAAAGTAAAAATTTATTCTAAATTATATGAGGTTTCAAGTTTGTACATCTATTCAAAGCGCTTTTGTTGAATTGAAAAATAAAAGATTTTTTATTTTTTATCTGTTCCTTTTGTTTTCTTAATTTTTCAGTTAGATCTGATGGATGTTCATACCAATTTTAACTCCAAAACTTGAGAAGCCGTTTATAAGTAGCGATTGCATTACGTTTTCCTAATTTTATTTAAATATATACAAAATATTGTTAAAAAAAATTATTATTATTATTATATTTATTAAAATAATTTTTAAATCTATTTATAATTATTTTCAGTTACGCTGTAGCTGGTACTTTAGTTCTTACTATATTATTGTAAAATATATTTAAATCAATAAATAAATAAATAATCATTTCTATATAAATAATTTCTTAGAATACATAAGTTCTGTACATGCAATAAACTAATTTTGTTATTCATTAAAAAAATCGTATAGAGTTTGTCATGTGTCCACATGATTGAATATTTCATATGGGGCCCTCAAAAATTTCAGCAACAACGCACATTGTCTCTCTGTAAAGAAAAAGTGTAAAATGAATTAAAAAATATAAATTATTATTAATTTTTTAAGTTAAAAATATATTAAACCTATGGGATCGCTGCTGGAAATCCAGCAAACAGAAATGGTAATCATAGAATGCTAACTATTATATTTTTTTTTTTTTAGCTATTAATTAATATAATTATAAGCTTGTTAAAAAATGCAATTAAAAAAATTTATGCATAGTTTCAGTTATATATAATAATTCTAAAAAAAATACGTCGCGTTGGGGGACACGCGAGGGCAGACATCGTTGACGGTCGTATCTTACATGCAAATATTTTGAAGTAATTCTATGAAAGTTTTGAAGTATTTTCTTAATTTGGTTTTTTAGTTAATCTTTGTTGCTTAATTAGACTATTTGTATTTAAATTGTTAGTTTAGGAGCGTTCCCCCAACGCAACGTATTTTTTTAGAATTATTAATAGATTCTTAGGTACTTTAACATTAAGTTTCTTTTATTATTTTTTACTTTTTAAATGAAAATTACTTAAGTTCTTGTGTCGGGGGTTTTTTAAATTTTTAATTAATATAAAATATTTAGAATTGTGAAATTTAAGCAACTATGAATAAGAAAATTTAACATAATAATAATAATAAGGCAGCTAAATTGAAAGTTTGATTGTTCTTCTTAAAACCATATATCAGTTCTAGGCGTTCATAAAGACAATCAGACAGACGGACATGTATATTGACTTCTCTAGTCCCCCTAATAACACTTTAGGTCACTTTGGGGGGTTTTTGACGACTGCCTGCATATTACATACATTATAGGCTTTCACAAATTTTGTACTATAAGGTATAAGGAATAAAAATATTTATTTACTAGTGGGCTTAGTCCCCCCTGCTGCGTACGGCAAACCTCTTACGTCCTGCTTTATTCTATTTAGATCATCGAGACTATTAACATATTATTCTCCTCTCAATAATGTATGTAGTGGTCAGAAGGAGGCGTGGCAGACCCCACAAAATATATACATATATTCTTGATCAACATTAACAGCCGAGTTAATATAGCCATTTTGTCTGTCCATATGAGTAAAAGGATATCAGAGACTATAAGAACTTTGGAGCTACAATTTTAGAATATGAAGATTTATGTCGATATTTGAACCCCTCCCCCCGTAAGGAATAATTCTGCCGCTTATTTTTTGTATGTATGTTTTCCGATGTTCTAATAATTATTCGGTTAACCAAGCGGAGACGAATTTACCAAACCATAGATCATTAAAATCGGCCCAACCGTTCTGGAGTTATAATTGGTGTAACCCCTCCACTAACACTTAAACTTTATGGTATGGTATTATGGTTTAAATTGACTTTTAATTATTGTTCCGAATTTTTTTTATGGAAATACATCAATTTTTTTTTTTATACTTTTTCAGGAAATTTTTTAAGAACCATCCTCGTACTTCAAGGAATATTATAAAAAAAGAGTTCGTGAAATCGGTTCAGCTGCTCTCGAGATTTGCGCTTAGCAACACATTCAACTGATTGAAGCAGCTGCCTTGGGAGTTTTCGAGAGGAAAGTACTGCGCAAAATCTTTGGTCCTATTCGAGTTGGCGATGACTACTGCATCCGCACCAACCAGGAGCTGTATGAGCTCTTTAACGACATGGACGTTGCTCACCGTATCAACATCCAGCGGCTTCGCTAGCTCGGACATGTTGTTAGGATGGACGAGGATGCTCCAGCTAGACGTGTGTTCGATGCGGTAGTCAGCGGCCGTCGGCGGAGGGGACGACCGTGTTTGCGTTGGAGATACCAAGTGGAAGGGACCCTGTCTTCGCTCGGTGTGACCAACTGGAGAAGGCGCGCGCAATGCAGAGGCGCCTGGAGAGATGTTTTAAGGCAGGCCGTAATCCGGTAATCGGGTTGTTATGGCCACATAAGAAGAACACATTCAGCGATTAATTTTTATATTATAGATCAAAATCTATCTTGAAATTGGCATACCCCGAATTTATGCAATTAAAAGAATATTTTGTGATGATATATGTATAATTATTGTCAACCGCAATAAATGCAATATCTTATATTGTAAGAGTCATTTCTCTAGGGTCTCGTAATCTTTTTGGATTATATCCCACCTATACATAGAGTCTGGTTTCCTACAACAAATGCAGAGAGATTCCAGAATCGAAGTCATTAAGCTGTTCACCTTGCTCACAGGATTTGAATACCTTCAAAAACTACTCGGATTATTTCAAGTTACCATATAAGCTTGAAGCTGTATTTTGCTAAATTATTTGGCCAATTATATTGGAACATAAAGCTCGAAAGTACCATTCACACTTTTTTTAAATTTCCATGCTCTTATGTTAAAAAAACTAGAGTTCTTTCTATAAAGTGTTGAAGTCACTCTTATTTTGAAACGGCTCGAAATTAGAGGTCGTATTTTGTTGGTTAACAATATTTTGTAATATATAATGCTAAAAGAAATATTTTTTTTTCGAGAAAAAGGGTTCAGGATACTGTTTCAAGTTTTATAGAGAGTTTCTAATAGCTACTGTAAAATTTAAGTCCAAATGGTATTTAAAAAATATATTTGGTTTGAACTTTTTTGAAAATATTGGGACCTTTGAAGCATTTAAAAAGTTATGCTAGAAGGTAAAAAGTCTTGCTATAGGCCAGTCATTACTTTAAAAATCTTTGCGTTGGAAAGGAAAACCTCGTTCAATCCATTGGTCAAATAAATTAACATTTACATAAAGCCTGGAGAAGAAAAATTAGATAGTGTCTCCATTGGAAAAAATAGTTGAAGAAAGCATTAGTTATCTTGATCATCACCAAGTGGAATAGAATGGAAAGTATGGGAAATAGGGTCTTTATAGCCAATTAAAAGTACCTTAAAAAAAGATTTCCTTTAGTTCAAATTAAGATTTATAGCTAAACTTTTGGATTAATACTTTTTACTTTTTAACCATCCAAGTTGACTCAATCCCACGCTTCCAAAGTAGTCTAAAAGTTGTAAGCTCCATTTAATACAATCCCCAACTATTTTAAAGAATTAAACTATATTTAAGTTAAATATATCAATGCAACTTTTGGCAAGTAAGTTACTCCATTTTTAGATTGTGCTATTACACCTTTTTAAGCCCAAAATTTTGTTTAATTTCAGACCCCCAAAACCAAAGTCAAAGCAACATACAAAAAAAAAAAAAACAGAATAAAACAACAACAAACTGTGGTTATGGTTGGAGTTGCAGTCGAGTCCCCTTTGTGCAGTTGGTTTTTGTGGGGGCGGGGTTTGTTGCCTGCTACTTTTTGGCAACCGTTATTAGCGTCTAGCACATGGCCATGACGACGACGACGACAACGACGCCGACGTCGACTCTGTCGGAGTAGGATTACAATGGAGTGTGGGCGATAGTGGCCAGCACACGTTACACGTTGGCCAAATAAAGTGAGCTGAAATAGAACTGCAAATATGAGAATATGAGATACTCTTCATTCACTAACTGAGATCTAATGTACCTATGGGGAAATTGCACTAAAACATAAATTTTAGTGTATGTTATATCAATATTGCAGAGGAGTTCGCCCGATACTTAAGTCAAGCAGATTTAACATAGAGCTCTGTTGGCTTTACCCGCAATTAGATAGATATTGGATTTTTTTTATTTGCAATCTGTCAAATAGCTAATTTTATAGATAATAGATAAGCAATATTAAGAAATTATTGATATTTCGTTGAAAATGTGGTGCCAAGACTTTGCCTAGATCTCTCTAGGCTTGATGACCATCACCATAAAATGGTTCTAGCCTTGCTAGGGATTAGATTATATGTCTCACCAGGGATCTATCTGCGAAAGAATTTTATTTCGAGCTACTTTATTCTAATTACTCCAATTGCTGTAACTTCTGCATGACTATTTGATAATAGTATTCCTTCATTGTTCAGGTGCTTCCTGAGTAAATAGAGGGCCGAATTCAATGGGTGGGACCCCTCGTGAAAAGTCGAAATTTCTTAAACACGTTGAACAACTCTCTAATTGTGCATTGATTTTCGTCTTTCTGGTGGATTTCCTTCTTATTCCGGTTAAGCACCTTTTGGTGGTTTGCAATAGGTAGGATTAAACTTAGTGTAGTTTCTGAGAATTTGAGACTATTTTCCTTGAAAAAGACCATTTTACTTTTTTCATCAAGTAACATCTTTCGCAACGTAAATTTCAGAAAACATTGTCGAAGTGTCACAGCTTTGCCAGAAAATGTAGATCCCTTTGAGCGGACATGAAAACTTGATGCTCGATGAGAAACTCAGTTTATTTCGGAAATTGCACTGCCTTAGGAACTTCCAGCACAAAGGTTGTTCACAATAGATCCCTTGGGTCATGGTACAGTCCACAAACCAAATTAAGAAAAATTTATTGTATCCCATTATAGACGAACCGATTTTGACTTTCAAAAGTTTAAGTCTTTGTTTTTTATAGATTGGAATTAGGAGGTTTATTTACTTTTTATTAAAGAAAAAGATAAATGTATAATAAAACTTTTTATTGGCGAAAGGATATGGGCATTATAAGGCTAACGGCATTGACCCTTAAGGCTCCACTGGCAAACAAGGGCAGCAAAAGAAGAAGGTGATGGCTAAGGCCCTCAACATTTGTGTGCTCTTGATGATCCATTATAAGGAAATATGTGTTTTGTAGGTCATTCGAGAATAAATAGGCCCAAATATTTTAGGATTGCTTGTGCATATGACTAAGGAAACTAGGGATCCAGGCTATGGACTCGATGTTTCAGACTATTTCCGAAATATTGTATCGGAGTTTCTTAGAAATTTTCAACATTTTTCGTAAACACATGTTTGTAGCTTTGGAGGCCCGAATGGCTAAGCCAGAGGCAGATGCAGTTGGGGGCCATTGAAGAAATAACAGATTTGAAAATTGAATTGAAATTTTTTCGGAATTATGTTCTAGGTCTCCACCAAGGACTATGCCGTCTATGTGTGACTCCCTCCTAGGGGTAACCTATGTTCTAGTTCTGCGCAGGTTTTAGGAGGATACTGCAGCAGGTTTGAAAAATCTGAGGTAGTCTTTGACAAGAGATAACAGACCTGGAGGCTGGCTTTGTTCAATTTTCAGTGCTTATCCTCCCAAAAGTCTCTAATGGATTGCAACTTTGGCTGGAGAGGTTTTTAGCAAAACTTCTTAATGATGTAGAATGGATAATGATAGAGCTAAGCTACGATTCGTTTTCAGTTCTTTGCAGCTGAAAACCAGTAGAGGGACAGAGGCGTAGGTAGAAAATCCGGGCTCGGGGGAAACATACTGCTTACCGATTACACCTTTTCACGATAGCTATTACATCGGTCCACTGAGAACTCTTGGGAAAGTGGAGTCTGGCTATGTTCAACTTACTTATAGATTTTGTTTTTTTGTTCTCAAAAACACATAGTTATGACTCTCCTTGGGTCTGTTTAAGTACCCGACTTTTATTCGTATCGGGTGTACTATGTTCCCATATTTTTGAAATTAAGCACTGCGCGTCCCTCTTAATCCCTCTTTAATACTGATTTTTCTCTCTTTCAAACGGCGAGTCGAGCCTTCGGCTTTAATTCATCCACGTCGACCGTTCTTCCCTTGCGGGTCAGGGCTGCTATACACCCAATTCCCTTAAAGCTAGCCTCGCTACCAGCTGTTACAAACATGTGCTCCTGTTCCACATAGCCAACTAAACTTTGTATGACTGTAGGGTATTTAAACGTAGTTACTGTGCCTGTCAGAGTTGGGCTGTTTGGGTACGTTCTGCTTGCTGGCAGGCTCTACAGAGCGAAGCTCATAAAAATATGCTTGAAATTGGTTTGGCATGTAGCGAAAAACAAACGATACGGGGGCGGGCAAATACAAAAAAGGAGGAAAATAACCCACAAACAAAAAATAAAGGAAAAAGGAAAAACTCTTAGCAACATTTAATGTCGCCGACGAGAAATGTCGCGTCAGGCCAGGCCAGGACAGACCCGGTCAGAAGCGGTGGCCATGTGGTCCATACGGAGACGGAGCTGGAGACTAAGACGGCGCGTTCGCATTTGATTGTTTTGCAAACAAAGCGAAAAGCAACAACAACCACCCCTCAAAACACACACACACACAGATACTCACACACACTCATACATTTGTTTTCCAGAACACTCCCTCACACATAAAATACTTTTTTTTGGTTTTCTTTTTTGCACGTTGTGAACCGTTATGGTCCTCGTCGTCCTCGACGCAAAAAAAAGGAAGAGTAGCAATTTTTTTCGAGGGTGGATTTTCATTTTGTATGGTTCATGATTTGGAACTTTATTTGCGTTGCGTCCCCCTTTTCACTCTATGTATGTATGTGTGTATATATATATAGGTATATGTATAAGCTTATGTGCATGTGTGTGTGTGTGTTGTTTTTTTTTTTTTACCATTACATTATTTGCAAATTTATGCGGTGGTGTTTTGTGACTCACTCTGCCGCACTTCACTCCGCTCGCTGCACCACTTTGATCCCCCCCAGCATCGATTTTGGGTTTCATTGCGAGCGATTTTTTTATGTAGATTGGCCATTATGTGGAATTAGTTTTTCGTAGCGTATTTCTCTCATTTTTTTTTCCTCGCTCTTTTATCAGTGTGTGTATATATAGATGTGCGTATGTATGTGTGTGCTATATGGCAATGGCGTCCGCCATAAAATGTTGTTGTTGGCTGTGTTTCTGTTTTGAATGGATTGTAACTTATTGCTGCACAAAAGTATGCAGTGGGATATCCAAAATTTGGGGAGTAGTATTGCCTGCTTTTTAGCATAAGGAAAGATGGGTTTTTTTAGAAGGAAATACTGGTATACTGTAAAAAGTATTGGTTTGCTGTTTTTAAATTATTATGCTAAGAACAGATTTTCGGAATTTTTGGGATCTGTGGAATTCTCATGGTCTTGAATAGTTATCATCATGCGATATCCAATTGAGCGGAGTGGCATTGTCTGCTTTGCGGATTTTTGTCTAGGTTAAAGATATGCTCAGATTAGATTTGTGGAATTTAGGGGTCTGCAGATATCCAAAATTTGTGGAGTTGTATTGCCTGCTTTTAGCATAGCGAAAGACGGGGGGTTTTTTTTTGAAAACGCTGGTATCGTGCAAAAAAAAATATTGGTTTGCTCTCTTAGGAAAAGGTAAATGTTATGCAAAGAGCAGATTTGCGGTATTTGGGGATCTACAGAATTCTCATAATTTTGAATAGTTATCATCTTGAGATATCTCATTATGTGGAGTTATATTGTCTGCTTTGCTTTTTGTAGCATTGCCATCATCTTGGGATATCAAAAATTTGGGTAGTTGTTTTGCCTGATTTTTAAATATTAATCTGCTGCCTTTTGTAAATGTAAATGTTATGCTAAGATTAAATTTGCAGAGTTTGGGGATCTGTAGAATTGTTATCATCTGGGATAGATATCAACTTGAATAGTTATCATCTTGGGATACCCAACAATACAGAGTTGTATTGTCTGCTTTGCGGATTTTTGTCTAGGTTAAAGATATGCTCAGATCAGATTTGAGAAGTTAAGGGCATTACCATTATCCTGGGATATCCAAATTATATGCGTTGTATTGCCTGCTTTTTATCATAACGAAAGCCGTTTTTTTTAGAAAATACTGATATCCTCCAAAAAAATAATAGTCCTCTGTCTTTGGTAATGGTAAATGTTATACTAAAAAAAAATTCAACAAAGTTGTGGGATTTGTAGAATTGTTATTATCTTGAATAGTTATTATCTTGGGATATCCAATTATGGGGAGTGCCATTGTCTGCTTTACGGATTTTTTGTAAGGTTCAAGTGATGCTCAGATTAGATTTGTATAGGGGTATATAGCATTGTCTTCATCTGGACTGTTTTTTTTAGGAAAACTCGTAAACCCTTATGCTAAGACCAGATTTTTAGAATTTTCAGATCTGTAGAATTGTCATCATCTTGAATAGTTATTATCTTTGAATATCCAAGTATCTGGAGATGTATTGTCTGCTTTTCGGATGTATGCCAAGTTTAAAGATATGCTCAGATAGAATATGTATCATTTGGAGGTCTACAAAGATGATTTTTTTGTAGAAAATACTTCTTCAAAAAAAAACATGCGGACTTTTGTTAAGGTAAATAACCAGATTTTTAGAATTGTTTAATTGTCGTCCTTTTGCCAAGTTTTAAGGTATGCTCAAATAGGATTTGTGGAATTTACCATTATCATCATCTTGAATAGTTCTCATCTTCGGATAGCCAAACATGTGGATATCATATTCATTGTCTGCTTTGCGGATTTTTGTCAAGCTTAAAGATATTCTAAGATTAGATTTGTGGAATTTAGGGGTCAATAGCATTATCATAATCTTGGAATATCCCAATTTGATGCGTTGTATTGTCTGTTTTTCAACCTTTTTATTAGATTTTATATCCTGCAGAAACAATAAAAGTCAACCGAATTTGATCAAAATCAAAGATATGCTCAGAGCTGATTTATTGAATTTGGATATCTGCAGAATAGCAATTATTCTGAACAGGAAGCTCGTCAGTAATTTCTTAAATCTATTATCTATTTATAGTCCTGAATTATTCAACTTTTTCTTCTTTTCTTTTTGGAATATAAAACAAAATTTTCCATCAATAGCTTTAAGTCTTCAAGATGTTGTTTCTAAAGATTTTTTATTTAAAGATATTTTGGTTCATAGGTCAAAAAAGACAACTCTAAAATTATATAATTTTTAATAATATTTTTATTTATTCAGTGCACTCCAAGTGATAAAGGTTTTTACCAAAAATATGTTCCTTGGTTAAAATTCTATTTTCAGTCGCTTTTTTTTTTAATACAAAATATACATCTTTTTCATCAAAAAAATATTTTCTTTTATAAAAAAAATAACCCTTTTTCTCTTCTAAAAAATGTTTAAAATTTTACTTTGATTTTTATAGTGTAGGTGGTTTCTCAGCCCTAATC
The DNA here is from genome assembly GCA_037043745.1 of Chymomyza amoena. NCBI lineage: Eukaryota > Metazoa > Arthropoda > Insecta > Diptera > Drosophilidae > Chymomyza > Chymomyza amoena. The sequence goes on from JBAMAX010000172.1 coordinate 27,331, forward strand.
TGACTCAATGCGTAATTCTTTGTTTACAAAAAAAAATATCATTATCATCGATTTAAAGCGTTCACGTGTTTACTTCAAGCCCTCCAATCAATTCTGTTGATTTCATCAATATAAACAATACCAAATTTTTATTTACATATTTATGTATGGTATTAAAAAGTATTTGAGTTTTAGTTTATAGGCGTACATTTTATTTGTTTGACTGATAAAAATGTTATTTGCTTGTTTGCCAAATTGGCGGTCATTGGACCGTTTTTTTTCCACTTACAATGGAAAATTTCAGAGAAAGACAAAAAAGAATAGATTTTTATAATTTTCCACTGTTGTTTTGTTGAAAATGCGTGTTAGGGGTTTTAAAATGGTTCAAATTTTTAGAAATTTAAAAGATAATTTTTAAGAATTTTTATTTATTTTTAAATATTATTGAAACCTGAGATATTCCGAATGAGGACTGCGAATAAGAGATAATTTAAATTATTAGTAAAAATTACCTAGAATCTGGATAAGCTTTTTCTTGAGGTCCCAAAAAACACAACCACGTCTAAATTTTAGCAATGAGCCAATTAGCCCCCCACTAACAATTTGCCCTGTTTTCTCCCACACGCCTCATAATACTTCAAACTGACACCATATTCTCTAAAAAGCTTTTTTGAAATTTTTCATTCTTAAGAAACTCGGCAAAAATTCACAGAACTTGTGGTAAAAATATCGTTCTGAAGAAAAAATCCAGTTGGAAAGTTCTATGAGAGAATATGCAGGTATTACATTTTTTCTAGAAAAATAGGTACAGGGTATTTACACGGTCGAACACTGCCTCGACTGTATCCAATTTTTTTTTAATTAATACAAAATTTTTCCAAAATATTTGTGTGTTAGAACAGCAGTAAAACCGATAATGTTGGTTCGGAAAATTTCGAAACAAATGTAATTGAGTTTTTTTAATTTTGGATAAAGTTCTATGAAATTTTTTTTTGCAGAATATTTTTTTTTTCAAAAAGGGAATTAGGATAAATTAATCCTTTACGAAATTTCAAAAGCAAGGTCTTGAAAACCAGGTATAGATAGCTGTGTTTTTTTTAAAAGCCGCCCTTACCAGGGAAATTGTTTTTCTTAAAGGAAAAGCTGATAAAATCTTGTTTTTAAAGCACTCACAATCTGGAACCAAAGTAGGAAGTCCTAATGGCGAGACTGCAGTACTCTTTTGGCAAATAAAATATAAAGTCGGTAGGGAAGAATTTAAATTAAAGGACACTGTTTGTTTGGAAGCAAAACTGCTTCTGAACATGAACACTACCATCATCGGTCCCTAAGTGCAATTCTTTTACTTGAAGAATTGAAAGGTTTAAGGTGTTTCCGCGGGTCCTATAAACAAATCCAAACCCGGTGGGAAACCGTCTCGATCACCCTTTTGACAAGCCTGATAGCCACACAGCATCTTCCCATCCATACAGATTAATCTTACACCAATTAAAAGCATAATCAGTAAAAAAGAGACTATAACAAGTTAGTGAAAATCTATTTTTCTTGTATTTTAAACTTAACATTTTAACTTTGTCTACCAAGGATCCCTATCAAGCACCATACCTTGCCAACTCTACTCAATCTCTCATCACAACAAAAAAAGGATTACATTAATAGCAATCACGCCTCCCGATGATACCATCTCGTACACAAAGTGAACATGTCGCTAATGTCCTGAGCTGGTAGCCATTTTGTATGCAAGTCGGCGCAAAGCCGGAAAAACGTAAAGCTAATGAATATAAAAAATTGAACTGCTTACGAAAAATATGCGAGACTATTAGACGCAGTCCGGGCCAATGCCATAGGCCAGCGGAAATGCTTTTAGCCAAAAGCCTATGCCAAATGTTGAAGCCTGAATGTCGAATAAGTAATTTGTTGGGGTTGGGAGTTGCCAGATTGCTGACTGTGTCTCTGTGTGTTCTTGTGTGTTTGAGGGGGTTAGGAAAGAACAAAAGGCATAAAACATGGACAATCTTTGGCCAAATACAAGAATAACACACAGGGACACAATGCAAAGGAAGCTTTTGGCATATTTTAGTTTCAAATGTGTTCGTCGAAATGGTAGATTTAAGTTGACTGGAAATTTGGATCGGTTTGCAGTTGCTACGAAGTGCGCTACATAGAAGAGGATATATCCTTGAAAATATGTAATGTAATACCCATGATCTCTTTCAATAGCAACTATTTTTTGACCTTTGAAAGATTGGTGGGAAAAGTAGCAACGGCTTTTTTTTTTGCCTGCAATAGCAAAATCTTTATCATAAAATATTTAAAAACACAAGCTCTGGAAAATATCCGAAATTTTAAAAAACAAAATGTCGCCAAAGAAATTTAATTATATTTATATTAGTTTGTCGGAGATAAAGGCCTTTGAAGCCAGTGCTTCGCTTTTTAAGAACGATTTATGTATTTTATACAGTCTTCTCTGTAACGAACTCATCCGCAAACCATTTTCCCCAAAATTAATTTTCCATATAGGGATTTCTGAATATAATTTCATAGACCAAGAAGACGCCTGAAACAATTTTGCTCATATGATCTCAGAAGCCGTGTTTTATTATAGCAACCATGCATCATAGAAATATTTTCTGAGGAAATGTTTAATGTCAATACAACACACTATAAGTTTTTCAGATTATAAAAATCTGAGCATATTGTAGAGTCATTCCAAACCTTTGTTAGTACATTTTATTTTTGTAAATATTGTATATATTGTATATATATAGTAATGTAAGCCCTATCACACACTAAGTTATATTTAGCGTGTAACGATTTACTTTTATATCAACATTGGATTATAACCTTTTAAATTTATCGGTTGTTTGTCATTAAATAAATATTCGAAAAAAAAAGAATATAATAATAAATATTGTGAACATGCAGCAACTTGCTTGCGCCATCTATCGGACATTCTAAGCAGAAAAATTATTGTTGATATAAACGATCACGTTAAAAACTATTCAGCCGATATTTTATCTTTCTCTTCATATAACCAATAATATGTTAAAATATAAAAATAGTCGTTAAATTTATTTTATAAATAAGATTAAAAAAATTACGTCAAATAGTCTATAGCCAGTGGATACTCAAGTCGCTTTCAACGATACCTAATTTGTTAAATTATGATAAGCGGTTAAGAAATTATGAGGTAACATATGATATAAATGTCAAATATATTATAATACATAATACATATAGCTAAAAAGAAATATTTCCCATTTCTCGCTGTTTTACAATTTGCTTTTTCATTGAGAAAAGTTAGACTTGGCTCTTATTAAAATATAAAGAATAGAGATATATAGAGATTAAACACATAATAATACGTAATATACATAGCTAAAAAGCTAGATTTCCCATTGTCTTCTAATTACAAATTTATTATTATCTTGGCTTAATATGATTTTACAGAAAGTTATCCTAAATTCTCACTTACCATATTCTATAAAAATATGCCATAATTTTCCTGGAGCGGGTATTCTGGGTAGAAATTCTTAGTTAGTTAAGTAGACACCTCAGAGAATTAAGCGTTCTGAAGTTAATTTTTTTTCGATGATATTTTTATACAATTTCTATGGTTTTATGGTAAAATTAAGGAGAGCTTAACTAATAATTCCAACGCATCCTTGTTCATGAGTTTCGAATAGGTATTAATTATAATTAAAAAGGCAGTTTGAAAAAAATGTAAAAAAGGACTTCAACAAAAACAATGGTACTCAGATCTATTTGGGTTATTGCAAAATATCAAAATCGGAACTATTGCGGCTTCAAATTGGCCGTTGATCAGAGTAATTTATCGTCTGAATGATAACTTTCTGAACTCTTTTACCTATACAACAAATAAATAAGCTTAAGCTGGGGCTACCTTGAAACATATAAAAAACAATAAAAAAAATTCTGGGCCAAGATCGTTGAATTTTTTAAGGTTTTTCTATAAAGTCCAAGAATTGGATTCATCATTTTAATTATTATAATAATAACTCTCCACATTGCATTGCCTACTTAAATAATAAATAAGCATAAATAAACTTTTTTTTTTAAATTTAAAATTAGCTAAAAACAAAAAAAAATTATGAGTCTACTTTTAAGTTTTTAGCGTAGAGTCCCGGAAGTATAATTATATTGCCTTAAAAATTGGGAGCTGAACAATGTAATTGATAGGCTGATTAATAATTCTCTATAGTTTTTTATCCATTCAAAAAATGTATAAATAATTAACAAAAATTCAAAACTTTATTAGTACAATTAAAAATGTATTAAAAAAAATGAAGGCCCCAGAATTCTACATCCACTCAGGGTGTTTCTGTAATTTCCCAGAAATGAAATCATGCCGCCTCTAAAATTGCCTTTTGCATAATTTAATTCAATTTTATTCTTAGGCATTACGAATAAATCGGAAGTTAAATTTTCTTAAACTACTGAGTTCAGGCTTAATTAGTTACCTTTGCTACTGTTTTATTAAATTATAATGAAAATATATTAGAATCTTAAGAGGCGGGAAGAAAATTACAAAAAATCCATGAGTTATTTTTTTCCACTTAATATTCCTCCAGGGAGCTTAAGGCTTCAACAAGAACTTTCCACTGGACTCTATTTGGTGCAGTTAGCCTTGCTGTGCCCCAGCTGATGTTGTGTAGGGACGATTCGCTTAGTATTGTACGACCCCAGGTTGCCTTGGGCCTTCCCACTCGTCTGCTTCCTTGGGGTTTCCATTCCGAAGACATCCTGACGATGCTACTTCGGTCTTTTCTAAGAGCATGGCCGACCCAATTGCAGATAGGAACTTCACTAGTATAGTGTCATAGTTCCGCGTAAGATATACTGTTGGGCCGCCCACCTTCCGCATTCTTATCGATTGCCTGATCGATAAAATTCTAAGCTCTTTTACCTATGTACATAAAAAATATAAAACTAAAATAAGGCTACCTGAAAAAAATAAAAAAAAAGAACAACAAAAATACTGTTGGAGCGCCACAAAATATGTTTACCCCAGCTGTTTGTTGCCCTATGTAATCGATAGACTGATCGATAATTCTCATTGCTCTCTCTTACCAACACACTTGCTTTGTTTGCCTTTATTTGTCACATGGCCATTAGCAGCGTATTAATTCGGGTCTCATATGCTGAATTGTCGTTGCCTTCATTGCTAATAAGCTATACACACACACAGATACACTCGCACACTCTCACACACACTCCCACTGTCAAACACCCACACACACATCGACAGCTTACCGCTACACTATAAACACCACTGTCATTTATTTTCGTATTATCATAATGAGCACTCGTATATTTTTATGTGTATTTCTTGCTTTTTGCACCAAAGTTCCTTGGTCCGTTCCCCCCCTGGTATCCTCTTTGTCCTTACAGACTCTCACACACTTTCACACATATGCCAAACCCCACTTGTGTCATACTCCTCCTCCTCCGTCCTCCACTACTATCTCTACATGTGTCACACACTTGCACACTGAGCAACTCCGCGTGTGTGTGTGTGCACGAGTGTGTTTGAATGTAATCGTGTAAAAAAGAAAAGCTGCTCCCCAAAAAAATCCCAAAAACAGAATAAAAGTAAAAATAAAAACCGTCAGGATTCGTTTGTTGTTAAATTATCACCATAGAACCCAGAGAACCACCCTCATCATGGTGGCTCTTAGCAGCTCGTGGCTCGTAGCTCTTGGCCTGATGGCTATTTATGCAGCATGCACCACAACCCCGCACACCCCCGCTTCTTTAGGGGGTAACACTCACTCACACACACACATATTACTATTGTTACCGCCACATTTGTTTTTTTTTCCAATAGACCCGCTTTTACTTTGGCATTGTTTGTGCTTTTCCTTTTTTTTGTGTGTCTGTGTGTGTGTGTGTTTAATGGGGGAGTTTTTCTGGAGTTCTGATTGGGGAGAGCAAAGTAGATACAATACTAAGCATTTGTTACATTATGTATTTCTGTTTGAATTAACTATGAGAAACTAAATATAAATATTTATGGGCATAATATATGGCCATATGTAAAGTTAGCCTATTTTTTATGTATGCAATTTGGGGGCGGTGTAATGGCGCTAAAGTAAAATCATAAAAGGATTTGGCGTTCTGCCGCCAAAGCTTTGTTTATAAGAGGAAAAAAGGGTGTTTTTTTATGTTTACTCTTGAAACATTAAAAACACTCTAAAAATGGGACTATGTTATGAGCTCTCTAAAGGCAAATTAAAATTAATTAATTTGAAAACCATCCTTACAATAAAAGTAACATTCTTTGTTTGTTTTTGAATGAATTTGTTTGAGGGAGCTTAGGTGTGATATGTGTATTATCCTTGCAAATAAGAATAGTTGAGTTGTTACAATGTTTGCCTTTGCTTGGAAAGTTATCTTTTAGTCGCGTTATCGACAACTGAATATTCAGCTTGGATTTTCATTGATATGATTGAAATATCTTGAATGAATAAATATATTTCAATAATTTTTTTTTCATAAAAATAATATTAATTTAGAAATAAAAAATGTGGTACATTCGAGGCGGTGTCCACTGGAATACCCTGTACCTTTTCTCTCGAACAAATTTTAACTTCCAATTGGAATTATTATTTTTTTTTGTAAACATCGATATTTTTGCCTATAAGTTCCAAAAATATTTACCGATTGTGATGAAACTCGAAAGTTACGTCAAAGAAGCTATTTAAAGTATATTGGATAAATTTCTAGTTGATATGTTTTGGGGTGTGTGAGAAAACACGGTAAATCGATTGCCGAGGTGGGGGGTGCGCATCGATAAAATTTGAATGTTCACTAGAGCCACATAAATCAGCTTACCAAAAATTGTGATTCGAGGTCACTTGTAACCATAATTCGGTAGAGTCAAATGTGACGCAGTTTCTATATTTTTGACAATAGCTTTTGCTGGGTTTGCCGGATTTTGTTTAATTTTGACACACAGATATTTATTAATTTATTTCATTAAATTTATGCAAAAGTTAGATAAAGTTATGTTTTTTAAAGTGTTTTTAAAAGATGTTTGTTTTAGTTTAAAAATTTTAAGGTCTCTTTGGTCTCTTCTTGAAAAGAAGAAGGATATAATTTTATCGGTAATTGCTATAAAGTTATGTTTATTTCATTTTTAGCTAGTAATAAAAAGTGATAACTTTACCATTTCTCTTAAAACTTATTTTGACATTTTATCTCAAAAAGTTCAATGTCAAATGTTACATAAATCCGATTTTTGGAGAATAAAATTTTACTAATATTATACTTTAACCGATAGCAATAAAAATTGCTTTTATCTATACCAATATAAATAAATTAACTTAAATTTTAATAAAGAATTTCGTCTCAAGCTCAAGGGGCAGTTGCTGCTGACCTGGGGTGTTGAAAAGTTGCACATAAACTCAAGCGGTGAAAGCGTGAACGCCCTTTGTAATAGTTTATGAGTTGAGTTATTTAAAATGTCAAATAAAGCGTATTTAGAATTTTTGTCAAATCTTGGAGGACAGAAAAAAAATTAGGTTTCAATGAATACTTGTTGTTTATTTATATATTTTTATTATTATTATTTGCTAAATTTACTTATTGTCTAAAAACAAACAGATTATAAGTAAAATATGAAAAAATATATATACAATACATTTTAACAGTAAAATTGTAGCCCCACACAATTTGTTGTTCTAAAAATTCTGAAGTTTTCAACAACAACAGCAACCGTGAATACCCTTATTATCTTTGCATATTTAATGTTTTTTTTTGTCAAATCTGGGACGATAGTAACATATTCAAGATATACTTAAAAAGAAATGGTATAGTTTACTTCAACTTAACAGCTTAACTTTTTTTTTAGAAAAGTTGAGATAAGAGTTTAATCCATACGTTTTATTGTTGTAAAACTCCTCAAATTTTCAACTACAAGAGCAACAGTGAGTACCCTTATTATATTTTTATTTTGAGGTGTTATGCTCATTTGAAATACTTCTTTTATCCAATCTGGGGGGATAGTAAACATTTTCAACACCAACAGCAATACCCTTTTTATCACTATCAGGAGTTAGCATAACAAATATTTTCTAGACATAAAAAAAAATAATTTTATATTTTATTTCAACTCGAGGAAAAGCTGAGTTATAAGTTGTGACCAAGCCCCATACATTTTGTTATTGTAAACATGCTCAAGCTTTCAACACCAATTGCAACCGTGAATACCCTTATTATCTTTGCATTCTGAGTAGTTAAGCTTATTTTCAATGATTTTTTTTTGTCAAATCTGGAAGGATAGTAAATAATTCAAGATATAAAGAAAAAATAAAAAATGTATATCTTATTATAACTTAACAGCTTAAATCAAGAATAACGTCCGGCTCGAGAAAAGAGTTGGAAGTTGAAACCAAGCCCGTACATTTTCTTGTTATAAAAATTACCAAATTTTTCACTACAACAGAACCTTTAAAAATAAAATTCTGAGGAGTTATCCATTTATTTTTATCAAGCCTGGGAGATAGTTAACATTTTCAAGACATACCTAAAAAAAATTATATATTTTATTTCAACATAATAGCCAAAAACAAGTCTATCTTCCGGTTCGAGGGAAAGTTGAGTTAAGACATGAAACCGAAATGTTTTCTAGTTCCAATTGTAAACCTTGAAAACCTGAAACCTTTTTTTTTTATTTCCGTTTTCGAGATTTTTACCGAAAACATGCTTTAAGACACGAGATATTAACGAAAAACTAATACAAGTTCCCAAAAACATGTTTTTTTTTTAATCATCTCGACATCAAATTATCCTAAAAAAGACTTTAGGATAATTTATAAATGTTATTACGAAGGTTCATTTTTCATATAAACTAGTAAAATCATACTAAGATATAAAACAATCTTAAATAAGTTTAAAAAATATTGTATCGAAAATAGCATTGAGAATACAATTTGGCCACCCTGAAATTTTCTTCTAAAGCCACTCCTTATTGTCCTATATCGTTTACAACTTAGCCATAAACAATTCTTATCTTGTTTTACATTTTATAACAAAATCCACGATTTTGTCTTATAGCTCACCATAATGCTCATATTTCAATAAGTTTTCTAAGGTCCTTCGCAACACTTCTACTAAGCGCTGAAAACAAACCATGTTTGCCTAGTCCAATTTCCAATCCCGCTTAATCCCAGAAGAACTAACAGCTGCCATAGTATCACAAATCTTTGCCGCTCTCTGAAAAGGAGAAAAAAAATCGTTACATTTTAAGCTGAGACCATAAACCATTAACCATAAAAGTGAAACCATGGAAAGGTCAACAATTAAATGCCATTTGGCAATGAAAACAAAATGTGAACCGAATTATTCTCTATAAGAACGTAGCGAATGAAAAATTATTTAAATGTGCAAAAATTTAAATCAAGACGACGTAAAGGTTACAATTGGTCCAGTAGGGGTCAGCCCTGATTGTGTCATGGTCAATTAAAACCCAAGCGTACCAACTGATATATCCTTTATCATGCAAAACAAAAGCAGAGCAATATAAATTTTTACAAAAATCCTTTATTTTTTTTGAACTGTTTTTGTTACAAAATCGTTACAATTTCCAGCAATAAATTAGAAATTGCGAGCAACCCGCAACCCCGCAATAGTAATGTCAACCCCTAGCCCACCCCTATGCCCTTTTGCGTCTTCTTGGAGAGGCCACATCTTCTTAAGCCTGACCCCGAAATGGTCGCACTCGATTTTTTCACGCAATTTCCATGACACATTTTCGCATTAATTTTAACCTTTTGGAAAATGTTGACAAGGGGTCAGGCGACGTACGCGCAATTTTTGACCAATGGCCAATCCCAATGTCCAATGTGTCTGCCCTGCCCAACCCCGCAGCCGTCAACAGCAGTCACCGCAGGGGTCAGGAAAAGTGTGAAAATGCTCAAAAGTCCTGGCTTGATTAGACGTTGGCCGTTTAGCTCGGGGTAGTTCGGCGGGTTTTTGTAGCATATACAATTTTGGCGCTTACTTTTGAGACCAAGCCGGGCAGTATATCCGTCCATTCGTCCATCGAATATACAAACGAATTGTCCAATGGCTTAAGCTTGGGATTTGCACAGCGTGGACATGACACAATAGATGGAATCAGTGTGGTTATAAACTAGTTCCATGCACATTGTTTAAATGCATTTCGATTTGTAGTAAATATCGACTTAGCCGAGTTTATTACAAATGTAATGAGACGATTTGGGTTTATAGTACAATCTAGTAGCTTACAAATTATAACCATTAGAATTAGTGTACATATTAACAAAAGAATCTTGGGGACTATAAAAACTATAGAACTCCAATCGTCGGGCTGACTTAGTTTGGAGATTCATGTTGACCTCAAGCTACTGGATCCAAAAAAAGCTATGCCGAAAAAATTAAAAAAATCGGATAAAAACTTTAAAACACTTTTTTAAGACCCCCTCCCCTACAAACTGCACTATATTAAAGGTATGGGTAAACTGTATTTAAAAGGTTACAGTCACCAAAACCGGCTAGTAGACTCATCTGGACTAAAATAAAAAATTGTATTTTATTGTGTGTGGATAGTACCCCTAAGTTCCGAGCTGCAGTTTTTTTTACTCCTTAGTCCAAAACCTTTTTGAGAACCAATTTAAAATACGGCTACATTATTAAATTCGGCTGAGAATTTCAAGAGTTATAGGCTAAAAAAGACAATTTAAAGTCCATTTCCTAGAAGATAGTTTGAAACCAGGTAACTTCCAAAACTTGAGCGACCTCGATAGTCTAGTGGCAGTGCACTAGACTATCATCCCAGAGGTTTTAGGTTATAGTCCCACGATAAGCATGGTCCTGCACTTTCTACTTTTCCTATTTCCTCAATTTCTCCTCTATATCCTTATAACTTACTCCCACTATCGGTATCACAAAGGGCCTGTTCTTGGTCTAAGTGAGTTGGGAGTTAAGTCCCACAAAAAAATTATTTTTACTTTTTGGTCCTCACATGTCCCATTATTTTAATCATGACATTTGCAAAGTCTCCTGTAACGGCCCGGAGCGATTTGGAGTAGTGTTGCTGCTGTAGCATTCTCAATCTTTTTTATGCCATGTAGACTAAGGAATGTGCCAAAGATATCTTCTTCAGGAAGTCTCGAAATTAATATAGAAAACATCATGGGGGTGACGTACATACAAAGCAACCAGGAGAATGACTCCCTATTTTTTTGTCGCAAATTCTATATATCTACGCAAAATGATATTATTTCGGATCACTAGCTTATTTCTGAAAAAACTAACATTTTTGACTGTCTTTACCCTATACCTTAAGATATTATTTCTGTGAAAATAAATAGTATAGAAAAATTAAGGCCGGAGATGCCTCTTCCTCAAAGTTACCTCCAATATGGTCAGGACAACAAACTAATTTGATGTGGACAGTCCCGCCCGCCTGTCTGTATGATCGCTTAGATCTTTAAAGGTGCAACAGCTGTGATAATCAAACTTGAGATTTTGACTTCTTAAATTACGCAGGCAGATTGTGAAAAAAATCATTCGATTAGTAAAAAACGTAATTGTAAACGGAGATAAAATAATAGAATAATTTCAATAAGCAAAGGCATAAATTCATATTTAAGATTTGTTAACAGTTTTTTAGTTTAATAGCATAAGTCAGAAATGTAAAATTATTTTATGTAAGAGTATTACAAAGTTTCTTACAGTTTTTAAATCTCCCTATTTTTTTTATTATTATTATGATATTGAGATAACCAAAAAATTGTCCCAAGAACTTGATTTTTTTCCGCAAAATTAGATTATTTTGACACTCTAATTAAGTTGTGGGAAAAATTCATATTTTTGACTGATTTTAAGCAGTAATTTAAAATAAGAAGTATACTAAGTTTGTGAAAATAAATCAAAAACCATCCAGAAAATATATGTGGTTACTCCACTTGAAGATCTAAATTGTCTTAATGTATTTCCAATAATTTGTTTTCTAGGCGGCATATACCCTTATCCGTTGGAAAAATTATTTCGGAGACTTTATGACTAATTACAAAAAAAATAGCCATAAAAATTAGATCAGTACAAATTAAATCTGGAACTACAAGGTTTATATATTTGAAAACCATTTTATGGAATCAGGATGGGATTTAGGTAATAGTAAAAAATTAGTATAATATAATAAAATCGTTTTTCTAGCATGTTGTTTTCCCTATATCTTTGGTAATACTATAATATTATATTATTATTCGACTAACATAAATTTGTAAAGCAAATTAAAACATTTTTATTATGATTATGAGATGATATTTATAAATATAAGATATCCATAACAAAAACGTTTATCCTTAAATCATTTTGCGTTTATATTATACAGCTCATAGGGATGTTTCAGAGGAACTAGGAAGAAAAATAAGTTTTAGACAGATAATTCGTTTGTTTATGTAACGACTTTTGGCAGTTTCTTGGAGTTCCCCAGTACCACCTGTTTGGTATATAGATTAAGCCTAAACTTTATATATGGAGATCGTTAGAAGAGGAACGTACATTTTTGTATGCAAACAAATTTTGAAAATAATTCGAATGAAATTAAAGTTGAAATTAAATTTTTTTTAAATTTTGTAACTTACTTTTTGAAGAAAAAAAGCTTAGCAACCCCGCTACCCTATTGAAATTAGTTGAAGAAACATTTTTTTCTCACAACTTTAGTTTACCTTACTTTTATCAACTGCTCTGCTAGTTTCCTTTGCTTCAAAATTATCAAACTTTTTCTCAGTGCATCTATTTCGAGGAACTCTTTCGCATATGACTAACTTCCTCTATAACAGCTCTAATGAGGCAGACATGCATAATTCTGGGAACATGCCATAAGTCCCAAAACCAACGCTAAAAAACTGCAACAAACTTTTCTTAACCCTTTCGCAGCACTTTCACCAAAGGGTTAAGGAAGTATCCTGAGTAACCTGCCAAACAAAAGACCACATCATAAAAAAAAACACAACCAAAGCGTTATAAAACGCACAATGAACCCAACATTAGTTGGAAACAAAAAACAATGTCTAGGCAATTTTCATCAGAAATTTGCATGTACTTCAAGGACCTTTGGTGAGTTTTCTTAATGGTTTGCTGCCGAAAGGGTTAAGGTTTCTGTCCTGTTATAAAAAACGCACAGTGGGCTACCTGCCGTGCTAGCCATAAAAAACTAAATATTTTATGGTCAACTTGGTAAAAAAAAAACACCGAAAAATTAAACAAAAATTTTCACGGAAGTGATTTTTGGGCTACAGAACGAACCCGTAGAGACAATTGTAAGTAGAGCGAAGCGAGCCGCTAGGACTAATGTGCATGTAGCTAGGAGCAGGGCCGGATTAAAGGACACCCAAGGGCCTAAGGGCGCTTGAAGAGAAAATTTGTTTGCAATTTTTGGGCGTTAAAAAGGGGCTTGGTATAAACAATTTTGGTAGAATTATTCCAGATGGGCTTCCAAAAAACTAACGTGTTGTTATGGTAACCCCATTAAGAACGAAGTTCCTTCGGCTCATTCTTTTTCAGAAAATATTTATTTTTTCACTTAAAGGGTACAACAAAGTACAGTTGACCTTAAATTATAAAAAAATTAATATTTAAAAAAAAAAACAGAACGAGGTAGAAACTAGATATGAATTAACCCGTGAAACTAGGTCGATGAGTTTTTTTAACGTAAGTTATATTTAATATTTAAGAAAACAACTTTATGCGTTAAAAATTATATACAAAATACTATTTTAAAGAAAAATATTTTTCATTTCATATTATATAGTTTTTTATTAAAATATAAATATATTAATTTAATATATACAACACAGATAACTCGTATAATTTTAAAAATAAAAATTATCAAGTAATTATTATTTTTGGATTTTTAAAAAATAAAATATTGAATAAATATCATTTCATAATTTTATTTTTTAAGTCAATAATAATGAAGAATAAAAAATTATGCTTATTTCAGAAAGTCCAAGGCACTTTTTTCGTTTAGATTTTTTAACTTAAGCTCGAATGAGGATCGAGTCTGGGACTTTAGTCGACTTTAAAAATTTTGAGATTTTTCAAACATACGTTTCGAATATTCTAATATTTATATTCTAAGCTCCACTGAAAAAAAAGTTTGTTTGTCATTCTGAAGAGAGCTTTTATAGAGAGTTTTATAATTTTAGTAGTTTTTTTTTTATTTATATTTCATTTAAAATGTGATTCATTATTTCATTGTGTGATTAAACAAATTCTACTTTTTGATTCTAATCGAAAAATCTTCTTTATACAACATAGTTGGTCGAGTTGCTTGTTTGTTTTTAGTAAGTCATTTAAAAAGAAAAATATTTATTTTGTATTCTCAGTTTTCCCCAATTGTTTTTCAGCTAAATTGATTCGTTTTGCAGGTGAGAGGCATTTATTTCCACCCAAGGTCCTTTTAAGGTGAGCCAAGTTCTCGAATTGACGACCTTTCCTGTAGATCTCATTGAAAAGTATTCCTATTAAGTGATTAAATATTATTGTTAATCTTCGTTTCGAAAACAATTCTTTTGTTTAAAAAAAATTAATGCACATATACCTATTTCCATATACTTGGTACTCCACGATTTTAATACAATTCTTCAAAAACTAAAACCGGAAAAAGAATCGTTTTAGGAATACTTAAAAAATTTAAACTTTAATCGCAGTAGAGCGCCCACATTGGGCCCCCACTTATTCAAATCCGTTCCTGCTCAACAGTTTGCCTTATTTTGACAACAACTTGGCTAGTTTTGTAGGGAACTTTCTCGCAGCCAGTTGCGTTGTCCGCGTGATTTTCCAGTGATTTTCATTGTTAAGCCTTGCGAGGATCTCGGCCAAAAACCTCATTACCTGACCAGCAAAACAAAACATCTTCGCCAGCGGCGGCGTCGTCATAGTCGTTGTCTACGTCATAAAACAGTCTAAAACCGACAGATACAGTTACATTTACCGTACAAACAGCCTCGACAATTGTCCTGCCTTAATGCGCGTTGTCCTTCACGCTTTGTGCCGCTTTCTGCTACTTTTACTACGTAACCATTAAGACAAACAATCGAAATTAGAGCAACCAACTATGGCTAGGAGAGTGTCCAACGGTCTACTGTGCTCTAGTTTCCTTTTTTTTTTTAATCCTTCGGGTTTTCATGCTAAAAAAGGATTTGTCGGATGTTGTCATACGCAGGAATATTTAGCATAACATTTCTTTAGAACTACTTGCATCTTTCGGTGGGCGTAACGTCGCGAATTTTTGGCTTTTGATTTATTTGTGTCTATGCAAATTTGCATGCCTAAGGAGAGGGCGTGACACGGCATGAATGTGCAGGCAGTTCGGAACTGGAAAAAAGATAGTTTTTAATGTCAAGGGTCGGTTTTTAGCTAACTGAGAATGTTGACAACAGAATTGGTTAGTAAGTGTTTGATTTTGTTGTGTATAGCGAAGGCTTCAATTGTGAATTTTTTTTGCCTAGATATTTTTCAAATTGTTAGGGTTTTTAGACCTTATACCCATGGCTGATAGAAGTAGGTGTTGGACAGTAGGTTCTTTGTACCAAAAGTAGCAGGATCGACTCGAATATCGATTGATGCGTATGGGCATCTAGATCTCGGAGATCTTAGGAACTAGAGACATGTCGTAAAGTGCTTTGAAAAGCTGCCTTATCCATGGGTAAAGTCGGTTCATGTTGGTATCCTGACACCACTCTCCAGGAGGTCGTACGGACAAGCTTAAAAAGCTGCCGAACGAAACGTTACATACTATTAAAATGACAGAATGATAGATAGATCCATATATGATCTATCCGATTTGATATTAGGGCCTAAGAAGGCACATTGGCCAAACATAACTTCTAATGCGGATATTTGAAAATATCTTTTTACGAAAAAAATGAAAAAAATTAGTTTACAGTGTTTAAACAACAGAACACCTAAAAACCACTCAATGGAGAGTGAGCTTTCGGTCTTTTAGGTCTAATAAAAAACGGACATCTACAGTGAATACTAAAAAACTCTTTTAGTTTATTTTTGAATACAATATTTACTTCAAAGTTTTTTTTAAGACTATATCATTGTTTTTAGCATAATTTTATTAAAACCAAATTAAAACTAGTGGGATATTTAAAGGTTTTTTTTTTATGAGTTTTAATTTATTATATCTAGAAAATTTTAAAATAAAATTAATTTAAAATTAAGGTACTAGAGCAAAATTTTCAGGATATTTATATTTACAAAATATCTTGAAGACCATACAGATTGGGAAAAAAAAATTGAAAAACAATTTCCTAAAAACACCTAATTTGGGTGCTTACAGGATTTGATATTTAATAAAAAAATATAAAAACTGGGATCTGAAGCGAATTAAACATTTTCAATTAATTTATAAATTCTTAATTTCCCTATTTTGTTAAGGATCTGACTACTTTAGTTTTTTCTATTAAAAATTATTAAAATAAAGCTAGAGGAAAATTTTGAGACTTGTTTTTTTTCGAAATGTCTTGAAGATCATACAAATATTCTGAATATTGCCAGTTGGATAAAAGAAATTGTTGCATTCAAAAAACACGATTTAAAGAGAAATTAAAGTTTTCGCAGTAAAAAAAAGACATTTAATGATAATTTTATGATTTTAAAGGTTTTAATTTTAAATTTAAAATTATTTTAAAGCTATATTTAATTTTATTAAGGTTAATTTTAGACAAAACAAAAAAATCTTACCTATGGGGAAATTTTTGAGTTTCTGTCTTTCGGAACTGAATAGAATCAATTAAGAAGATTTTTACAGGTACGTCTGGAAGACGTATGGAAAAAAGTTGGGATATTAAAAAAAGAAGACTTCAAAATGACTCATTTGGGTATATTGGTATTACGAAGTATATTTGGGATTTATAAGTAAAAAAAACTGTTTAAAAAAGTTTAGATTTGCTTCTTTCCTAATAACTAGCTTGAAAACGATGTTTTTCTGGGAATATTATGGAAATTATGATACAATGCTAAAAAAACTCAGTTATAAGCGGATTTCCTCAGGACTACTAGTTGCATAAAAAAACCAACCACAAAACCACAGTGAAAACCAATTACCACTTCAGAGATCGAACCACAAACAAAGCAATCTATAAGTATATCTCAAAGGACAAAAAAAGCAAATCATGCTTAACCTTGAAATCAGCTTAAAACTCAAGCTGATATCTCAACTGGGAGAAGAGAACGCGCCACATCAAAACAAAACTAATGAGCCCCGAGAAACTCAGAAACTCATTCAACCACAAAATCCTGCCACAAGCCGCATCCCTAGTTTGGGATTTTTTTTTTAAGGAGCACAAACATGCGCCTCATTGCATTTGCATATAGTGCCAAACACCACCCCTGGACAAAAAATGCAACAAAACCGAGCTCTGACCCCGAGTACCGACTTAAGTGTGTCAAAGAGAAGACTCTAGACTCAAGGATCTAGCTATTGACTGCAGGCAGCAGCAGGCCAAAAGGTTAAGTCGAACAGCGTCAAATCATTTGCATAGATCTTGAAGGGATTTGCCGGCAGCCATGTCAAGCAATTAGCCCAAATAGAGATATGCATCTTCAGGATGATCATGATCATGTTTGTGTACCGATCACCGATCAGTTAATTATAAGGTCAAGCGTGACGTCGCTTCGTCGTTGCATGCAACATGTGCCTCTAGAGGATTAGGGAATTTGTTTTGTCATAACTTTACATAACTGGCCTGCTGCGGCTGCTCCACCCGCCCGCTTAAGCAGCGCTAATCACGCTAATCGCTGGCTTTAAGCGCTCTTAACACGCTAGGATCAGGATCAACAGGCGGATCAACTGATCCGCTGCAGACGCGTAATATTGGCTTATGTCCTGCTATAAATCTCTTTTAAATCCATGCAAAAATATTTTTTTTTGCTATGGCTATTGCCCTAGTTTACCAGCAGGCTGCTCGATATTTTTTGTTTTCCAAGGATTCGCGGGATTAATGAACGACAACCCGCGGCCGCGCTCGCTTTACAGGTGCAGGTAGCCGCCGCGTCCCTTAATCCTTTCAGCGGTTAAGTCCGCTGTGTGCGCTTAAGTCCGGTTGTATTTTTTTTTTTCTAATCCGGTTGAGGAACGTCAATGATGCGGTCCGTTTTGCAGGTAGAAATTTGGTCTGAGCTACTCGTCGCAACACATCCTGCAAAGTCCTCTCTGCGCGTTCTGCTCCTGTTTGGAATTTGTTTGCTTTTAACTGCAGTTGATTTTGAAAATGATTTGTTTTTGTTTAGTAAATATTTCCTTTTATTTTACACTTTTCCAACGCCTGCAGCTTTTACACTTTCAATTTATTTAATTATATAAAAATAGTAGGGATTGGATTTGGGAGGGATTTGTTATATAAAAGATATGTCTGGGGCGTTAGGGAATGCGAAAAAGCAGCAAGCCGCTATGCAAAAGAGCGTATCCAAAAATATTCATTAAATAATAATATTTTTAATCCAAAATGAGCCAATTTAGTGTTATAAATATTTAAGAAAATGGCTTAAATTTAAAAATTAAAATACTAATTGCAAAATTATTTCAAATACATTTTTTTTTTTTTTTAATATTTTCCTAGAAAATGAGTAAATTTTTTCTAGCAAAAAAAGAACATTCAAATCGTTTTTTTTTTAATTAAATTAATATTATAATAAATTAAAAAAAAAATGGCGTACGTAAAGTCGGGCGCGGACGACTTAAGGATACTCTGTACCACTAGCTTGCAATAAAATCCGGTTCCTTCACAAAAAACCAAAACAAAAGAATTTTTAAGCAAAAAATTTTTTTTTGACCAATCGTTCCTATGGGAGCTATATGATATAGTCAACCGATTTCAATAAAATTTGACACAGTTCTTAAATACCTTAAAAAGATCGGAATGCCGAATTTAGTTCAAATATCTTTACAAACAAACGAAACACATCGAATTTTGTATAAAAAACGTGTTTTTAGACCGATTGGTCCTATGGGAGCTATATGATCTAGTCAAACGATTTGGATTAAATTCAGTACAGTGCTTAGGAACTATAAAAAACTCACGAATATCAAATTCGGTCCCAATATCTTAACAAACGAACGAAACACAAAAAATTTTGTTCAAAAATCGATTTTTTGGAAGATCGGACCTATGGGAGCTATATTATATAGTCAACCGATTTTGTTCAAATTTGGCACATTGCTTAAGTGCTCTATAAAATTTCCAAGCGCCAAATCTGGTTACGATATCTTTGTTCTAAAACGAAATATAACGAATTTTTCTTTAAAAAAGTTATTTTGGCCGATCGGTCCTATGGGAGCTATATGATATAGTCAACCGATTTTGATCAAATTTGGTACAGTGATTGGGAACTATAAAAAACTTTCGATTGCCAAATTTCGTTACGATATCTTCATAAACAAACGAATTATTCATCTAAAACGCTTTTTTTTTGTTGAGGTCGTCTTAAACACCCCACTGGGAGCTATATAATTTAACCCCGATATCAAAAAAATAAAATAAAATAGCCTTCTATGCAATAATATGGGATCTAATGTGAAAGTTTGGTTGCTCTAGCTCTTAGCATATCTGAGATCTAGACGTTCAAACGGGCAGACTGACATGGGTATATCGACTTCTCTATTCACCCTGATCATATTTTAGGTAACTTTGGGTGTCTCCGACGACTCCTTCTATATGTTACATACATTTTCGGCTTGCACAAACTTAATATACCCTTGGTACCATACGGTACAGGGTACAATAATTTTGCGTGCTTGATGCTTCTAGAGATGATTTTAAAATATTTATATCCTTTGTACTTAAAATGCGTCTTGTCTTATACCGAAAATGTAAATACCCATTTTTCAGCGTTGTGCAGACCAAAATTGTATTTTTTTACCTTTTTAACAATTTTTCTGAAGTAAATTAAAAATATTTATTTCTTAAATTAAAAAAAAAACAAAATTGGTCAAACTCTTTGTTGTTAAGTAATTTTTGTTCTCCTTTTTTTATTTTTAAGTCTTATTATATTAAATCTACAATATTTTGTAAATATCAGCTTATAATTCACAATAGGTTTAACCACACATTGCCTGTAGTAGTTGCTTGTACAGCTTTATACCGATATATTTGATTTTGTTTGATATTTTAAAAATGTAAGGAAGTTATATTTTCATATTGAGCCGTATTTCCATTTTTAAATAATAGTTTATGCTCTTAAATGAGCTCAAGACAATAAGTACATTTCGTTAAAAAAAAAATTAAATTTAAGTTCAAGGCCTTTGTACTTAAAATATGACGTATCTTATGAGGGAAAATTGAAATGCCAATTTTGCAGTGTTTTGTATCCTAAAATATAATTTTTTTTTTTTAAATGTTTTTGAAGTAAATACAAATTTTTGTTTCATTAAATTTCATGTTCAGTGACAAATACAAATTCGGGCAAATATAATTATAATTTGTTCTGCTTATGTGTTTTAGAAACATTATCTGTTGAGACAATTTGGAAATAAATAAAGCCCATATTCTTTAAATACGACTTCTCCGATTCCATGGAATAAAATTCACAAATTTTAGACTATTGATTAAAAATGTTCGAAAAAAATGAGTACTTTGACATTTTGTATTAAAATTTGTTGAACCGAATAACATTTCACATGAATCAGGATTTCGGAAATATTTTTTATTTAATAAGTACGAATTGTAAGTACTTATTTGGTTTTCAAAGTTTAAATTCACGTATTTTGGTATATAAAATAAAGAAAAAATGGCGGACGTAAAGTCGGGCGCGTACGACTTTAGGATACCCTGTACCACTAGCTTGTAATAAAGTCCGATTTCTTCACAAAAAACCAAAAACAGAAGAATTTGTAAGCAACAAATTTTTTTGACCGATCGTTCCTATGGGAGCTATATGATATAGTCAACCGATTTCAATAAAATTTGACACAGTGCTTAAATACCTTAAAAAAGATATGAATGCCAAATTTATTTCAAATATCTTTACAAACAAACAAAACACATCGAATTTTGTATAAAAAACGTGTTTTTGGACCGATTGGTCCTATGGGAGCTATATGATCTAGTCAAACGATTTGGATTAAATTTGGTACAGTGCTTAGGAACTATAAAATACTCACGAGTGTCAAATTTGGTCCCAATATCTTAAAAAACAAACGAAACACAACAAATTTTGTTAAAAAATCGATTTTTTGGAAGATCGGACCTATGGGAGCTTATATGATATAGTCAACCGATTTTTTTCAAATTCGGCACATTGCTTGGCAAGTGCTCTATAAAATTTCCAAGCGCCAAATCTGGTTACGATATCTTTGTTCTAAAACGAAATATAACGAATTTTTCTTTAAAAAAGTTATTTTGGCCGATCGGTCCTATGGGAGCTATATGATATAGTCAACCGATTTTGATCAAATTTGGTACAGTGATTGGGAACTATTATAAATTGTGATTGGTTACGATATATTCATAAACAAACGAATTATTTATCTAAAACTTTTTTTTATCGAGGTCGTCTCAAACATCCCTATGGGAGCTATATAATTTAACCCCGATATCAAAAAAATTAAATAAACTTGTCTCCTATGGAATAATATGGGATCTAATGTGACAGTTTGGTAACTCTAGCTCTTACCATCTCTGAGATCTAGGCGTTCAAACGGACGGACGGACAGACGGACATGGGTATATCGACTTCTCTATTCACCCTGATCATATTTTAGGTAACTTTGGGATGTCTCCGACGACTCCTTCTATATGTTACATACATTTTCGGCTTGCACAAACTTAATATATCCTTGGTACCATACGGTACAGGGTATAAAAATCTAATTTTTTTCGGTTGAATTAACCTAAAGATTTAGAATAAAAAAAAAGCGTTTAACCAAAAATATATTTAATACCATTTTTTAATATTATCTATTGTGGCTAGTTTTAAGCAAAACTGACATAAAAATAAAGCAAATTATTAAAAGTTAATTTTTTCAAAACAATTTAGGAGCAAAAATTATTTTATTGGGATCATTTTTAAATGATTTAAATCCATTTACTTAAAATATGACTTCTGTTATTCCAAGAATTAAGTTTCAAGCACGTTTGAGTTTTGGATGATAAAATAAGGAAAAAAAGAATTTTCATTTTTAATATAAAAGTATTTAAAATTTAATTTTTTCAGTTGAATCAATCTAAATATTTAAAATGAAAACAAAACTTTGTAACAAAAATAAATTTAATGCCATTTTTAAATATTTTCTATTTAATATTAGTGGTTAGCTCTAACAGATATTATAAAAATAAAGTAAGTTGTCAAAACTTAAATCTTTTTTTGTCTCAAATTTTAAAAAATCTTCAAAGCAAAATTTATTTTATTTGAATAATTTTCAAATGGTTAATGCCTTTAAACTGCTTTTTGAAATAAAAGATTTAATTATTTATATGTCTTGGGTGAAAAAAAATATGGATGAAAATTATATATTTTTCATTTGAAAAAATATTTTGCAGTTTTGGATTTAAAAATTATTAATATTAATAAAATAATTTTGTGATACATTTTCAAATAAATTTTTAATTCAAGAAATTTTTTAGATTTTAATTTAATTTTTTGAAGCTTTTTGGGGGTTTTTGATTGAAAAAAAATATGGAAGAAAATTATATATTTTCAATTTGCAAATATTTTCAATTTTGAAGTTAAGAAATGTATTAATAAAAAAGTTTTGTAGTAAATTTTAAATTAATAAAATTTGTACATTTTTAAATACATTTTGAATTTTAAAAATTTTAAGTTTATTGTTTTTTTTTTAATTTTTTTGAAGCGTTTGAAGATTAAGTTTTTTTTGCGTATTGGATGAAAATTTTGTGCAGAGGATTTTTTTTTTTAATTTTGTCTTAACATTTCTCGAAGAAAATTAATATTTATATTTTAGATGTAAAATTTATTTTTATATATATATATTAATATTTGATTGAATTTTTTATACCCTGTACCGTATGGTACAAAGGGTATATTAAGTTTGTGCAAGCCGAAAATGTATGTAACATATAGAAGGAGTAGTCGGAGACACCCCAAAGTTACCTAAAATATGATCAGGGTGAATAGAGAAGTCGATATACCCATGTCCGTCTGTCCGTGTGAACGCCTAGATCTTAGAGATGGTAAGAGCTAGAGTTACCAAACTTTCACATTAGATCCCATATTATTCAATAGGAGGCAAGTTTATTTAATTTTTTGATATCGGGGATAAATTATATAGCTCCCATGGGGGTGTTTGAGACGACCTCGACAAAAAAAAAGCGTTTTGGATGAATAATTCGTTTGTTTATGAAGATATCGTAACCAAATTTGGTATTCGAAAGTTTTTTATAGTTCCCAATCACTGTACCAAATTTCATCAAAATCGGTTGACTATATCATATAGCTCCCATAGGACCGATCGGCCAAAACAACTTTTTAAAGAAAAATTCGCTATATTTCGTTTTTTAATAAAGATATCGTAATCAGATTTGGCGTTTGGAAATTTAGACCACTTAAGCAATGTGCCGAATTTGAACAAAATCGGTTGACTATATCATATAGCTCCCATAGGTCCGATCTTCCAAAAAATCGATTTTTTAACAAAATTTGTTGTGTTTCGTTTGTTTGTTAAAATATTGGGGCCAAATTTGATATTCGTGAGTATTTTATAGTTCCTAAGCACTGTACTAAATTTTATCCAAATCGGTTGACTATATCATATAGCTCCCATAGGACCAATCGGTCCAAAAACACGTTTTTTATACAAAATTCGATGTGTTTTGTTTGTTTGTAAAGATATTTGAAATAAATTTGGCATTCAGATCTTTTTTAAGGTATTTAAGCACTGGGTCAAATTTTATTGAAATCGGTTGACTATATCATATAGCTCCCATGGGAACGATCGGTCAAAAAAAAATTTTTGATTAAAAATTCTTCTGTTTTTGGTTTTTTGTGAAGAAATCGGACTTTATTACAAGCTAGTGGTACAGGGTATCCTAAAGTCGTCCGCGCCCGACTTTACGTACGCCATTTTAAAATCTACTTTTAATTTTGAGCGCTG
>JBAMAX010000173.1:0-53071 GCA_037043745.1 Chymomyza amoena
TTGCAGAGTAATGTTGATAAGATATAAGTATCCAAATAATCTGAAAGAAAAGGGAAATGCGTTTTAATAATAGTTTAGGAAGTTTGGGTTTTTTGTGTTGGAGGACTAAAGATTTACATATATTTGATTATCGGAAGTATTTGATGCGGAATACAAAGAAACCTAAAGTAAGGAGTGATCCGCTGAAGATTTATAGTGGGGAATGCAATTGCATGTCGTAATTAAATGTTAAATTATTTATTTAACGGGGTCAAAAGAAGCGATATTTTTTTCTGATAGGAAGTTTTGATAATTCCTCCCATTTAGGTATGTGGGTCTTTTTTTAAAAAAAATTTGTTTTCCTTTTAGTACTCCTTAGAGCTTCAACAAGAACTTTCCACCGGACTCTATTTGGTACAGTTTGCTTTGCTGTGTTCCTGCTGATGTTGTGTAGGGACAATTCGTTTAGTATTGTACGACGCCAGGTTGTCTTTGGCCATCCCACTCGTCTGCTTTCTTGGGGGTTCCATTCCAAAGACATCCTTATGATGCTGCTTCGGCCTTTTCTAAGAGCATGGCCGATTCAACGCCACTTGCGTGTTCTTATCTGAGTACTGATAGGAACTTCATTAGTATAGTGCCATAGTTCCGCGTTTGATAGCCTGTTGAGCCAGAATATCCCGCTCATAATTCTAAGGCAAATGTTGATGAATGATTGTAGTTTTGGTATTATTCTCTGCGGCCCCAGCCACGTCTCGTTGCCATACAACAAGATGGATTTGACACTCGCATTGAAGATCGTCAGATTTGCTCTTCTGCTTATTTGCTAGTTTCTCCATATGCGGAATAAGCGTCCAAACGCCTCATTCACCCCACCATTGGTGGAAATTGTGGTACCAAGGTATGAGAAACTATCGACAAAGTCGATATGGGTCTTACTCGTTTTATTTTGTATGGGCGTCATCCTTTTGATACGCACTGTGGGCCCGATTTTTGACAAGATATTATGCCCAAATAAATGGTAAAAAAATGGCCAAAATGACTGTTGGATATGATTTAAGCTATATTATGGTTCTTGTGCACAAAACTAATTATATTGGATTTTGTAAGTTCTTAAACAAAATTGGCTTTGTTTTTCTAAAAAAAATTCTTGCATTTACCAGATAAATATAAATACTGCGTTCACATTATTAATAACAAATAAACTTTGAAAAAAATAATTGGATTTAAATGAATTAAAATTTCAATACATAGGAAAATTTAAAAATTATTTTTTGGTATTTTTTTAGGTATTGCAAATTTTTTATAATTTGTAGTATACAAATCTTCAAATATTTATTATATTTTGATTTTTTTTTAACAAAATTGCCATCTCTTATTTTAAAATTTTTATAATAAAAGTTTACATTTAAATATTTATTATTTCATAAATTAAAATTTTCAAGTCAAAAAATAGGATGGTGCAAGCCAGATTCCATCCAAAGCACTTTTTTATTTTTATTTTTTTCAACCGCATAACTCCTATTTGCGATCAGAATTTTGTTTGTATTCTTCAGCTTTGCATTTGCATCTAGCCTGAAAAAGTTTGATTTAATTCTTGTCATGTTTTATAAAAACTTGGAATTATTTCCTTCTTGCGAAAATTAAATTTTCTATTTAAACATTACATTTTAAAAATTGCCGGCGATGAAAAATTAAAATTTTTTCGATAAGTTTCTTGCTCAGTCCCTTGTATGTTCTCTGTTGAAAATTCAAAATTTTGAAAAATTTCATACTTGTAAAAATTTTTTTAAAATAATGTAGTCCCATAGTACTATAAAAAGTAATTATAATAAGATAAAAAAAGTTGAGTAAACTTTTTCGCATAACTTTGTGAAGGAATAAATGAATAAATATACTGAGTATATGGTGTTAAATCTACTTTACAAACAAAAAAGTAAACAATGAGTAAGTTCTTGAAAAAAAATCTTTGAACATTCACGCGAGTGAACGGAAATTAGTTTTGTAGTTCATTGTTTTGGCCTTCGACAAAAGCGACTTTTGGTTAATATTGTCAAGTTTAGCGACCCAAAAATTGCAAGCTACAGTTACATTAAGTTAAGTACAAATATTGAAGAAAAAAAAAATAAATCAGCATTACATTCACATCGACAATCAATCCCAATTGTGCAATTCTGTTACACAGTGTGAACCCAGCATAAGCTGATGTTATCTAAAAATCCGCTGCTAGCTTTAACAGCTAATTTTCAAGCTAAAGCGCTGTTAATCTACAGCTAATCTACAGCTAATGTTAAACAGCGCTCAAAGGTATGCTGCATTTTTGCAATACAAAAATATGTAAAACATCTTTAAAACCACTTAACGAAAATATCCGAGAATTGACACGTTTAGCTAGTACAGTACGTACGGGTGGGTAATGCTGGTCATGTAAATCTTGGCGCTTTGACATGTTTAAATTTAAGTTCATGGTTCAATTAGGCTTTATATACTATCCAAAACTATCCATGTGCGTATTGCTTCCGCAGCTGTTTGAGTTGTGTGCCGGAAAACTGAAAAACTGACGGGCGAGCGCTGACAAGTTAATCATTTGTTTGTTTTGCTTATGAAATGAACCAAATTTATGGCACGCTTCATTGATTAGACTCATCAGCAGAGTGCTCGCAAAGAGAGTGCTAATAATTAATATTAAGTTTATCAATTATGCCTTTTTGTTTTGTTTGCTTAAATATTTTGCTATTATAATTACTTGGTTACTTGGTAGTGGTCAGCTGTGTGGGGTCTTAAATTGGAAGAAATGCGTTTTTGTTATTGTTGGTACTCAGTTGAGTTTTACAGCTTATCAACAGCTGATTGGGCTAAATAAATATGTTGTGGATTTAAAAAAAAATACAAATTTGAGATTTGTGAGAATTCTGTAAATAGCGCAAAAAATTTGGAACTTAATAGGGGATCTAACTAGAAAGTTGGGTTGTTTTAGTTTATACCAACTTTTAGATTTGGACGTTCAGACAGACGGAAGGACACACATATCTATATAATTTTTTTTTGTGTTTCTTACTACATTGCAGTTAACTTTGTGGGATCTCCGAAGTCTCATTTTTTTTGACATTTGCACAAACTTAATATACCTCTACTTTGGGTAAAAAAAAACAGGGACCGTAATTCTTATAAAATTTAAAATAAAGATCATGAAATAATTATTATTTTTTGTTTTTTTCATTAAAATCAAATTTTAACTCTTATTTTTTACATAAAAATAAAAATCATGAATTAAATATAAATTTTTATGGAAAATCGCATAACTCTCATTTTTCAATTTTTATAATAAGAAAAATGGCGGACGTAAGGTCGGGCGCGGACGACTTTAGGATACCCTGTACCACTAGCTTGTAATAAAGTCCGATTTCTTCACAAAAAACCAAAAACAGAAGAATTTTTAAGCAAAGATTTTTTTGACCGATCGTTCCTATGGGAGCTATATGATATAGTCAACCGATTTCAATAAAATTTGACACAGTGCTTAAATACCTTAAAAAAGATATGAATGCCAAATTTATTTCAAATATCTTCACAAACAAACAAAACACATCGAATTTTGTATAAAAAACGTGTTTTTGGACCGATTGGTCCTATGGAAGCTATATGATCTAGTCAACCGATTTGTATTAAATTTAGTACAGTACTTAGGAACTATAAAATACTCACGAATGTCAAATTTGGTCCCAATATCTTAACAAACAAACGAAACACAACAAATTTTGTTAAAAAATCGATTTTTTGGAAGATCGGACCTATGGGAGCTATAAGATATAGTCAACCGATTTTGTTCAAATTTGGCACATTGCTTAAGTGGTTTAAAAAATTTCCAAACGCCAAATCTGGTTAGGATATCTTTATTAAAAAATGAAATATAGCGAATTTTGTATTAAAAAAGTTGTTTTGGCAGATCGGTCATATGGGAGCTATATGATATAGTCAACCCATTTTAGTCAAATTTGGCACATTTCTTGCGAACTATAAGAAACTTTCGAATGTCAAATTTATATATCTTCATAAACAAACGAATTATTCATCTAAAACTTTTATTTTTTTCGAGGTCGCTTGAAACACTCCTATGGGAGCTATATAATTTAACCCCGATCTCAAAAAAAATAAATAAAAACTTGCCTCCTATGGAATAATATGGGATCTAATGTGAAAGTTTGGTTACTCTAGCTCTTACCATCTCTGAAATCTAGGCGTTCAAACGGACAGACGGACAAACGTACATGGGCATACCGACTTCTCTAGTCCCCCTGATCATATTTAAGGTAACTCCAACGACTCCTTCTATATGTTACAAAAATTTTCGTCTTGCACAAACTTAATATACCCTTTGTACCATACGGTACAGGGTATAATTTTTGGGCAATTATTATTTAAAAATTTTAAATAAGAGTTACTCTGCAATTTTATAATAAAAATCAAAAATAAAAATTATTCGGCAATTTTTATTTAAAAATTTAAAATAAAAGTTATGGTGTAATTTTTATTTTAAAATAAGAATTGAATTTACATTTTTTTTAAACCAAGGAGCGCACAATAATGGTTTGCACATTTATGTGTAGCACACTTCAAGACCTTTCCGTTGATGCCTTACATGTGCTTGAAGAATCAATATTAAGGATACCACATAAGAAAATTATATTTTATTAATTTTTTGAACCAAAATAAGTATGTGTGTACACTTCAATACCCTTTCATAGATATCCGTACATATCCTTGAAGGATTAATATTAAGGACACCATATAATAAAATAAATTTAAAATATTTTTCAGTCAACAGTCAGACAATATTGTATTTATTTTAATGATTATTTATTTAATTTAAGAAATAACAGTTTTTTGATTAACTCCGATGAAAGATTACATCTTAGTTCGGATAGCACCAGTTTTATGGCAGAAAATGTCCTTTCCACTGATACTTGTTTTGCCGGTACACAATGGATTATTTTCGCGAATTTTACACATTTATTTTTTTTTTATAAAAAGAAGAACCAGTTTCGTCCCAAAGTTCGCAGATTTCGATAGCTCAAGATGAAAATACATCAGAAAGTTCTTGCTCTATTCTCAAACAATATCTCAATTCAATTGAGCTAAGCTCCCGGAATGAAGATTTTGATAATGAAGATCCTGACTTGAGATTGGAAATAGCCGAAGCCAATTAATACTGGTATGGATATAATGAAATATTGGGAAGAAAAAAATTCATTTATCCACGCATCTGGCGAAAATAAAAATTTATTTTTTGATATAAAATAAAATAAAAATGTATTCTTTTTTCGTAAGGTCCTTTAGAACAAATTATATATTGCTTCATGGACTTTCATATAAACCACTTTTTTCATAACCATAACTCTTATTTGCGGTCCCTGACAAAAACTAAACAATGAGACATAAGCAGCGATTTCGATTACTTAATCCAGTTGATTTTGGACGTTCTCCGAGAAAAGTATCGGAATAGTTTAGTCGGATTTCTTTGAAACTACATATTTGCTTCAAATTTCTCCAAATTGATTTTGTTACGTGGTTTAAAGGGTGGCTTTGTTGCAAATGAAACCAAATCAAATTGGCAAAAAGTTGACGAATATTTAACTCACAATTTTCTTTAAAATATTCTCTGATAATATTAAGTTACATATTTAATGACAATAACTTTGATTTTTTAACCCAAAAAAAATTAGTTTACGGAACTCAAAACGAATTTTTAGCATTCGTTCACATTGTTCGTTACGTTTTACATAAAAAAGTATTCATACAATACAACAATGAGTAAGGGAAATTTGAGAAAATTTGGACAGCAAACAATGTCGCAAAAACGAAAACGACAAAATTTATTCGTTTTCGTTTTTTTTGGAGCGAGGTCGTTGAATTCTTATTTTCTGCATTTAAGTCTTTTTATTTTGTGCTTAAAGCCAACTATTTACGTTGAATTTCGATTAAAAGAGATTTCTGGCACACTACCGAATGTCTTATCACCTTAATATGAAATTCGAATTTTTGTTTTGCTTCTTCGCAATTTGACATACGTGCTATTTAAATAGAATTTGCCGGCGTAATCGAAGACTCTCACTTTTTATGGCTCTCATCAGCAAATTGCGGATTCTTTATTGCTGAACTAATTAAATTACACGCTTGTTGTTAATTATAGGTTCTTACTTGGTTTTTATGTACATTATATATTATTTTTCAATGAATTTTATGACAAATTGTAAAAGCCATAGACAGTATTCGCCATATGTTTGAGCACTAAAGAACTTTCGCTAGAGCGGATTTCTAATTCAGAGACGAAACTGATAGAAGTGTGAAAACTTTATAAAGAAACTATCTGTTAACTCTTTTAATTAATTTGTTCGGCTTTTAACAATGAAGTATGCGGATAATATAGTGATATCGGGAGTCTTGTTAAGAAGATCATCTCACACTGTGCCAAATATGATAAAAAGATTTCTTTCATAACTCTCAAATGATTCAGAGATTTAGGCCAGATTCAGGTCAAAATTATTTGAAATCTGCTCAAAAGTGGGATGTAGCCGTTGATGCCGTTTAAAACATACTTTTTTTGAAAATTAATCACCTTAAAGTATAACTTTCTACATTTAGGGATTTGATTATCTACAAATGCAATAATTGCATAAAATTTAGGTATATCTATTATAATATTCTTTTTATTAATATGCCATTAAGTATGAGAACTCTATTTGACCACGTCTGAGAAATACAAAGTTTCTGTTATATAATCTGATTGACCAAGTAAATTTGTTACATTTCATACGCTTTGTAATGCATTTTTTTATAGATCGTTTCTTATTTATTCGGATTCTTATTTATTTAGCTGTTTAATGCAGTTGCACCTTAAATATTTGTTTCTCCTGACTTTACAATAAACTAGGTAATAATAAAAAAAAAAAAAAATTAAATGAATTATTAAGTATTGTATCAAACTGTGTAATAAAATAAAAATGACTTTTACTGAAATGTTAAGAATCGTTTTTGGCATTTAGAGGTTTACGGTTTATTTATTATTATAAGTTTTCAATTATCCCAAACTTTAAGCACTATCGGGTTTCAAAAACAGTCTTACCTAAATATAATTTTTCTATATAAAAAGTTATACTTCAAGAACAGCCTTTTCCTCCATTTTCTGTACTTCGATCTTCCTTTAGAATGAATATAGTACACTGTTTTAGTATTGTATTACAAGAAGTTACACTCGCACTTGCTTTTTCTCTCTGCATAGCCAATTTTAAACCAACTACCATGAAGCAAAAGAAGGTTTAAAAGTTCATCTGATCCTTCCTAACTTTTATATAGAGTATCACAATTCGACAAATGCGGTATTGTTGAAACCGTCTTGATTAGCCGCTGGTTTTAGAATAAGTAAAGTCGCAATAAATTAAATATAGTACGCTCATGAACATTTTTTCAAATGGCTAAATTTTGCGTTTGCAAGGATCCTAATAGCTGCATATAATGTATATAATTTTATTTTTTTATAATATTTTGTAGTCAGTTAGTCGTGGGCTTGCTCTGATAAATTCAGCCAAAATAAATTAGTTCTAATTAATTGAACATTTCTTTTTTAGCCCAAATACGTTTGATTACCCAATTATATATAATATTCATATAGCTTTTTTGCTTTCACCTTTGTAAATGTAAAACAATATAGTATAGCCTAAAAAAGCTTTAAACTGGAGCATACAATAATCACAAATGAGAATATTTTTCTATTTCATACTTTTCTGAGCGTAATTTTGCAATACTCGAATACGAAAAATACGTTAAACATATTTTGGGGATAAACCTATTATAAGATTTTCTTTTATTATTATGAATGTGGGATTGGCAGTTAGCAGCTAAGCAGCTGACCATAAAGCTAGGAAGTTGGCAGCTCGGCAGCTGACCGTCAAGTGAGGGAGTTGGCAGGGTTAAAGAAGAAGTTGGCAGCACAAAAGCAGCAGGGCGATAGTTTTAAGAGAGCAGCGTTACCATTAAGACGTGAAATTGTTACGCGGATAAAAATAATAAAGTAATTGAACGATATTGTAATGAACTATTAATGAAAATAAACAGTAAAGTGTGTTACGAAGAAAAAACGTAAGAAGTGCGCGCTTTTATTTGGACCGATTCGAGCTTTAACAGCTCGAGTCCTACAATTTTGGGGGCTCAACCGGGATGGATTATAATTACATAAGACGTAACAAATAACAAATCGTCTGAGGCTGCAAAGTGTGTGAGGATCGCTTAACATTAGCATTGAGGCAAAAATCGCTAAATTTTTCTGCAATGTTTTGTAAAACAGCGTAAATTTTATTGAACAAAAAAATTGTGAAATTCACACATACAATGATCGAGAACAAACAAGCAAGCGTCAGTGCGAGTTGTGAAATTCACACATACAAGTGAACGAAAAATACGAAAACGACGAGAAAATGCGCAGTTAAAAATTTGCGTATAAAGACGACAGAGCAAAAGAAGTAAAGACGACAGAGCAACACTCACAAATATGTGTGACAGAGAGAGAAGCGTATAAAGACGACAGAGCAACACGCACAAATTTTTGTGACAGAGAGAGAAAGAAAGACGGTGGCAGAAAATAACTACAGAAAAAGACGAAGTATATTCGCGCCACATTTGAACGGGGCAGAGAAATACATACACACAGACCGACGGCACTATCCGAATTCGTGTGTGTATGTACACATGTGCAGCGGCAAACTACAAGTTGGTTGCGACAAGCGTGCAGATCGTTTGCGACAAAATAAGAAGTGGGCGACAAGCAGTTCTTGTGACAACAAGAAGCAACGGCGTACGAAGCAGTTTTGCGCCAACAAGGAGCAGTGCAGA
Source organism: Chymomyza amoena (assembly GCA_037043745.1). Lineage (NCBI taxonomy): Eukaryota > Metazoa > Arthropoda > Insecta > Diptera > Drosophilidae > Chymomyza > Chymomyza amoena. The sequence goes on from JBAMAX010000173.1 coordinate 8,866, forward strand.
AGCAGATCAGACAGTCTTCAAGCAGTATTGATCAAAAAAAAAAAAAAAAAAAAAAGAGAAGCAGTTCTTGCAACAAAAAGAAGAGAGGTGGGGCCAGCAAAGGCCTAAACAAGAAGAGGACAACGACGAGACGAAGCAAGGGCGATAGATGACTCACAAAACTCTAAATTAAATAGCAAGTATTTAAAAAAAAAAAAAAAAACGAATTTAGCAGAGAAAATAACTTAGTTGATGATTCAAATAATTTTAAATAACTTTCAATTAGTTAAGTCTTAAGGTAGTGAAAATAAGCAACTTAACGTTAATTTTGTCTGCTTATGTATAATTATTATAATTATTTTACCTTATGCTGCACGACGAGATAAACAATTGAACGTACAGGGGTTAAAGGCAAAACTTGAGGAGTTGGGATTACCGCAAAAAGGACGAAAGTGTGAATTGCAAGACAGATTGATGAGTCATTTTGAGATAGAGAACAACGAATCAGTATACAAAGGCACAGTTGATACAAATTTAATTAACGAGAGTGAAATATCAGAATCAAAAAACACGATGACTTTTACACTTAAAGACGTTCAGGACTCTTTAGTCGATTTTGATGGGAGTAGTCAGAGAGATATTAACGAGTGGCTAACAGATTTTGAAAACATTGCAGTTACGGTACAATGGAATGACTTACAGAAGTTTATTTATGGGCGACAGTTGTTAAAGGGTGCCGCAAAATTATTTGTGCATAGCGAAGATGGTCTTACTGATTGGACAACACTTAAAGACGCGCTAATAGAAGAGTTTTCAGTTAGGTTGACAATAAAGCAGGTACACAAACAGTTGGAAAATAGGAAGAAGAAAACGAGTGAGTCCTTAATAGAGTATTTTTATTCAATGAAAAGTATAGCAAAGAAATCAAACTTAGATGAAGAGAGTATCATTGAGTACATAATTGAAGGCATTCAGGATTCTAAGCAGAACAAAATGATGTTGTACCAGGCTACGGATCTCAAAGAGCTGCGAGATAAGTTAATTGTTTATGAGAAGATGTCAATAAGTCAAGAGTTTAAGCCAAGAGCAAAATATGAAAAAGTTCCGTGCGTACTGCCAGGAGTAAACAAAAACGATTTCCATTGTTTCAAGTGCGGAGGTAAAAATCATTTAGCTAGAAACTGCAGCGAAAATATAAAATGTTTTAAATGCAATTTATCAGGGCATAAAGCTAATCAATGCGAAAACAAGGTGTTAAAAGACGGTAAGGACGATAAAAGAGCCAAGAGGAGCGTAGAACAGCTAACACAAAACGTATCAAACAGAACTTTTACAGATGTCCGTATTGGAAATCAATCGATTTCTGCCTATATTGATTCGGGTAGCGATATTTGTACCCTTAGAGAGAGTACATACAAGCAAGCGTATCCCGTGTCGTTAAATCCAGAGATAAAAGTAGTTGGGGGTATAGGGAACTCTAAGATATATACCTTGGGATCTTTCAAAATCGATACAGAGTTGGGACAAATCCCATTAAGAATTTGTTTCCACGTAGTCAGAGATGAGGATACTCTTTACAATGGTATAATTGGCAACGACGTGTTAGATTCATTGGACATGACCTTGAGCAAAAGTGGAGCAACTTTCCATAGACCTAAAGATGATTTACCAAAAAGAGAAATAACACACAGCGAACACCCCTTTCAACAAATAATGGCAGAAGAACCTTTATATTCTGAACAAGAGATAGATTTTGAACACTTGAATAGAGAAATTAAAATGCAGGTGTTGGATATTATAAAAGAATATAAGCCAGTAAAACCAGATAAATCACCAGTTGAGATGAAGCTCATTCTGACGGACGAGATACCAGTTTTCCAAAGACCCAGACGTTTATCATATGCCGCTCAAGAAAAGGTGAACAAGCAAGTAAAGGAGTGGCTTACTGAAGGAATCATTCGCAATAGTGTTTCTGAATACGCGTCCCCTGTTGTCTTGGTTGAAAAGAAAGACAAGGATAGGTTATGTTGTGATTATAAGCAGTTAAATCGGAAGATAATAAGAGATAATTTTCCAACAGCCTTAATTGACGATGTGTTGCACAAACTTCAGAAGGGAATTGTTTTTACGACTTTAGACTTATGCAATGGGTTCTTTCATGTCCCAGTAGAGGAAGCCTCGCGTAAATATACCGCATTTGTCACACAAAATGGGCAGTACGAGTTCAATGTTGTACCATTTGGAATCTCCAATTCCCCAGCCGTGTTTATGAGATATATTTTCGCTGTTTTAAGACCGCTTATTGAAGATGGCACTTTAGTTTTGTACATGGATGATCTCATCATACCATCAGCCGACGAGGAAGAAGGCCTGACTAAGTTAAAAAGGGTATTATGCTTGGCAAGTCGATCAGGATTACAAATCAAGTGGAAAAAATGTCAATTTTTGAAACGTAGGGTTCAATTTCTGGGTTATATTATTGAAAATGGTACAATCAAGCCCTCAAAAGAGAAGACTTTAGCCGTTGAAAGTTTCCCGCTTCCGAAGAATAAGAAAGGGCTTCAGCGCTTTATAGGTTTAACATCATATTTCAGGAGGTTTGTCAGAGATTTTGCTATAATAGCCAAGCCCTTAACAGATATGATGAAACAGAATGTTGATTTTAAAATGGATTGTGAAAAATTAGCTGCATTTAATCACCTAAAGGCATGTTTGTCGAGTCCACCAGTGCTGCGATTGTTCAACCCAAAAGCCATAACAGAGATCCATTGTGACGCGAGTATGTATGGGTATGGCGCAATATTATTGCAGGCAGATTCTGAAGATGGAAATTTTCATCCAGTAGAGTATTTGAGTCGTAAAACAACACCAGCAGAGGAAAAATATACGTCTTATGAGTTGGAAGTTTTGGCTGTAATTCAGTCCCTTAAGAAGTGGCGAGTATATGTACTTGGACTGAGAATTAAAATAGTTACAGATTGTAACGCTTTTGCAATGACGGTTAATAAAAAAGATGTTCCATTAAGAGTCGCACGTTGGTCAATTTTCTTACAAGACTTCGAATTCACAGTAGAGCATCGCTCGGGAACCAGAATGAAACATGTGGACGCATTGAGTCGAGTACATTGCTTTTTAATGCAGGATTCTTTGAGAAATAAAATAAAGCAGGCTCAATTGTTGGATGACTGGATAAGTGTTATCATTAAATTGTTAGAACAGGGAATTTATGAAGACTTTTATATGCAGGGTGGTGTGTTGTATAAGGATCCCACTAAGGAGCTGATTGTCATACCATCCAGCATGGAACGAGAAATAATAACAGTAGCTCATCGTCAGGGTCACTTTGGAGTAAAGAAAACTATTGATTTAATAGAAAGAGATTATTTTATACCGCATGTGTCTAGTAAGGTCGGAAATATCATAAAATCGTGTCTAGAGTGCATTGTAAGCGAGATGAAGCCAGGACGTAAAGAAGGGTTTTTGAACGTTATCAATAAAGGAGACAAACCCTTGACAACCTACCATATTGATCATATTGGCCCCATGGAATTAACTAAGAAGTTATATAATTACATTCTAGTGGTTGTTGACTCTTTTTCAAAATTTGTTTGGCTATATCCCACTAAGACAACAGGCTCAGATGAGGTAATTGATCGTTTACAGAAACAGTCTGAGGTGTTCGGAGATCCAAGTTGCATGGTCACAGATCGGGGAACAGCGTTCACTTCTGGTGTTTTCGAGAAATTTTGTGAGCTCAGAAATATTCAACATTTACTGATTGCAACTGGAGTTCCGCGGGGGAACGGACAAGTAGAGCGAATTAATCGTACGGTAATTAATTTGTTAACAAAGCTAAGTGTTGAAGACCCAAAAGCTTGGTATAAGAGTGTAGGTAGAGTTCAGCAGTTTATTAATACGTCACCCCCTAGAAGCACAAAAGTATCCCCCTTCAAAATTTTGACTGGACTGGAAATGAGAACAAAATACGACAAGGAGCTCAGAAATATGCTTGATGAAGAATTGATAAATGAGTTGCAGGAAGAGAAAAATGAGATCCGCCGAATGGCAAAAGACAACATAGCAGAGTTGCAAGAAGAGAATCGTAGAACCTATAATAAGAACAGAAAGAAAGAAAATGAATATGAAATTAATGACATGGTAGCCATAAAACGTACACAATTTGGGCCAGGGTTAAAATTAAAGAGAAAATACTTAGGACCGTACAAGGTGGTGCGCAAATTGAGGTATGGCAGGTATGTTGTCGAAAAGGTTGGAGAAAGCGAAGGACCTAATAAGACGAATACAGTAGCCGAGTATATGAAGAAATGGTGTCCATTATTCGGGACGAATATGGAAGTAGGATGGCCGAATGTGGGATTGGCAGTTAGCAGCTAAGCAGCTGACCATAAAACTAGGAAGTTGGCAGCTCGGCAGCTGACCGTCAAGTGAGGGAGTTGGCAGGGTTAAAGAAGAAGTTGGCAGCACAAAAGCAGCAGGGCGATAGTTTTTAAGAGAGCAGCGTTACTATTAAGACGTAAAATTGTTACGCGGATAAAAATAATAAAGTAATTGAACGATATTGTAATGAACTATTAATGAAAATAAACAGTAAAGTGTGTTACGAAGAAAAACGTAAGAAGTGCGCGCTTTTATTTGGACCGATTCGAGCTTTAACAGCTCGAGTCCTACATGAATTTTTCCGATTTTAAACCTTTCTAGAGATTCATTTTTATTTGAATTCCAAAACTTTGGAAGATTTTCTTTTGACGTAAGTAAAGTCGGGCGCGGACGACTTTGGGATACCCTATACCATTACCTTGCAAAAAAATCCGGTATATTGCTTAAAAATATCAAAGACATTTTATTGCCAAGTTAGGTTTCTTCATAAAAAACCAAAAACAGAAGAATTTTTAAGCAACAATTTTTTTTTGGACCGATCGTTCCTATGGGAGCTACATGATATAGTCAACAAATTCAACTAAAATTTGTGACAGTTCTTAAGTACTCTAAAAAACTTCTAAATGCCGAAACTTGTTTCGATACCTTTATTTAAAGATTAAATATAGCGAATTTTGTTAAAAAAACGTATTTTTGGACCGATTCCTCCTGTGGTATAGTCTATAATTGTTCAAATTTGGTACAGTGCTTGGGAACTATAAAAGACTTTCGAATTTGGTTACGATATCTTCATAAAAGAACGAATTGTCCATCTAAAACTTCTGTTTTTTTTTTCGAGGTCGTCTGAAACACCCCTATAGGAGCTATATAATTTAACCCCGATATCAAAAAAAAAAAACTTGGTCCTATGGAATAATATGGGATCGAATGCGAAAGTTTGGTTACCTAGGTCTTACCATCTCTGAGATATTGGTGTTCAAACGGACGGACGGACAGACGAACATGGGTACATCGGCTTCTCTAGTCACCCTGATCATACTTTAAGTAACTTTGGGGGGTCTCGGACGACTCCTTCTATATGTTTCCGGGATTTTCGGCTTGCACAAACTTTATATACCATTTTTAACATACGGTACAGGGTATAAAACCTTAAACAAAATATAATTTTTCTGTAAATAAGCTTCCTCCTATTTTATACTCCCGTGAGTGTTCCACCGTATATAAAATGACTAATATTATACTTATTTAAATGTTCAAATTAAATAATTACAATTAATCTTCTAAATATTGTAAATAACACAATAGTAGGTTTCAATGGAAATTTTCTGTTTATTTATAAATTTCAATTCACAGCACTAATTCTTAGCCATTAGGAATACATGTTTTTTTTTAATTTTCTAAAAATACTGAATTCAGGCCTAATTAATTACCTTTTCTAATGTGTTATTAAATTGTTAAAGGCGAGAAAAACAAATTTACAAAAACCCCATGAATTTTAGAGACATATCTAGACTTATTCTTGGTATTTAAAAAACGTAAGCCCTATCACACACCAAGTTATATTTAGTGTGTAGCAATTTATTTTGATATCAGAATTTAATTATAACCTTTTAAATTTATCGGTTGATTGTCAATAAAATAATTATTCAAAAAAAAAAAGATAATTAATAATAAGTTTTTAACTCGGCATATGTACATCTATCCTTACTTAATTTAAAAAAAAAAATAAAATATTGTAAATATGAATTCCGTAGAGTGATGATTTTTGGGAAAATTATTAAAAGAAACTAAAACCACATTAGTAGCAAGCTAGGCTATCAGAATATGTCATGAAATGCTAGTTTTAACGACTTTATCGATTTTTAATGTCTTACAAATTGAAAATTTATGATTTTTAAGACTTTGCCATTTTTTTACAATAACCATAAAGAATGTTTTTGGTTTCCAAAATCGTGCTAAAAAAAACATGCTGTCGTATTTGAAATCTGCAACCCAAAAAAGGTTCCATTCAGCCAAGGGTGGTATAATCAAGTTTCTGCAATATGTAAATTGCGATGTGTGAAAATATCTTAAATAAGACACCGCCCATTCATCGGAAAAAGAAAAACCAAAGTTCAGCGATTTATAGAGCTCAATTAATTTAATATCATACTTAAATCATTTCCCTTAATAAACTCTATTCACGCCTCTCTGCATACTGTTATGTCACGCACTCTTTAACTTCTGTTAAAAAACATTGTAAGCGTGCGATGACTAATTCTAGTTTACTCCATATAAATCCAAATCATAACTAGCTATTATCATTAGCTAAATTCTGTATGAATCGAATAATTCAATGATCTGTAAATCCCCGGCCCTGAACTTGAACGACATGTCGAAGACCCCTAATAAATAAAACAAGCCAAACAAGCTCAAAAAAGCAGCATTTTTAGTAGCATATCAAAATAAATAACAATGGAAAGAACCTACGGGAAAAAACACAAACTGAAAGCCCAGCATAATTTTAATTAAATTCAGCGCCACACAACTTGGGACAGCATTTTTTTTTTTTTGTTTGTACTTTATTTTTCTTTTTTTTTTTACTTTTGAAGCATTTTAAACATTTGACCCAGTTCAATTATTTTGCATACTACGAGAATGGGCCCAGGCACAGCGAGTGCTCCCAGACAGCAGCAGCGTCGGGCTACATAGGAGCAGCTATATGGAACGACTCATAATGAAGTACATAGTAATGTTTATTTATGAAGTAAGATTTTTTATTTCTTGGCTCCAGCTTAGAAGTGTTTGGAAATTTCACAAAGATCTCACCTGCTATTGTCAAAACAATTTCACTTTTCTAAGCAGTCACTCTTTGAAGAAATCACTTTTTTATTTATAATATTTTAGATTCTGCTGACCCTTAAAACTGATCTACATGTGCGTTCTAAATTTCGCCTGCTGTTTTTTTCGACACACAACACGTTAAATTTATTCACTGTCAGCGCATAACATGTGTTCCGCTTCAAAGCCAAACTCGAACTGAAAGCGCAGCGATCGTCTCGAGCTACTGATAAGTGCAGGCCCAACCGAAACGAGTCGCGTGTTGAGGAAAATTTACGAACGCAACATGGATTAAATGTGCCTAAGCAACTGCAATCAGCAACATGTTGCGTGCGTTTGTTGGCAACATTGCTGCTATGCAATTGTTGGGAAACATTTAGTGCATACTATTTAAGAATATATCATTCAATTTATGTTTTTATTTGTGCTTTAATCCCTTGAATTATAGAGCGTAGGATCACAAATGATAACAATGGACTGAATTAATTTCTTTAAAGCATTTTTATTAAGTATGAAAATCAGTGAGGATTTTAACAGGTCGATCGAACTCACGATACAAAGTCAAATTAAATAGCAGCGATATCCGTAATCTGCAGGGTGGCCCATTATTTCTGTTGGATCTTGCTATTGCAGTGATGAGAATATTTTAATGAAGTTGTCAAGTATGATCAGGGTGACTAGAAAAGTTGATGTACCAATGTCCGTTTGTTTGACTGTTTTTCTATCTGTCTGTCATTATGAACGCTCAGATATCAGAGATGGTAAGAGCTAGAGCTACCAAACTTTCAGATTAGATACCTTATTATGTCAGTAGAGACAAGCTTATTTAATTTTTTTTTATGCTTGTTTATTAGGGTTATTTTATAATCATTTTGGAGTTTATCTCAGATATCTGACGTGCTGTTCTTTTTTTGTTCCAAGATTCGCATATGAATAACATTGTTGAACATCCCAATTTGAAAAGAATTTTTATAGTAGTATAGTAGTATAGCAGTTCAGAGGTCAGGCTATCCTTTCTGCACGTCTGGCCAAATAAGACAACTTAGGGCGAAAATTAGCTAAATTTGTGATCACTTCAACTCCGAGAAATTTTCTATCTCAACTTTAAATGGTCATAACTTCAAAATGACACGAGCTAAATCGAAAATAATCGGATCAAATTTTTTTATCCCGACTTTAAATGGCCATAACCTCTAACTGAGTCGAACCGGAACGAAAATAATTAAAAATCACGATCGCTACATATCATACCAAGTTTTTAATCTCAACTATAAATGGCCATAACTTTCAAATTAGAAGCCTTAGCGCGCAAATAAGCCAATTTCGTATCACCCCGTAAAATTTTATCGTGTCAACTTTCATTGACTATAACTTCTAAGCACGACGAGCTAGCGAAAATAATCGAAATCACGATAACTACAAATCGGACCAATTTTTTTTTCTCAACTTTAATTGACATAACCGAAAAAGTACAATCATGGCATCAGAAACCTGACGGACACAAAAAAAAGCACGTCTAATCTCATTATCTGAAAGCCGGGTTTTTTTTTTAGTGCTGGCAAACAAAAGATAGTATAATAAAATAATATTTCCTACAATTTATTACGTATTATGATTTCATATATTTTGTCTAACAAATTTAAATGACGATTATAAATAATTTAATTTCCGAATGATAATGGCTAGGTTCATTAATGTAAAATATAATTACAAACAATGAATGAAAAAATTATTTATGGTTAACATATAAAAAAAAATTTTAAATTACAAGATCTCCAAATAAAACCAAAAGTTATAAATAAATAATTCAATAGTTTATGAAGATTTTGTAACCACATTTGCCATACGATATTTTTAAAGACCACTGTACTATGGTATGATCTATAGATCAAAATCGATTGACTATATCATAAAGATCCTGGTCAAAAAACTTTTTTATGTAAAACTCGTTGTGTTTTCGTTTGCTTATGAAGATATCGTAACCAAATTTGGCATTCGGAATATTTTTAGATATCCCTAGCGCTGAACCAAATACGATTCGTTGTGTGTTTGTTTGTTTATGAAGATATCGTAACCATATTTGGTATTCGAAAATTTGTAGTTATTACCAGCGCTAAACCAAATATAATAGAAATCGGACATAAAACATTGTTTTGAGTTTCCACTATTTTTTAATGATATTATGATAACCAAATTCGGAATATTCAGAATTCACAACGTTTATACCTAACATAATTCCAAGTCCAAATACGCCTTTTGGAACTTGTGTTTCTGGTTCCCCTTCTCAGAGCAGCCACTTGGTCGGAGCTCTATCGGTTTCCTTTGTGGTCCCACTTGAGCTGAGAAATGAGGAACAAGTTCATATTTGCTAAATCTAGACTCTAGTAGGGGTCAAGCAACCGTTTAACCTTGGGTTGACTAGAAACTCAGGACTTTGGCTATAAATTTCCACATGGCAAACTCTTCGGTGACTATTTTTAGAACGCTAACATACAAAATCTCTTTCTCATAACATAATAACAAGACTAATTTCTGAATCGGTCAGAGTCCATGAGCGCCTTTATTAATGATATAATATTACCATTCTTCGACAAGCTCCAGTTCCTCCTGAAACAGCTTATGCCACCGATCATTGTTGGCAACATTCCCATAAGTGGCCCTAATCATTCGAAACGTCATAGTTTTCCCGAGCTTGAAGTACAATTTTAGAGTGTAGCACTTAGGATTTTCTCCATTTTGGACAGATAAAGTGTTTAAAAGTGTTCATCTAATGATACTATCCAGAAACAAACCATTTTTAGATGTCATCAGACCATATGGAAATGGACAGCACATAGAATACTCGGATGGCTCTATGTATAGGAATTATGGAGAGTACGGGTGGGACTTCCCATTTGATCGTCTGCTGATAAGTTTTGACTAATGCCTAATGCTTCTGCTCGGTTTTCAATAGCTTATATTTAGTAGCTCCGATGTAGTCCCACCAAATGCACAGCATAACTCCCGCCGCGGGAATATTGGGCCGAGCCAACGGACAGCCTGCGTGGCATTCTTTGCTTGGTTTGCTGTGAGAAATCTATTTTTTATCACTCAAGACTTAATGAAGATAACACTCCCAGTATTCCACAGCGAAAGAACGATGGTCAACGTCTCTTAGCTTCAAAACGTATGAAAGCTAAGTTGCTTGCTTATGGATCACTCCCGATCATATGGAGTAACTCCTAATGCTGAAGAAAGCTTGTCTTGCATTTGGAACCGAAGCTTATCGATGGGTTTTCAAATGTTTTGGGGTTGCAGTCATGGAACCGATCTCGGTATGCTGGTGTATTTGGAACGTATATTTTTGGTACTCCCGATGCGCTTCAGCCACCTTTCTTTGACACTTCCTGCAAATATAGATTATTTGGCATCAACACAAAATTATTATAAAATTGTAGGACGCCAAAAACAAATCAATCTTGGCTTATAACTTTTTTTCTCTCTCTGATATCCCCAGTGGGACGTAGGGCATCTACAAAACGTTTCCAACGGCTACGATCCTTCGCGATAACCTTGATCCCGTAAAAGATTTCTCTGTGGAGCTCAGTTCAATCTTAACTGCTTACAAGTTCATCTAGGGCCTCTACAAAACGTTTCCATCGGAACGATCCTTCGCGATGATTTTAACCTCCTTAAAAGATTTCTCTGTAGAGCTAAGTTTCTTCTCCAAATTTATCTAGGGCGTCCTCTCTTTCTGCTACCTTGCTGGTTTCATTTGTTTGCTTCCCATATATCTAAACTTGGTTCTTATCAAAATTAACCAACACTTCTTGCTGGATCAAGAGCATGGTTCGTTAAGGGTTACAGCACACTTTAAAAGTCTCAAGTTTGGCTAAACCAAAATCCCGAAGTACCATCTTTTTTTTTCTATTAATAGTTCTTCTAAGCCTTTCAGCACTCTATTAAAGTGTCAACCATCTCTGTTACCACTACCATTTAAAGTTGTCACCACTTGGGATCTCTTCAATTAGCATTTCGCCTATTTAATGTAAATTTATTTAAAAGACATTTCACATCTGCTGAAAAATTGTGGTACAGTTTCGTCGGTAGCTGGTTAACAATTTTTTGTTGTTGATTTTCTTGTGATTTCATCTCATATTTTATGCATAAACTGTTGCTGCCATACATTGGCAGACATTGTCATTTGCTTTGTGGGTTCCCTTGCGTTGTTCCTATCCAAAAACTTTGGACTGTTTATTTTAGGTTCTTGAGCATGGCGTAAAGGGTGACAACGTAGAAGATGGAAGATGATGATGAAAAGGCGCAGAAGAGAAAAGAAAAAGTCGCAGAGACAAAATGCAGCCGCAGGCATTAAGTTATTTACTTCTATTGTTGTTGTTTTTCTTCTGTTGGTCATGAAAGTGAATTTTCTATTCTGTTGTTTTATTATTAATTTGACATTTGTGTTGTGGATGTGTGTGTGTATTGGTGTGAGTGTGTGTGTGTGTATCTGCGTGTGGTATATTTTTCCCCTTGGTTGATGATGGGTCACATATGTGCACAACCAGCTAGGCTAATAGGCCTTTATTACCACACACACACATAATAAAACACACACATATGCAAATAAAGCACGTACCGTCTGAAGATGTGTGTGTGTGTGTGTGTCTTTGTCGATGTCTTCCTTGCCAGCAGCCAAAAATGCAAATCTGACATATCACATGGCGTATCTTTAATGTTCACACGATTCTAGATGGCATTTTAAAGTGTCCATTGGGACAGCACAAAGTTAACACACACAACTACACACACGCATCATTAGTTGGCAACAGGAGCGTCTCCAGGGGGAGTGTACTAAGCTCCCCCCATAATGTGCAAGTTTCTTACATATTTTTGACATGTTCAAAAAGTTGAGGTCGACAGTACTCCGAGCTCCTCCACCCCTGACTGCATCTGCCTCCGGGATAACATTATTTCACACACACACACACATGCAAATGCCCATACTATCCCCACACACATGGCGAAATTAAGAGCTTAGCTATTCAGTTGTCAGCACCGAGTTGTGATCAAACATTACGCATACGACGTGTGTGACGTGTGTGACGCATTAAAAGCCTAGTTGCTTGTCCGTTGAGTACGTAGGAGTTTGTAGTACCTGTGTATATGTTATCCTTTGACCAACTAGTTTGTTAAACTTTAATACAATTCGCTTTGTTCCCACATCATGACAGGTTTCATGCTTTGTTCCGGGAAGCTTTAGTTTTGAACAGAGAGTACATGGGTTTTGTAAGTGCATTTGTAGCGTCAATAAAAATAGCATTTTTAATCGATTTTTTTCCTATAGCTCCATTTTGACCAGTTATCATGTACAGCAAAATATAAAATATTGCATCGTTACTATCCGAACTGAAAATAAACTCCGAATTGTTTAAGAAAATCAGAGCCAATTCGAACTATTGAGCGTAGGCAAAGGCCTCTATGCACTGGAAACAGTTTGATCTATTGTGCACTCCTTGTTATTTAGACATACATTATGTCGAGCAAACTGACTAGCTCCTTCACAGTAAGCTATTGAAGGTCTTCATCTTCTAGTGGGAATATTTTGTCTTCTGCGGCATAGCGCCTCACAGCTTGTGATCAGGTGTTTCATTGACTCTTCCTCCTCAGCGTTAAGCCATAAAATCACCCTTCAATAGATTTCTCGAAACAGATGTTAGGATGAAGTATATGCCAAGCTAGTGAGAAAATGCAACTGTGTTAGCACTTTGGTGGCCATACCCAAACCATAAGACCCAATTGAATGAATCCCTTATCCCTTTATGACCAACCTTAGTATATGCGAAGACCCCCTCTTAGTTGTCATGTAGTAAAAAAAAAGGTCGGAAAATTTGAAAATTTTTGGAAGCAATAGGTGAAAAAAAACGGTCCATTATTTCTAGACAAAAAATCATTTCTCTACCGAATATTATTGACTACGATACATAAACATAGACCCCCCCCCATTCCGGTCAAATTTCCCAGCGTGGTAATTTCAAAACCCCCCTTCCACTGGAACGGGTCAAGTAATTTGGATGCGGTTCCTCGATGTCCTAAGCTCAACTGTAGCATTGACAAAATACAACCCCAAAGAGCTACTATGAGAATACTACAGATCCAGATTGGATCAGCGCGGCCTATATAGCCGTAGATCCCACGTCCCATTGACGTTGTCGACGACCAAACCTGGTATTTTCAAAAACTCCCCTTCTAATGGAATGGATCACGTAATTTGGGTGCCGTTCCTCGATGTCCTAAGCTCAATTATGGCATTGACAAAATACAACCCCAAAGAGGTACTACGAGAATAGTAGAGATACAGATTGGTTCAGCGCGGTCTATGGCAGGTTAAGCTCAGCGAGATTGGTCATTTTCACAGGACTAAACTGCTCAACTCATGCAAGATAATGGGAGTCTATTACTAGTGTGGTTCCCTAAAAAGGCAGGTATCTGATTAGTCTTAGTCACGATTAGATGGGTTCCACGACGCAACAATAGCCCTAGGAAATGAGCTGGTTGACAGACTGGCAAGGATGGGTGCAGCATTATCACATGGACCTGAAAAAATTGGGAAATGTTAAACACGTGTTGCGGGACCTACCAAGAATAAAACAAACCATCCTCTCTAACTGCAAGCGTAAGAGGTTCAAACCCATGATAAGTCACGGAAAAAATACCGTGAGGATCCTGGCTGGCTTCTTGACTGGACGGGCTCCGCAGCCACTCAAATAAAGTGGCACAGTGGAAAAAATATAGAGACATCCTGAGAATGTTGCTCCGATTTTTCCTAAGAGCGTGTTCCTCGTTTCCTTGCGTGTTCTTATCTCAGGGCAGAAAAGAACTTCAATTGTGCAGTGCCATAGTTCCACATTTGATATCTAGTAGGACCGGTATATCCCGGATATAATAGCTAGAAACGTGAGGACGAATGACTGCAGTTTTGACATTATTCTCATCGGAGTCAGCCACGTCTCGTTGCCGTACAACTGGATGAATATGGCGCACGCATTAAAGATTCTCAGCTTTGTTCTTCTGCGAAATAAGAGCGTAAACGATGATCGCGCTTATCCTCATCCACCCCACCATTGGTGAAAATTGTGGTATCTAGGTGTGAGAAGGTATCGACAAAGTCGAAAGTGTTCCCGCACATAGTTATGCTACCTTGGCTGGTGTAGTTGAGGCGCAACGCTTTGGTTATGGATTTTGAGAGTCCTACTTTGCTGCAAGGATCTCGAGATTATTTGCTTTGGCTTCGATAACACTGAGTTTATGTATGAGAGATGGGACAAAGTTCGTCAGCTAAAGAAATAAGCTCCTGGAAATGAACGTTCTCCCACCTGAGATAGTTGTTATCCTAAGTCCAAGCGGTCTCGATAGCCAGCGAGAGTGCACTAGACTGTCATACCAGAGGTTGTGGGTTTGAATCCCAAGCCTGCAATTTCCACTTTTTCTTTTTCCCTAGTTTTTCCTGTCTATTCTGTATCCTTATCACTTACTCCCTTTATCGGCATCACAAAGAGCCTCTTCTTGGCCGAAGTGAGTTCGGACGGTAAATGCCAACTGCAGCCTTAACCTACCTACCTATCAAAAGGACTTATCAGTTGATGTGCTATGTGTTGTCAGACATTTAAAGCCTGGAATCCATCTTGCTTACTTAGCCAACTGAGAAGAAAAGATGTTAACTCTGGTTTACCTTATCCCAGCGGAGATGACCCAGTAAAAACAATATATTGGAACATTGGACTTTTGGAAAAGCTCTGAGCCATGAAGGGGGTACAATAGATCCAATTGGGTCGCAGTACATCTTTACACCCACTACTATTAGTCTAACAAGTCCTTTAGAGAAATCAATCAATATCTCGAAAAAGTTTGAAAATATTTCTTCGAAATTGCCGAGATTTGTTCAAAAGAAGCCCACTTTTTTGCGAAAATAATTTGCTGCCCCAAAAAAAAGGACACCCACGGCAAAATGTCAGCATTTCACTTTTTACCCTAGTCATAGCCATGTGAGATAACCGAAGTAACCAAAGTTGTATTCTTTTTTTAAGGGTATGTTGAACCTGTTCCCAACATTCATTACGCCTTTTTTCCATGTAATGTTTTGCCTACGGCTTAGTGACACATTAAAGGCTAACTAAAACTGTCACATTTCACTTAGCTTTCACTACCGTATTTCATATTATAATTTGTATCTTAAAAAGTGTTAAAACCATAAAAACTTTTGTTCGAACTCTTTAAGCCGCTTAGCTTAAAAGCCATTGCTCTGACGTCAATATAAAACTTAACAACCCACAAACCTGTTGATTGTGACAAATTTAAATGCAATTGAATTGAACTGCAAGCAATTGAATTGCTATGGAATAGAATTCCATGCCTCCCACTGCACAAGCTGTTCCTCCTAGTTGCAACTACATCCACACAGCATCAGCTCCAGGTCCAGATCCAATGCGGTTGACTTTTAGCCGCCGGCATTGCAATCAATTGAATTACATATTTTTGTAGCTTCCTGTGCTCCACTCTATGAGCCTCACATTGCAACGCATCGTTAGTTACCATTGGTGGTGTTGTTTGGTGTTGCCTCTTAGTCGTCTGACACCATTTGGCTTATCAAAGTGGCATGCAACATTTTGCCGCCCCTAGCAATTGTTGGTGTGTGGGTTTGTGTGCATCTGCGGCATTTGCATGGCAATTTTTGTCTAACAAGCTTGGAAAATATAAAGGCGCTTGTGCGACAAATTTTGTTGTCTAGTGTAATCAAGAGCTGTGTTTGTGTTGGAACACCATGCAACATATAACAATAAATTATGTGGTGGCAATAAACACTTTAAAGTCAGACGTATCTGGAGCAATTCAAGTTGAATACATTGGCAAATTGAGAGCAAACTGGAAATTATAAGACGATGGCTAAGGTGAGGTCTTAGTTGGGGGATACATACAACAGGCTCATTAGTTATGAATGTCAGCTAAGGGAACTCGCAGGGAGGTAGCAGGGAGGTAGCTCCTCTGGGCAGACTTGAGATAGTTATAGATAGATAGATAGTTTGTTACAGAGTACCATTTCAAAGGAAAGCTATTCCCTATTATAAGAGATGAGAATAAGTGGGTCAAACTAGAGGAGATACAACATTGCGTTGTATAAGGATTGGTCACGCGAAAGTCGCGGAACAAGAAACGCAACATACAGAAACTCTGGGAAAAACACTTTAAGTAGCTGTTTAGACGAGACTCAGACTAGATCATCCCGACTGGTCTTCGGCTAGCCAAGCAATACCTGAGTGGATAGAGGATCAAGAAAATTTTTTAATAGACAAGACGATCTTACAGATGACATGTCGTAGGCTTAATGAATATACAGTCCTTGCTTCCCTCTTCGTTAGTCATAGAATCTTGATTTATTGAATTAAGTTTGTTTTGGAAGAGGAATTGCTAAGAAGCTTAAGGGCTAGTAAGGAGGGCATTATATCTTTAAAGATACCGTAGGTACTATGTTAACTAACCAAGTCTCCCATGTGTGCCAGTATTACTTGTACCCATTGGGTCAACCCAAATAGAATGCTAACCGTCCAGACGAATTAAATCCACCAAGAAATACTGAGGCTCAAGTGAAACTGAGTCAGGCATATCCGTAGGGGAGCGGAAGAAGAAAAAATTGATATTGAGGTGACGACAGTCAATCAGACATGGAATGAAGCGAAGGCGTTGGCGTAAGATCGCGCTAATTGGAATGCTTTCGTCGAGGCCCTATAATCCTAATTGGAATAAAGGCAACAAATATTTTTGGTCAAGGGTATACTGGGGTTGTGCAATGCAAGTAGCCGGTAGATGGAAACGTTGCAGGCCATTAGATCTTTATACAAAAATGATCATCCTTATTTCGAGTAGAGATTGAACCTATATGTCAAAGGTTATGAAATAATGAAATGACGTTAAAATTGTTTCAAATCTTTTGGCTTTATTCAAATCTGAGAAATAACTTTAAAAAAGTACTAGTGAGCCCGGCATACGTCGTCCTGCCCAAACTTTTTCAATACTCTTAAAGGGTATAAACATCGTAAGATTCTCCAGTTAGCTTATTTAGACAATCATAAGATTTTTGGATTAGTTGACTTTCATGACTCTCTAAAAAGCCGTATGGACGAACTTAAGTATAATTAAGAGAGCTCGCATCTCTAATAAATTCTTTACGCTTCTGTCTGCCCTTAATGTCCAATACCCGGTGTTGAACAATTTAATACTATGCTATATTCGCGATATTCACAAAAATGCGTATATCTCACGAACAAATCGCAATAGGTTTAAAACCTCCGTATTGACAACTTCTAACACGCGCAAAACTCATATTTGAAATTCTTTAACGCGTTCATGAGAACACCCGTAACATGTAATGCCACACAAAATATAAATAAAAAAAAATTTGCCGAAAAGTAAAAAAAAAATGTTAGGGGTGGCAGCCCCCTCCTTACAAATTACTCAAAACTTTTTGTACTACAAACCTTCTACTCACTATAACAAACAAATTATTAAAAAATTAGGCAAATTCGCCCAGCCGTTTCAGAGTTATGCGAGCATAAACGTACAGCATTTCATTTTGATATATATAGATATGTTCCTTCAAAGGAACAAAGAACCCGAGGGAAGTCACATAATTAAAAATAAATTTCTATTCATACTATATTTATGTTACTGGTTTGTAAAGAGTGTTTTTTAAATAGGTTTCGGATTTCCGAAAAGGATATCTCTACAACCAGTCAGTTTCCCACATTTCAATGTTATTTAGTAAGGCCAGGTCTGTAGAGATAATATTCTGGCCTCGTGGGAAATTTGGGCCCTTATCAATTTTTCTTAATTCATGAAAATACGTATGTATTATACGTATACGTATTGATGAAAAGTGAGAGATCAACATAAAAAGAGATAGAGGAAAATCCAAATTTATCGATTCGCATCATGTTACCGTCAATGGCAATCGATACAGAGCGATGATCAAAGAATAATTGTTCCAAATTTACGCGATACAGATGTCGAATAGTACTGGTTTCAACAGGATGAGGCTGCTTTACGCAGGAAACGGCGACCGCACCCATTGATTTAGTAAAACTCAAGTCGGTGAGAAGGTTATTTCAAGAAACGGGCCGTCGCGGTTGCTTGAATTGACCCCTTCAGATTACTTTATTTAGAGACATGTTCTGTCATTGAATTATGTAAAATGCTATCAACAATTGATGACTTGGAAACCATGAACCATAAACCAAGAACATGTCATTACTGAAATACGTCCATAAATTCCAAAAAGTTTGGATAAAAATGGGGCTGATTTAACATTTTAATAATAATTTGAAATAAATAAAATATATTTTATAAAATGTTATTAACCCCCGACGCAAAAAGAGGGGTGTTATAAGTTTGACGTGTCTGTCTGTTTGTTTGTTTGTCTGTCTGTCTATGGCATCGGAGCTCCCGAACGCATGCAGTGATTTCAATTTAGTTTTTTTTGTATTAAAGGTGACGAATGTGCGAGTGTTGTTAGACATGTTTGATGAAAATCGGTTGAGCCGTTTAAAAGTTGTGGGGAGTAAAAGTGGGGAGAAAAACATCAACTTTGTCCGATTGGCTTAAAATTTGGTCCTATTGAAGCTGACGACGCCACTGATTCCAATCTGAGGTTATTTTTTCTCTATCTCTTCTCGTTTAGAAGTTATTGCCATTTGAAGTTGAAAACATCAACTTTGTCCGAATTGCTTAAAATTTGTCTGTCTGTCTGTCTGTCTGTGGCATCATAACTCCCGAACGCATGCAGTGATTTCAATTTAGTTTGTTTTGTATTAAAGGTTATGTGCGACTGTTCCTAGACATGTTTGATTAAAATCGGTTGAGCTGTTTAAAAGTTGTGGGGAGGAAAGTGGGGAGAATGCAAACAAAAGCAATCGAGCTTGACCTTGAATGTAATCTATACCTTAACAAGAATCTAAATTATAGTAAGTATATTATAATATACTAAAGTCTAACTTAACCTAATCTACCTATAAAAAGTATGAAATAAAAAATTAAATTAAAAATTTAAAAAACCCCCGAACTTAAGTAATTTTCATTTAAAAAGTAAAAAATAATAAAAGAAACTTAATGTTAAAGTACCTAAGAATCTATTAATAATTCTAAAAAAATACGTCGCGTTGGGGGACCGCTCCTAACTAACAATTTAAATACAAATAGTCTAATTAAGCAACAAAGATGAACTTAAAAACAAAATTAAGAAAATACTTCAAAAACTTTCATAGAATTACTTCAAAAAATTTGCATGTAAGATACGAGCGTCAACGACGTCTGCCCTTGCGTGTCCCCCAACGCGACGTATTTTTTTTAGAATTATTAATAGATTCTTAGGTACTTTAACATTAAGTTTCTTTTATTATTTTTTACTTTTTAAATGAAAATTACTTAAGTTCGGGGGTTTTTTAAATTTTTAATTTAATTTTTTTTATGTTATTTTTCTTGAAATATTATTTGACAAAATTGAAATTAAAATTTGAAAATGTATAAGTGTAGGTAGGTAGATAGAAGTGGTTGTCATTCCGACACACCTAGGCATATGAAGGTCCGTTGTGATGCCACTTGAGATAGTCCTGTACTCTCATGTATCCTCTTTGAACCAACCTGTCGATTTAATAAACGAATTAATCTTATCAACTCTGATTTCTGCAAATTCAGTAAGTTTCGTAACCCAGTGTATTCAGTCTCCTCCTGCATAGTGCCATGCATCTATACAGGAGGTGCTCCACTGTTTCCCCCTCTGTTTCCCCCTGAAAGCTTCTACAGTAGTCAAAATGCGGCACGCCCGTGTAAGGAACTTCGTTTTTGACCCATTCCAAGATGTTTTTCTTAGTTTAATTTGCAACTAATATATTATATAAGAGCGCTCCATAGCTCGTTCTTTAATTTTAAATAAATAAACTTAAATAAATAAACTTAAATAACAGACTGTTAAGAATAACATACGTTGAAGCTTTTGACGCGCTCGCCTAAAAGTCGGCAACATAAATTTTACAAATCATGCAAGTGAAGCTTTAAATTGGCCTCTGTTAGACATACATAATTCTTTGCTTTGACTCATATAATAAAATTCCAATTAATTTTTTCCAGTTTCCTTGTCAATTACTCCCCAACAGCAGCTGGTGAAAACCTCCAGCAATTCAAATTTAGACAAATGCACACGAACAAATCTCTGAGTGCCCATGAAATGCTGTTGTTGCTGCTGTTAGTAACAGTGAGCACGCTGAATGCAGCCGATAGTGACGCAACGCCTTCCAGTTCTGACCCTGGGGCAGCTGCCACGGAACCCAGAAAACTGGTAAAGCGTGCGCCCACCAATAGCTTTATAGGCATGCGCGGCAAGAAGGAGCTGGATGCCTCAGCGTCAGACACTTGGCAGCAACAGCTGGATCCGCTGTCATTGGACTATGGGGAGGATATTTACAATGAGAATGGGCGACGCTTGAAGAAGGCGCCAATGTCGTTTGTTGGCATGCGCGGCAAGAAATATAATCGCCTTAGCGATTTGCTGCAGACCATGGAGGAGCAGCGTCTGCGTGAAACTCTGCTGCAGGATTTCTGGGATCGTCTGGCTGCCGAGAATGGAGATAATGTGGTTAAGCGTGCGCCGACGGGCTTTACGGGCATGCGAGGTAAAAGACCTTCGATGAGCGATGCGCAGGGTGATGACGCAATGGAAATGTTGGCTGCCGAGGAGCTAGAGAAACGTGCACCAGTTAACGCCTTTGTGGGCGTGCGTGGCAAGAAAGATGTCTCACATCAACAGTACAAACGTGCCGCATTTTCCGAGGTAAGCAACATAATTGTGTTTAACTTTAGAAGGCTGCACGAATAATTTTATAGACGATTAATTAAGCAATAATTAGGCTAATTTGGTAGTCAACACAACTTAGAGCTAAGTATTGTGAGGGCCTTGAATCTAATAATTGGTTTTTAAAGTATAATCTTAGTTTTAAAGCGATTTAAAGTTATTTTATGTTTCTAAAGTTACAAGTTCCAAACTATTGACTATGGCTGTGATTAAATTTAAATATATCCCCAATTTGTTTTCGAACGAAAATTATAAATTAACTCAGGTCGACATGGTTTAGTTGTTGGCAAGCTAATGGTCATTTTCGAAGTAGGTTGCTGAATAAAATCGTAGTCCGGGGACAGAATTTGCCATCACTTCAGGATTTTGAGATATTTGAGGTTATGTACCTTAGAAACAGCGTTTATTCCTACTATTGACCGTGGTTGTGTTAAAATTTAAATATATCCCCAATTTGTTTTGTATAAAATCTTAGTCTGGGGACAGAATTTGCCCATCACTTCAGGATTTTGTGTTTTTTGAAGTTATGTACCTTAAAAATGGCGTTTATTCCTACTGAGGTACTTAAGAATGACGTTTATTCCTACTTTTGAGGTTATGTAGAGGGTGCCCAAAATTTTTGTTGTCTGTCTCTCCAGTTACATCATTTAGTACCACATTTTCCCTTTAATTTTAAAGTTCAAGAGATAAATTTTGGCGCAAATTTCGCAACTTAAAAATATATCCCTTTAACTTCAATAGCACTTCACAGGTCTACTTATACCGGGGTCATGTCAATTGTTGGAAAGGTAAGGACCATTCCCGAAGTAATTGTCTGCGCAGAATCCAAGTTCGGGTCAGAATTTATTTGTAGACCTGTGTCCCTTTGTAAGAATTGGACAAGGCCAAGTATATTTGATGTCCTCTTCAAAATTATATTAATTTAAATCTAGGGGATCTCCCATATCCATATGGACACTAGTCCATTCTAAAAGAAGATACAAGTGTGTCTGCTAATTATTGTATACCTACAGAGTATACCTCTTTTCCAACACCACTATCCCTTCTAGAGTATCATGAATCAAAGGTCAACCAGGTCAAACAGACTTCATTAGCTTCTTTACATACGGCTCCAGGTTGGGGACAGGGTCTTCTCGGGGCACTTAAATATTAGGCAGTCCTTCCGACTTCCGGATCACTGTATCGTTTTTCAGGCGAAGATTATTGCCATAAATGAGGCTCTAACCTTCTTACGTAACACTGCATTAGAAACAGGTCCAATATATATATAATCAGATAGAAAAATCAATTCAGAAAATCACTTCAAGCGCTATCCTCAAATTTGACGACAGTAAGCAACTGCCGTTAATCTATTCAAGAGTTTGTTATCAGCCTCGTTTGCAAAGAAATAGCTGATGAATTGGCCAGAAACGGCAGGACCACTACGTTTCTACCGGATAAGAACGATATCCGTTGGCCACTTTCAAGCTACAAATAAGGGAAAAATTCCCTTCTTTCCAAGAGGATGCGAAACAATACACCCAGGCCAGAATTTAGAAATTTTTTAACATTTTGTAATTTCTTACTCATGGAAATCAGGGAAGATAACAGAAAGCTCCACAACTGTTGTGTTAACGCTGTTTTCAATAATTCAAGTTGTTGCCGAATACCGAATGCTTCATTTCGATTTGTACACTTTTCAGTTGTGTCATCTTGTATGTCTTTCAAAGCTGAGAGGACTTCTTGGAAGTGACCACCGAGTGGCTGACAGTGACTTCACTGTAATTATGCGTCCAGATTTCGAATTAGCATATTTTTCCGTCAAGATTTCCCAGCGGTGGGTTGATGCAGGAAAAAATTGAACACGTTTGAACCGTTGCAAAATAAGTCATTGGACAACTTTCTGTCGCATGTTTTTTCCTAATAAATTCAAGGAATGACTAGCACAAGGCATATAATCAGCGTATTGTTGGTTTCTTTGATTCTTGCTTGGAGCCCTGTGTACGGCCCAGACATGTTTGCAGCGGTATCGTACGCTTGTCCTCGACAATCGTTAATATTGATGCCCAGGGATTCATGCAGTAAAAAAACAGCATCTTCGAGATTCTCCGCTTTGTGTCCGGAATTTTCGATAAATTGGGGAAAACGTTCCACAAGAACTCCTTCTATTGTCACATATCTTTTGATGAATGACAGCTGACCCACATGAGAAACTTCAGGATATCTTGATTTCTTCGACAATTTTGTCCAGGACTTTGAGCGATTAGTTCGAGAAGCATCATGTAATTACCATTATGTTATGAAGCAAATTTTTCGTCGTCACCCCTGAATGGAAGTCCTCGTGAGGCTAAACATTTTATGACGGTCACGACACGCTTCGAATCCTTTCTTCAGTAAAAGATTTCTTGATCACGTAAAAGTGTGTTGTCCGTATCGATTCTTCCCTGAATTTGAGCTCTGTCCTTGAATTCAGTACTGCATGATGAGCGTTGGAATTTTTGTGAAATGTGATTCGATGTCCAGCAGTCGTTGAATCCATCGTTGGCGAAAGACGATGTTTCCCCAAACAAAAGACATGGAATGCAATAAACTCTGCCTTTACTAACGGAATAGACAAGCCACAGTCGTAGAGTTTTTTCGCCATTCAAAAGTTTTCGATGAAAAAAAGAAATGTTGATGAGCGTACGACCGAAATAGGCGGGAAATTCAATTCCCACGAATAAAACACGTTTTTAAAGTTTCCGACAAAATTTGCTGCCCCCCAATTCTTGCCGCCCTAAGCAGTTGCCTACATCGCCTATATGGTAAATCCGGGCCTGAATACACCCCATTGTAGACTCTGTCTTCATAATCTAGCAGAGCTAGAAACTATTTGCCTGAGGAAGATTGCAGGTTATATTTTGTGCACAAAATCAAAACCAGAAGCTAGCACAAAGTCCAGGAATTCTTCGCCCACATTGCCATAAAAACCATTTCCGGTTGGCTTGCGCACATTCAATTATAAGTAGGTGTATCCTTTTGGGAAAAGCAAATGTGGTATGGTCCTTTGACCTTACAACCCACTCACTTTGTGAAACCGTATTACAATAAATTACCGAAATGACGTAGAGAGTTTTAGCAGTGACGTCATTGAATTAAATTGAAACTTTACTTTGTGGGATTTTAACTATTCTATAATCCTTGTCTAAGCCTTAGTGTACCAGAAAATCGTGCAGTCTTCCAAATTTTTTGAATATTAATGCAACAGAATTCTGAAACTAATGAGTGCCAGCTGTGGCGCAATCTCTTCAAAAAGGCCTACAATGTGCGTGGCAAGAAGCAGCGTTTTGTGGACTTTAACAAGTTTGTGGCCGTCCGTGGTAAGAAGAGCGGTGAGTCTGGAGAGGATGTTAGCTATCTGGTACAACCGGGATATCCTTGGGCCTATCTACTAAATGAGCAGGAGAAACGTGCACCCAACGGCTTTGTGGGCATGCGCGGCAAACGTCCAGGTAAGTAGGCGGGCCAGGGCCAAGTATCACTTGACCTTTACATTTTAACTATTTTTAGCGCTTGCCGAGTAAACAAAGATGGCCGTAAAGACGTCAGCAAAAAATAAAAATAAAAAATAAATGCATTAATGAGAAACTAGAAGAACTATGCGCGCACTTTCCTCAGAAAAATAAGAAAATAACGAAAACAACAGTAAACAGCAGTTCCTTTTTTTAAGCTCAAAAAATAAAAATTAAAAAAAAAATAAATGTTTAAATAATCGCTGGGCTGGAGATTATTTTAAACACTACACACACACACACACACATGGAAACAGACAGGGGTGTGACAGAAATCACTGGCAAACAAATTTCAAGCAGAAAAAATTTTAAATAAAATATATTTTATTTTTTTCCAGAGTCTTAAATCAATTAAAACCATCCGGCGATTTCTGATACACATTCCTATAATGACAACATAAATTTAACATTTAACTTTGTTTTTTTAACATATTTTCTCTTTTTCTGTTATTTAACAGCGATGTATCTCTGTTATCTTAGACGAGACTTAAGTGTACATTCTATTAAATGTATTTAGAGTTTGACTCTTTTTTGTGCTATCAAAATTAATCAATTTTCATATTTGGTTAATATCATATCAAAATTAAATATTATAATTGATAAACAGCAATTAGTAAATAAATTTATTATTCATTTTAAAATATATATTTAAAAAAAGAAAAATCTTTATATAGGTGTATACAAGCTTAATTATGTGCAAATTATTTAATTAAAAGATTAAAGCAAATCTATATAGCACAATACTAATTAATTATTGTAAATAAAGTATGTTAACAAGAAAATATGAATAAAATTATTAAAAATATAAAAAATAAAATTTAAAGGAATTGGTTTATTGAAGTAACTATGCCAAAGTCGTTAGTAAAGGATTTTCAAATTAAACGGATTTGATGAAAATTACTATATATAAAATGTTTTGAACTAAAGATAAAATAGCACAACGCACTGTGGGCCCAGATATTTATATTTAAGCCAAAATTCTGTTATTTCAATGATAATTTTTTTAGAGTGATAACATTTTACACGTGTTTTGCAAAGGATTGAACTATTTTTCTGGGATCTTTGAGTCTCCTCAGATTTTTTTTTAAATATAGTTAACACTAGTTTACAAATATAAGGGTCATCGAGTGAACCTTTCCTAAAAAGTGATTTTGAGGGCCATTTGGGATCTATTAAAAGACAAATACGCATGGCGTTACGTTACGAAAAATATAAGTGGATTGTAACTTGAATTACAATATCGAAACTCTGCGAATTAGCCAAGTTTTTTCGTTTTTATTTTTATACCCCGTACCGTATGGTACCAAGGGTATATTAAGTTTGTGCAAGCCGAAAATGTATGTAACATATAGAAGGAGACGTCGGAGACAATCCAAAGTTACCTAAAATATGATCAGGGTGAATAGAGAAGTCGATATACCCATGTCCGTCTGTCCGTCCGTCTGTCCATCTGTCCGTGTGAACGCCTAGATCTGAGATGTAGAGCTAGAGTTACCAAACTTTCACATTAGATCCCATATTATTCCATAGGAGACAAGTTTATTTTATTTTTTTGATATCGGGAATAAATTATATAGCTCCCATGGGGGTGTTTCAGACGACCTCGACAAAAAAAAAGCGTTTTAGATTAATAAATAGTTTGTTCTCAATCACTGTACCAAATTTGATCGAAATCGGTTGACTATATCATATAGCTCCCATAGGACCGATCTGGCCAAAATAACTTATTTAAAGAAAAATTCGCTATATTGCGTTTTTTAATAAAGATATCGTAACCAGATTTGGCGTTTAGAAATTTTTTTGACCACTTAAGCGATGTGCCAAATTTGAACAAAATCGGTTGACTATATCATATAGCTCCCATAGGTCCGATCTTCCAAAAAATCGATTTTTTAACAAAATTTGATGTGTTTCGTTTGTTTGTTAAGATATTGGGACCAAATTTGACATTCGTGAGTAATTTATAGTTCATAAGCACTGTACTTAATTTAATCCAAATCGTTTGACTAGTTCATATAGCTCCCATAGGACCAATCGGTCCAAAAACACGTTTTTTTTACAAAATTCGATATTTGTTTGTAAAGATTGAAATAAATTTGGCATTCAGATATTTTTAAGGTATTTAAGCACTGCGTCAAATTTTATTGAAATCGGTTGACTATATCATATAGCTCCATAGGAACGATCGGTCAAAAAAAATGTTTGCTTAAAAATTCTTCTGTTATTGGTTTTTGTGAAGAAATCCTAAAGTCGTCGGCGCCTGACTTTACGTACGCCATTTTTATTATTAATTTTTTTTTAGAAATTTTAATTTAGAAAAGCCTAAGCTTTTGTTAAAAAATAATATTAACTAAAAATAAAAAATAAAAAAACGATAAAATGAAAATTATCGTTAAAATATGAAATAGAAAGCTCGATAAAAAGTAAAAAAAAATTAAAAATTCGTATTAAAACATTGTTAGGCAATTTTGGGTTTTCACGCTATTTTCGCCCAGAAAAACGTAACAAAAAATCCACAATTAAATCGTAGGTCCCGATCTTGATTTGTGGAATATCAAACATATTACAGGGACTTGTTTTATATACAGACAATATAATTGGCGTGCGATCCTTTCACTTAATCTTTTTCATGATTTCACAATTATGGCATCAATCGGGAAACTCTCCTATGAGATATCGGAGCAAGATTTGACTGCCTTGAGTTACAAATAGATAATGCTAACATTTGGGCTTTATAGGTGTAAAGATACGTACGACATGCTCATAAGAATCAGATCTTATGATCACGGAATTATTTCATAACAAGAAATGTAGATCTCTTCCCCCATGTCGGGAGACTTGGGCTGATGGCAGCCCTGTGGAAACCTCCGGTGGCCACGATGGTTCACGGATGGACACCATGAACACCAGAATCTCTACCGCAATGGGCATCTGGCCCAGCGTCTTGCAAGCGGAGATTCATGTCATAGAGATCTGCACCCTTAGTATCCTTATTTATTCAGATAGCCAAGCTGCTATTAGGGCATTATAATCCTGGAGTATCTCCTCCAGGATGGTTACATCCAAACCCTGTCCGCCCGGAACAAAGCCATGCTATGTTGGGTACCTGGACACTCAGGAGTGGATGGTAGCACGATCGCTGACAATATAGCAAGACAGGGTGCATCCACACTGACTACATCTCCTGCGCCGTTTTGTGGTTGCTTCATAATCAAAACAATGATAAACAAATAAGCTGCAGGAACATTCTCCTATGTTATACTGGTTCTCCTTATCGGGGCTTCGTCAAGAGAAAGTGCTTGTCAACCCTCTGGATACGATTAAGACAAAAGGTCTTGGCAGAACGGTCTTAAAACTCCTGGTAGCATACCTATCTGGCCACTACACTATTACATACCATCTACAGACAATTGGCCTATCGGACTCTTCAGAGTACAGGGTCTTCCACGCCTTCTTCTAGCCATTACATACATTTGAACAACATGATTACATCTTTTTAGCTTTGGTGCATATAAATATCTTTCAGCGGGATAAAGCACATCATTTAAAGGGGTTCCGGGGTTCTTTGACTCGTTGTATAATTTCTTTATCGCATTCATTTTATTAAATTTATTTTTCTGTAAAATCGATTTTTTCTACAGATATAAGCGGCAACTTTCTTTTTTAAAAGATTTCTAGAAAATTTCTTCAATCTATTATAAAAACTTATTCATTATATTTTTATTGATACATATTCAGATCATTCCAGAAAAGTGAATATGACAAATAACAGCAACCATTTCCTTCTTATTCCCCTTAATTATCTCAGGTCAAAACTTTGCAGCCTCGTTGCAATCACAATTCTGATAAAGCAGAAAAAAGTACCATAATGTTATCTGCCCTGACACAAACAAAGAAAAAAAAACAACAAAGTCAAGCCCATTTTTAATATAAACAAAAAAATAGAAACACATTAAAAGGTTGTACCTCGAGAAATTAAATAAAAGCAAATTTCAGAACGAAACAGACACAGTTCTTAGAAAACCAATACAAATTCATATGGAAACAAAAAATATGAACAGACTTTAAATGAGTGAACTTCCAAACAAGACACCATCAAATGCGATGATTAATGAGGCAGAGTTGCTGAGTTTCGGGAATAACCCTAGGTAAACTACGCATTAGAATATAAGAATACATACGGACAGGTAATAGAATTTTATTGAGAGCTAAGACCATTGACAGTGCAATATACCTATAAGTATTAAAGACCCTAGCTACCTGAATTTCAAGAGAATTGCAAGTAGTTTTGGTAGTGAGTCAGAAACTATTAGATTAGAGTAGTTTCCTCTGTTCAAAAAAGGTTCCTAAACTAGAGCTAGAGCAATTTGGTGTAATGGGAAGCGTCTTACTTTATTCTGGTTTTTGCTCATCCGGTTGACCTACACTTATAACCCTAAGTCCAGATTCATTAATTTATCTCACTTTTACTACAAGTGTATTAAATAACAGAGGCGTTGAAAGATTTGGGATTTAGGGGTCAATGTCCCATAAATCAAATTTGTACAATATTTTGTTGGAACTTGGCTCTTTGAAAAAACAGCTGTTTGATGGAAAAATTGAAGGCGAAAGTTTTTAGAAAATATTGTAACTTTTTTGGGCTGATCTCCAAGTAACTGAGTCAAGGTCGGATCTATGATTTGGTTTAGGCTAGTTTTTAACTTTTTGTTACAATGATTATAAGATCTTCTGATATTTAAAGTAATCCATTGTTTATATTGCTTGTTAGCTGAAATCCCATAAAATGCTTCAATTAGTTTCAGCTTTAAGAAACTCTTCTTTCGCATTGTCTTGAGAGGAAAATATCGGTTTCTAATTACAAAACTTGTCACATTGTAAGGCGAACCCAAAGATGTTGCATGACGTCGATCTTTTAATCTTGGCTAGAATACAACTTTAATAGGGTTTTAAGTCCGGTAAAGTTCCTTTTTTATAGACAATTTGTACAAGAGGTGGTAAGTCGAAGGTTCACAATATCGATATTTTGGGTTATATTTTCCAAGTTGTTGAATTGAAGCATTTGTATTATTTTTTCAAGCGATGACAAGTCGAGGGTTCCCTTTCTCTCAAAGGATTCTTCAAAGAGTAAAAATGCAAGCAGGGTTCTAACACCCCAGTAGTTGTAATTTAGTCGACTACCGGGATTCTTTTATAAGAGGTGAAAGGTGGAAAGTTCAGTACCTCTGAGCAAGATCAATCTTTCGTCTTATACATCAGCTTAATAACACCAGCTTAAAAGTTTTTAACAATGAAAAACAAGAATGAAAAAATAAAGACTTTTAAATGAAATCCATAATACTCAAGCAGAGAGACCTGACATGATATATCATATACATATAAGGTGTGTGAAATTATTGAACTTACAAACATAAGAACCTTTATTAAAGCTATAATTTTAAGGATTTTTTTAATCTTACTTTTCTTTAAAGTTAACAAAATAACAATTCAAAAAATGGCGGACGTAAAGTCGGGCGCGGACGACTTTAGGATACCCTGTACCACTAGCTTGTAATAAAGTCCGATTTCTTCACAAAAACCAAAAACAGAAGAATTTTTAAGCAAAAATTTTTTTTGGCCGATCGTTCCTATGGGAGCTATATGATATAGTCAACCGATTTCAATAAAATTTGACACAGTTCTTAAATACCTTAAAAAAGATCTGAATGCCAATTTAGTTCAAATATCTTTACAAACAAACGAAACACATCGAATTTTGTATAAAAAACGTGTTTTTTGACCGATTGGTCCTATGGGAGCTATATGAACTAGTCAACCGATTTGAATTAAATTTAGTATAGTGCTTAGGAACTATAAAAAACTTAGGAATGTCAAATTTGGTCTCAATATCTTAACAAACAAACGAAACACAACAAATTTTGTTAAAAAAATCGATTTTTTGGAAGATCGGACCTATAGGAGCATATGATATAGTCAACCGATTTTGTTCAAATTTGGCACATTGCTTAAGTGGTCTAAAAAATTTCCAAACGCCAAATCTGGTTAGGATATCTTTATTAAAAAACGAAATATAGCGAATTTTTCTTTAAAAAAGTTATTTTGGCCGATCGGTCCTATGGGAGCTATATGATATAGTCAACCGATTTCGATCAAATTTGGTACAGTGATTGGGAACTATAAAAAACTTTCGAATACCAAATTTGGTTACGATATCTTCATAAACAAACGAATTATTCATCTAAAACTTATTTTTTTTGTCGAGGTCGTCTCAAACACCCCTATGGGAGCTATATAATTTAACCCCGATATCAAAAAAATAAAATAAACTTGCCTCCTATGGAATAATATGGGATCTAATGTGAAAGTTTGGTAACTCTAGCTCTTACCATCTCTGAGATCTAGGCGTTCACACGGACGGACAGACGGACAGACGGACAGACGGACAGACGGACATGGGTATATCGACTTCTCTATTCACCCTGATCATATTTTAGGTAACTTTGGGATGTCTCCGACGTCTCCTTCTATATGTTACATACATTTTCGGCTTGCACAAACTTAATATACCCTTGGACCATACGGTACAGGGTATAAAAAGGCCAAAGAAAATTTTATAAGAATATGTATAAACTTTCAAAAATTAAATTCCGGATCGAAATTAATTAACTTATAATTTCATAATTTTCTTATTGACTTCAATGAATTATTCTTTAATTAACTTTAATTACTTAAATGCCCTCCCTTGCTATACAATGTTTTTATTATAAGCCCTGGCATTGAATCTATTAACTTTTTGAGCAAGGATACATGCAATTTCGCCCACTCCTTGACAATAGCCTCCTTTAACTCTTTCAATATACTAAATTCTCTTCCGTGCATGTAAACTTTGCTGGAAAATATGCCCCAAAGGTTTTCTATTGGCTTGAGATCTGGACTTTTTGCTGGCCGTTCTAAAATCGGTATTTGTTTCTCATTAAAAAATTGTTTTGTGTACTTCAAGACATGGATCGGAGCATTGTTCTGTTGAAAAGTCTATGAATCTCCATAATATCTTTCTCCAAAATCTATTTTTGATTTGTTTCACATCAAAAAATAGTTTTGTGTACTTCGAGACATGGATCGGAGCATTGTGTTGTTGAAAAGTCCATGAATCTCCATAATATCTTTCTCCACTATCAATAAGTACTTCGTCTAATAGTTGAACATATTTCTCAGAGTTCATTTTGTGTATTACGAAACATATTGAACTGTTTCCAGCATATCCTAATGCAGCCAACACCATAAGCGACGTTCCTTGGAAATTACGTGATATTTTGACCTACTTTGGAGTCCTAGTATCTGTATAGTAATATTGATAGCCATCTTGACCATATAAAATACATTTTTTCTCATCACTAAAGATGATATTTTGGCACTTCAAGTTCCAAAACCTATGAGTTTCTGAAAATTGCATTCGCGCAACTTTATGCCTGGACTATTTTATGTATTTTTCAAAATGTCTTGACAACATATATTATTGTTGTATTTTGTCTTAGTCTGAATATTTTTGTGAAATTTGGTCAAAATCAGTCCATTATTTTATATAGCTACTATACCAAACTTTAACACATCGAAATCCACAAAAACGTGTTAAATTTTTGTATAGTAGCTATTTAAAATAATGAACTGATTTTGATCAAACTTCACACAAATCTTCAGCAAAACTGTTGTTATTAATTATGAAAAAAACCCTCCTCCCTATTTCGAAAAGCCACCATCTACGCCTCTGCCTAATGTTTAGCATTATACTAACGTCTTTTTAATTTGTCTGATCACAAAAAGTACCAAATATTTTGCTGAACAGTGTAAACACTTATCAGCGCGCACTTTCACAATTTGTACACGAATTTTGCATCTACTCAACAACTGAGAGAGCCAGAGAGAGCGGCTTAAAGAAAGCGCGAGCGGCAGCAACAACAACTACAACAAGCAAAGTTCTCTGGCTCAGTGAAGCGCTCTGAAAGCCACAGCCAAAGCTTTGCGACGCAGCGCAGCAGCAGCGACGTCAGCCAACGTTGCGCCGACGCAGCTTATAAATAGCAGCGCAAGCGAGTTCTAACTTAGTTAGTCTTAAACTGCAACTCGAAGCGGCAACAACGTCGGCAAGTAAAACTGAAAAGCAAAATAGAAAAGCGCTTAGTGTCTGTCTCTGTGTGTATTTAAAACTATGTAAGTGTTGAAAAAGGAGCAAAAATGAAAAGAAACATGACAAACTTAAAGAAAAAAGTTAAAACTTACAAGCCATAAAATCGTAATTTGTGTCAAT
Source organism: Chymomyza amoena (assembly GCA_037043745.1). Taxonomy (NCBI): domain Eukaryota; kingdom Metazoa; phylum Arthropoda; class Insecta; order Diptera; family Drosophilidae; genus Chymomyza; species Chymomyza amoena. Next base: position 41,771 of record JBAMAX010000173.1, read on the forward strand.
TTTGCAAGAAAAACATTTTGAAAAATTTATTAACAATAATTATAAAGCTGCCGTTGTAATTAATGCGTGAAGACAGTGGAAAAGTTGCTTAGATTTATCAACATCAACATCAAAGCGAGTGCAACTTGGCGTGGTAAATCTATCGAAGTAAAAACCAGTATCTGCAATAAAAAATATATAAATAAATCTTGCTTGAACTCAGCTCAGCTGTTCAATGGCTTTACACACAGCTGGTTTTAGCTGCTACTAACATATTGGGACAGTGAAATTTTTTAAGTTTTGATCGATCCAAGTAGTTGGTGCTACAACTTTCTGTTTGTTTTTTTCCCTTTTTTAGTTTGAATAAATTGTGTGTGATATTTACAACAAATACAAAAAAACAAATACAAATATTAGCAACAAAATGTTGAGGCTGTGGGCATGCCTGCTTTTGGTCTGCATCGCACAGGCGGTGCCATTCTATGGCGAGTAAGTACTTCTTGCTTTTAAAAAATATATAAAAATTAATACTAATTAAAAAATTAACATTAAAAAGCAACGACTAAAGCTTATGTGGATTTTGTGTTTTGCATTTTGTAGCTTGATTTTCATGCATTTAATTTCATTTCAAGTAAATGTAGTTTTTGTGTTTTGTTTAATTTATGTTTTTTTTTTTGTCTTGGATATTTAAATTTTTCATTTTTATGTTGCACTTGGAAAATTTAAATACTACGGGTAAATGACAGCTTTTAAGAGTTCTACATAAATAATGCAAGCTTAATGTGCAGCTTTTTGAAGACATAAACGAGGTGTGCTTAAGAAATAAAGGATGTTTTTTTGTGCAGTGTAGGCTAAGTACAATTTAGACTCAAAATTATATTGCTTTGTATACCATTTGTTTATCTACATTATCTACAATTTGATTATAGATTCTTATTAAGGATGTTATATCCGTACATCCATGGTTCATTAACTAATATATTTCCGAACTTCCGATTTTCCTCCATGGGCACTTTTGTTCAAAACAAATTTTATTTCAACAAATTAAATCTAGTAATTATTTAACACTAAAACTCATTATTTAACGGGCAGTAGTTACTGGATCCTTCGAATCAAGAAAAAGAAGTTTCTGACAAAACCCAAAAAATTTGAAAAATATTTTGCCAACTTTGTTAACTTGTTTCTGGCTGATTCCTCGATTCCTAGCTTCTCAACTATTTTGGGATTTGGACGAATTAAAATGTTTGGGGCGCCCAAGTTTTCAGGGCCTTTTTGAATATTTATTATACTTATTATCAAGGCCGTAGAGAGAATATCCGGGCCTCGGGCAAAATCTCGGATCCGGGCCCCAATCAATTTATCTTAATTCGTGAAAATATATATTACTGTTGAAAAGTGTGAGATCAACATAAAAAAAAGTATAGAAAGGATTTCTAAGGGAATTGATGATTTGATAAAATCATAATAATGCATTTCATAAAACTTCAATGCAGATATAAAAAAACGCGTCGATCAAAAATGATCGTAAAGTACATATAATAAAATCGTCTCTAGTTTTCGAAATAATTTTTGAAATACTTAAAACATAATACTCTATTTTCAAAGGCAAAAAGTTGAGGTGTGCACTATATGGCCCATATAGCGTCTCTCTCCCTAAAAGTATGTTATGAAGCTCTGGTAAAATGATAATTTACTATATTTTTTTAAAGCAAAAAACTTCCCGAATGACTCGAATCTGGGCCCCTCCGAGAGTTCCGGGCCCGGGGGAAAAGTCCTTAAAAAAAAAATGAGCTTCGTCATTGAAGATGATTTTGCGCTCCTGAAGTTAAGGCCACCGACTCGGAATTTCGGTAGTAAATTTTTATAATATGCAGACGTTGTTCGTTCGTGTACTTTATCATGATGATAAGTGAGAGCTCATAAATTAAATTCAAAGTTCCCAAGTCCCTATTGGATATCCCTACACAAAATCGCAAAACAAAATAGCTGTCTTTTGTTTCTTCCTTCAAAAAACATTTTTTAACAAATGTGCGACATTTTTTAGATTTATTAGGTATTAAATTTATTTATCAGAAATGTCTCATTTGAACTTTATCTGAGTTAGAGGACTCCAAGACTTATTAAATTTGCTAGTTTGGACGAATTAAAATGTCTGGGGGGATTCCAAAACTTTTGAAACTTGCTAAAACTGCAGATTATCAGTTACTTCTTGCACACGCCTAGTGGAGTCAAAATAAAAACTTCAGCTTTAGAAAGCATTATTATAAGATTAATTCAATAATTTAATAGGCATTAATGGCATATTTTATCGTTAAGGTATTGGCATAGTATTCGGCTAAAACAAAAAAAAAATAATTAAATTATAAGGCTTGCTTATTAAGGCTTTTAAAATCCAAAGATTTAGTACATACAATTTTTTATTACTTAAAAATAAAAATTATCTTTAGAGGTTGCGACTCCCTTTCTTAGTATTTAAAGCCATCCTAAAAGCATTCTACAACGGAATAATAATTTTACAACAATGGGTTACAGCGAATGCGTAGATTTTTTTAAGTAGAGGTTCCTTTGAAATCTGGTAATAATAAAAACAAACAAGACAATATAATTTGAGACTTGAATATTAATTGTAGGTTCCGGGAAAAAACTTGAAGATACTACAGTAATCAGCATAAAAAATATTTATTTATTGAATTAATTGTGACTTAGAATTAATTCTAGGGAACAAAAGCAATTAAAAGCCAGAGAAACATAAGACTTCAGGCTTAACAAGAAAAATATGTACAGGTACCTATTCTATATTGTTTATTTTGATAGCTAGATATTTTTTTAGGCTTCGTTTCGCTACCAAACAAAATAATAGCAAAATTTTCGATGCATTTGAGATTGCGTATCTTTGAGTAGATTTAGTCATTAATTTGAGCAAAAAGTAGGTTATAGCCATTACTTTAAAAAGCATACTTAATATTAAAAAATCGCAGCAGATAAATTGTAAGAAAACCTGTTAGTCAGTGGTTAGGGCACCCACTTATCAGATTTTGCAATGCACCAACTTTGAGTACAGCTAAAGTCATTAGGTTACGATATTTATCGTTCCAACAAAAAATACATTAATAACTCCAATTTAGATATATAGTAGCCATAAATGAAAATACAACTAATGACTTGACAAATCTTTTTGTAGATTTTTTTCGATATGTATTACGAGCTATCCTAATATGACAATGCTGAACTAGTAGTTGATAAGTAGTCAGTTTTTTAAATTTTAATTAGTTAATTTTTGATATGTACTTTGTGTGCATATGGTATATAAATTTATATAAGTTTTGTTACAAAAAACTATTTTATTATTTAAGGGAAACGAATTAGAGCCTAAGATAATTTTACCAAAGGTATCAGGACGGAGAAATCGATTTCCCGTTCCGTCCACCTGTCGTCCATATTGCCTATTTCTAGAAGACTAAAAGACATGGTACTTGGTATAATTTTTGACTTGCAATCATTTTCTTGATATGGGGACCCTTTTTTCCAATTTTTTTCCGCAATCGTATTGAATCTTTCTATGATTTTTTTTTGGGTGCAAATTTTAATAAACGATGCCACCCAAAAAAAAAAACTGTAGGTAAATTATTGATACAGCTCCAAATTGGTGAACTCATATAGGCTATGGTACTTTGTGACAAAAAAGTTTCCGGAATTCGATATTCTGCGATATTCGTGGTGTGGTGCATCATGAATACGTTCCAGAGGGGCAAACGGTCAATTAAGAGTATTATGTGACTGTTTTGGACTGGTAAATGGGTCCGTCGTATTCGGGCGGAATTGTGGGTAGACCATTCGTGGATTTTGCACGACGATAATGCGCCATCTCATCGAGATACGATTGTGAACGCATTTAAGGCAAAACACTCGATAAATACCATCGAAAAGGCACCGTATAGTCCAGATCTGGTCCCGTGTGACTTTCCTTTTCCAAAACTAAAATTGTCACTCCGGGGAACCCGTTTTGACTCCATACCGACCATAAAACAGAATGCGACGAGAGAGCTGAACGCCATCCCGACCAACGCCTATAAAAATTGTTTCAAATATTGGAAGAAGCATTGGCATATGTGTATTTCTTCAGAAGGGGCATATTTTAAAGGAGATAAAATAAATATTGAAGAAGATTAACTATTTTGCGTTTTATTTAGAAATTCCGGAAACTTTTTTGTCACAATGTATTTAAAATCTTTTTACTTCTTGAGGATTTCACACCACTCTCAACCGCAACTGCTTTCTATTATTTACCTTTCTCGCTAGAAAGTTAAACCTCGACAGAAATTTTATTAAGTCGGCTTCACTGAACCAAATCATTCAATATATGCATAAAATCACTTGCCTCAAAAGAGCTGGAAAGCTTTAGAGGATATTGTACAGGGCATAGTACAGTAGGGATCTCTCGATGGCAAGCCTTCCGCGGTATTTAGCGTGAGAAGCATGCAGGGCGTAGAGCCCCTCTTTTGAATACTTTATTGTGGTAAGGAATATATCAATTGGTGACTTAAAAGGAAAGGAGAAAGACTTGGTATAGTTTTGTGCACTCACATTTTTTAACCAAATCATATATGAGACGTCATTTGCCCAAAAATTGATTAAAATTAAAGTAAAACAAAAAGCTACAAAGACCAAATTTAGTATTTTGCCATATAGACTTAAAAATAAACATTTCTTACGCCTAGAATCTTCACTAAAACATAACAAAGAGGCTAACTCACCAAATTTAGTATGTTGACTTAAATATAAAAATTCTTTTATATTTTAAAGGGAAGTACATTCTAGTCCCCGGCTACAGTTTCCTTCCTTAAAAAATCGTACAATTTACGCAATGAAATCTCAACAAGAATAATACAATTATGTGTTTTAATCCATCTTTTAAAGCGCGTCGAAATTGGGAAAAATCTGAAAAAATTAGGGTATATTAGGGTGGTCCCGAACGTAGCCGGTCTATTAGTTTTGGCTTTTAGTGTAGTTTTAGTTGTGTATGAAATTTTATTTTAAAAATAATCCGGTAAGGGTCTTCTGGGATACGTAAAATTTGTCAGGATCTGTCAGAAAACAGCAATTAGTATTCAATAACAAGGAACATTTTTTTCTTAACCCATTTAAAGAAAGGAAAAATACATTTATTTTAATTCTATAGAAAGATTACTATAATCAAGCGAGTACGAACGTAACTAAAATGCACGCTAAGATTGAAAAGCTGTAGATGAAATCTAAAAATCTTTTGAAAAAGACTGGAAAGAAAGCTATAAATTTTTTTTTAAATTAATTTACATATGTTAGTTACTAAATAAAGTTCTGATAAATAACTACCCAGTGTTCCCAAAAGGTTCACTCTTTGGAAATACCAATACCATATACCATAATTGTGTTAACATCTCAATAAACTCATTAATTTTCTTCGTATCTACATATTAGAAAGAACTAAAGAAATTATCAAGCCCAATGCAATTATCATTAAATTAGCAACTAAAGTTCAGCATCATGTCTCTGATAATTTCCATAAAAATCATTAACTTCATCTTAGATTATCTGCAATACATAATGCTATTGAACTTTTCAAAACACAGATTATTTTATAAAAACAACTGTCTTACAGTGAATCGGATGAAGGTTCAATGTATGACGACTCATCTCCGGAAATTATTGTAGAAGAAAGGTGAACTATATGCAAGTCAAGCCTAACCCAGCACAAATCTTGGTCATTGAACCCATCATCATCTTTTAAACACACTCAGACAAAGCATAACTGGTTCATAAAGTTTCTTACCTTACCTTCCCGTACCGTACACATAATCAAAACTCAAATATTGACATGCAAGCAAAGTTGGCTTTTGTTTTATAGTTTCTCAAGTCCCCGTTGACACCTCATAAAACTTACGGCTGCAACTTTAGTTTATTTTTTCGCTTTTTATGACATTTACTAAAGCAATTTTGGCATTTATTTGGCTTTTTGGTGAAATTTCACATTTTTACAACGTTGACTTGGCAAAATTTCAACGACAACAACGTTAAACGAAACTGCAAATAAAGTTGACCGAAAAAAAAGAAGGCTAAGAAGTTGGGCGAAAAAAAAAACACACACACACAAACAAAAAAGTTCCCCCAGCCAGAAAGAAAGTCAAATTGTGTTTGACCTCAATTGATAAACTTTAAACTGAAACAAGAGATTGTCTTATATAGTGTAGGTATAATTGTACATAAGTACTATGTATAAGTGAATTTAATTGATGAGGTCTAAAACGGTGGCTGCGATAAGCTGGCACGAATCTTTGCTCCAAACAAGCCTTCAAAATAAACCAGACATGCAAAAAAAAAAAAAGTGTTTAACCCTGCAGTTCAAAAGAGATTGCAACAATGCAACAAACTGCTGCAGCCAACAACAACAAAATTGCTGGGAGAACAATGCGCAATGAGCGGCAAATAAAGTGGGGCATCCGGCAGATACTTCTTACAGCCACGGGACATGTCTGTTCGTTTTGATACAATGCAATGCAAGATCCGCAAGATTTACTTTATATTTGGTACTAAGTTAGTCTGCAACAGTGACGTAGACACATTTTTGTCAGTGGGGTTCAGACAGAAGATCCAAAAATTATGCACAAGTGTAATATACTCATTTCTGTGAAGTTTGATCAAAAGTGAGCCACTATGTTATATAGCTACCATAGAAAAATTTAGGCAGCGCTATTTTTCAAAGACTCCTGCGAATTGCTTGACCTTTTAATTGTTGGATCATTCTTCTGCACACATTTCTGTGAAGTTTAATCAAAATCGATTCACTATTTCATACAGCTACCATACAAAAATTAAGCCAGCGCTATTTATCAGAGTCTCCTGCTCATTGCGTGATCTTCTTATTGTTAGATCACTCTTCTGTACACATTTCAGTGCAGTTTGATCAAAAGTGATCTACTATGTCATACCATAGAAAAATTAAGCCAGCGCTATTTTTTAGAGACTCTTGCTCCTGAATCACTCTTCTGTACACATTTCTGTGCAGTTTGATCAAAATCGATCCACTATTTCATATAGCTGCCATAGAAAAATTCAGCCAGCGCTGATTTTCAGAGGCTCCTGCTCATTGCGTGCCCTAATTGTTGGACTGAATTTGAATAAGGATACTCAATATCTCTTTATATACTATTAAAATACCACTAAAAATTTAACACTTTAAACTTCTGGTATCACAACGGGCCTATTTTTATACCCTGTACCGTATGGTACTAAGGGTATATTAAGTTTGTGCAAGCCGAAAATGTATGTAACATATAGAAGGAGACGTCGGAGACACTCGAAAGTTACCTAAAATATGATCAGGGTGAATAGAGAAGTCGATATACCCATGTCCGTCTGTCCGTCTGTCCGTCTGTCCGTCCGTGTGAACGCCTAGATCTCAGAGATGGTAAGAGCTAGAGTTACCAAACTTTCACATTAGATCCCATATTATTCCATAGGAGGCAAGTTTATTTTATTTTTTTGATATCGGGGATAAATTATATAGCTCCCATGGGGGTGTTTGAGACGACCTCGACAAAAAAAAGCGTTTTAGATGAATAATTCGTTTGTTTATGAAGATATCGTAACGAAATTTGGTATTCGAAAGTTTTTTATAGTTCCCAATCACTGTACCAAATTTGATCGAAATCGGTTGACTATATCATATAGCTCCCATAGGACCGATCGGCCAAAATAACTTTTGTAAAGAAAAATTCGCTGTATTTCGTTTTTTAATAAAGATATCGTAACCAGATTTGGCGTTTGGAAATGTTTTAGACCACTTAAGCAATGTGCCAAATTTGAACAAAATCGGTTGACTATATCATATAGCTCCCATAGGTCCGATCTTCCAAAAAATCGATTTTTTAACAAAATTTGTTGTGTTTCGTTTGTTTGTTAAGATATTGGGACCAAATTTGGCATTCGTGAGTATTTTATAGTTCCTAAGCACTGTACCAAATTTAATCCAAATCGTTTGACTAGATCATATAGCTCCCATAGGACCAATCGGTCCAAAAACACGTTTTTTATACTAAATTCGATGTGTTTTGTTTGTTTGTAAAGATATTTGAAATAAATTTGGCATTCATATCTTTTTTAAGGTATTTAAGCACTGTGTCAAATTTTATTGAAATCGGTTGACTATATCATATAGCTCCCATAGGAACGATCGGTCAAAAACAAATTTTTTGCTTAAAAATTCTTCTGTTTTTGGTTTTTTGTGAAGAAATCGGACTTTATTACAAGCTAGTGGTACAGGGTATCCTAAAGTCGTCCGCGCCCGACTTTACGTCCGCCATTTTTTTACCTAAGTGAGTTGAGGATGGACCCTTTGCAATATGGCTACAGTGAGCTATTTCACCGCTCTTCCTCACTTGAGAGGTCCCCTATAAGAGGTGAGAAAGCCATTCGGCAGCTTGAATAAACCTTATAAGACATTTTGGACTCTGTTGACCTGGCTTTAGGTTTTCTTGGGGCTGCTGGTTGGAAGCCCGGCAGGACATTTTTGGCCCAATCTACTAGTTTTTTACCCTCCGGTGAGACTTCCGGTGTGGTAAGATTTTTGTGGAGAATTTCTCCTGCCCGTCTTGGTATGACGGTTTTGTTGATGGTGGCATCTTAGGAGTAGCCGGCTCTGAAGAGTTAGCGGCCAGTCCCACCTTGGACGAAGAAGCGTAACACTCTTGTTTCAGTCTTGCGTCCAAGAATGGGTTGGACTGCCTTCCCCAGAATCTACAGAAGATGGTGCGTTTGCCCTCTTACCCTTGCCGGCACCGTCCGGGATCGGAAGGGCACCTGCTGATTCCTTCCTCACCGCACATTGAGCTGTGTTTAAGGGGAGCTAGTCCCTTACGTATTTTTGCGAGTTACGTTCTCAGGTTTGTTTGAGCTTTTGTTTGATTTGTTTTAATTGAAGAACTCATAATAACCCATGAGTAGTCGGGAAGAAGTGAGTCACCCGAGGCATAGCCCGGGTACCGCGGGAAGCCATTTATTAAAACTGGAGTTCGGCAGGTATCCATAGTTCGCAAAGTGATGACATAGACCCCCTCAGCCATGCATCCATCGGCCTTCGCTGTTCCACCTTAAATTTGGGGTAATTTTATAGACTTTCCCCCCTAACTAAGCCACTGTGCTGCATAACTAAGTTGCGTGTCGCTCCATAGTCTTTTACACTTGGCTAACTCCCATCCAAAGCGCCCAACCTTAGTTTATTTGTGTCTCCTACGCTCCAGCCAACAATTGTTGTGCCTCTCTAGCCGCTCTGTCTGCCATTTTGACACCATTTCTGACAGCAATCATGTCATTTTGATTATGAAGATATTAGGTGGCAAGTTAATTTGCTAGACATGAAAACGAAATTTAGTTCCACTCCCGATCTCTCCCAATGCTCATAAAAAAACTCAAACCAATTGACATTTGACACGTCACACAGCGAGCAATTTTCTATATAAATAATATCAGGTTTTGCCTTGGAACTGGGTCACTTTTGGTTACTCTTTTGATTGCACTTCATTATCACGGTCTGCATTGGGTTCTAGATTTTGTATGCCTCCGGACATGATTATATCAGGCAGCAACCGTTGCCATTGTTTATTGTCTGTGGCCAATGACTTTCGCTGCAGCGCTCTATTATTATATATTTATTTATTATGTTTATATACTAATTTGTTTGGAGTTTGTTTTTATTAATGTGTTTCTTGATAAAAATTAATTTTGGAAACTTGTGCAAATATTATTCAAAAGATATCAAATTTAATAGGAACTATAAATATGTTTACATTTTGACAGATGTAAAATATGATCAGATTGCGGGCGAAACTTTTAAGGAGAAATTTTCTGAAGAAAAATAAGCAACTCCAGACAACAGTAATGAGAGCTGTAGGCGTTTATAAACGACTTACCTTTTAGAAGAGGAATTAAAGAATCTTAATCGTACATTTAAGAATTTATTTGAGTAGAAAAAGATTTCTAGTTCAAGCCAACTAACAACAAACAACTTTACTTATAATAAGTTTAACTGCCTAATCCGCCTACGTCATGTTAAGGTAGTTATACCCCAATGGAAAAATAGTTACATGATTGTAAAATGTATTTTATAATTGTTTTTCGTAAATTTTCAAAAGGACGGTTTCACACCTGTTTCCAGGAGTATATACTTAGAGAAGGAAAAATATTAATATAGTAGACTGGCTTAGTTGGTGAAATAAATTTTAGCAGGGTAAAAAGCATTAAAAAAACCAATTAATTTTTTAATTTCTAATTTAGATTTTTGCTTCATCTTTTTATGGCAAAATTATTTACGATTCGTTCACGGATCGATTTGATACATATACGAAAAATTTAAGAAAATGAAAAAACATTTTTTTTTAATTTTTTAAAATATTTGGTAGTTTAGTCACAAATAAATAAAATGGAGCTGCATTATTAGTTTTTTAAAATCGGTAGACAATATGAAACAATATATGCGAAATATTTGATTTATTTTTATTATAGTGAACTGAAATGTATGTCAATATTATTTTTCTTCAAATCATTTGTCTAAATATTGATCAAAATAGATTCTCATAAAAATGGAACCAGTTTAATCCAAAATTGTTTAATAGCACTGCGTTCTGCGGCAAATACGACTACGACTCCTAGCAAGATTTTTAATTTTATTTGTAGGTATTTTACTCTCAAAAAAACAAGAGCATTGAAAAAAATGTAGTAAAATTATTCCCAACTCAGTAATTATGCGTAAAGGAATTTCTGGAACATAGTTATATGGTTTAAGTTAATAAACAAAAATAGTCCGGTACACAGATGAATTTCAAATATCCAAAATCCCTTCATGGTAAAATCCTGAATCCGCCACTTATCGTAACCCTTTAGATGAAAATGATTTATTAAAATTATCTGGTACACAGATGGATTACATTTGATTTCAAAATTTAAATTAATTTATAAAAATTATCCGGAACACAAATTTCGTTTAAATTCAAATATCCCAAATCCTTCCATGACAAAATCCTTATTCCGCCACTGGTCATAATCCTTTGAAGACGTAGGCATGTCCATCTATTAGAGCTGGGCATCGATTCGATTTAAAATCGATATAATCGATTCTTTTTTTTCTGACAAAATCGACACTTGGTCATTGAGCACTGATGTACATTATGGGGGATCGATTTGTAGACGCAGAAAAACGGTTTGGGGGCGCTCAGCGACTTTAATTCTTTGAGTCATATTAAACTATAGGTCCAAAATGAGTTACGAGTCGCCATCTTTTTTAAAATAGGT
>JBAMAX010000177.1:0-221561 GCA_037043745.1 Chymomyza amoena
ATATTAAAAATTGTTTGTGAAATAGAAGGCCTGGTTTGAGCTAGAAATTTAAAAGGGAAAATGGAATTGCTTTTAATCAAAAATACGGCAGAAAATCGTAAAATTCTATAGAAATATAATGAGAGACTTAAATATGAGACGTATCTTGTAGCCAAATTTCATTAAAACTAAACTTTTTTAAACCCAATGTTCACAGTTAGCAGTGTACAACTATTTTGTATCTATTTAAAAAAAAAAAAAAAAAATGTTTTTTCAACAAACTTCAAAAATGATTGTTAAACATTTTAATTTTATATATCAAATTCTCGTGTCACAATGTTAGTTACCATACTCCTCCGAAACGGCTGGACCGATTCTCATGGTTTTTTGTGTGCCTATTGGGTAAATCTAAGAATCGGCCAACATCTATTCTTAATACCCAGGGTTGCCACCCCCAAATTTTTTTTTTAAGTTTTTAACAAACTCCTACGAAACGGCTGGGTCGTTTCTCTTGTGTGCCTATTGGATATGCCTGAGAATAGACCAACATCTATTTTTCATATCCCTTAGCCACCCCTAAAATTTTTTTTAATTTTTGTACAAACTCTTTTGTATTTTTTTTTTGTGGCATTGTGTAGATTGTCAGATTAACTAATATTTTGTAAAAAATCGGCCATTTCGATAATAATGTTTTTAGAATGATGAAATACATACTACTTTTTTAAAAGTTTGAGCGTTGTAAGATTTGCTTAAGATATAGAAAATCCATACCAAAATTGGGGAAAAAAATCAAATTTTAACTTAAGGGGCACACCTAGTGTGAAAACCTAAAAAAGGCCATTTTTGGGAATTCAAAAAAAAAAACTAGTGAATCCATCTATTTAAAATTTTGAGGGTATATTTATACATGTTTTGAGAATACACAGTAAAATTTTTGAAATAAAATATTAAATATTTTTGAAATGACACGCGATCTCCGGCGGCGCCAAAAAACAAGGTCCTCCACTGCTGGAGTGATTGCAGCCTTCGCCGTTGATAAAACTTAAAAAAAAAAAATTATCGTAAAACTAAATCATATTGTCTGTACGATGACCCTCGGGCGAACAAAAAAATCAAAAATTGACAAAATGGCGGCATGTTAAAAAAAAAAAGGTAAATTTTTCCCAAAATTTTTGTCGTTTTTGGCCTGCCAAAATTGATCAGATAAAAAAACTGGAGGGTCGTCGTATGGAGAACTATATAGAGGAGATGCAAAAAAAATTTGATAGCGATCGGATCATTTGTCTCCGAGTAATCACTCCAGCAAATTCAAAAAATGCTGTTTCGAGAAAAACGCGTTTAAGGGGCACACCTAGTGTGACAACCTAAAAAAAAGGCCATTTTTGGGAATTAAAAAAAAAACTAGTGAATCCATCTATTTAAAATTTTGAGGGTATATTTATACATGTTTTGAGAATACACAGTAAAATTTTTGAAATAAAATATTAAATATTTTTGAAATGACACGCGATCTCAGGTATATCCCGTAGCCAATGCACCTATCTAACTGCCGAGCGGCTACTCTTTTAAATGGCTATAACTCAAAAACTATTTAAGATATCGATTTAAAATTTTAGTATGTTATTTTTAAAGGTATAATCTATCGAATAATGGAAAAAAAAAAATTTGTTTGAAAACTTCACACTAGGTGTGCCCCTTAAAAAAAATTGTTAATTGGAATTGGACCATATTTCGCAAAGAGGTAGATAGGAGCTTTACATCGAAAAAATAGTCTATACCCAAAATATTAAATGGTTTTGGAATCATAGCCCCAAACAGTTTCAGATTTCCAAGCCAATTACAAAAAAATAAATGACGACACCACTAATCAATGTGGTTCTTAAAAGATATCCTTTGTTTGGCATGTTATTCAAAATTCAAAAAAAATTCCCAAAGCCATATTTAAATCCGTCAAATTTATAAGGTCAATTATATATATTTTTTTTAAAGTAATATTTACAAATAAAAAAGTAAATAAAGATTCCGTAGCTACATGTATCATAGTCAGGGCCGTAGAGAGAATGTCCGAGCCCCAGGGGATATCTCGGATCCTGATAGGGATCAATTTTTCTCAACTCATGAATATCTTAATTGAAGCTCCATAACACACACTTTTGTATCACCATATTATATTCTATCATTGTAATCATAATAATAACATTCGATATGGTTAAACAAAAAAGCTATGGTAGAATGATAATTTACTACATTTTTTTTTTAAGTAAATAACTTCCCAAATGACTCTTGGTCCGGGCCTCTCCGAGAGCACCGGGCCCGGGTGAAAAAGTCCTCCGATCTCCCCCCTCTCGACGGGCGTGATCATAGTAAATGCTGAGTTTTTTTGTCTGTAAATTATCGCGAAACCTCATAAAATTTAACTTTAAAACCACATAATTATAATTTAATAATTTCTTTGCATAGAATAGCTTAAAATGCTATAAATCATATTCAATTATTGTATAATTTTATTTAAATTTTGACTTTCTTCTGGAGGTCTTTTGGCCAACATCTGGCTGCTGGGCGCACTGTGCGATGATTTCATCTGTTTTGTTGCTTTATTAAAAATCTTTATGTTAATTTTGGTTTCTTATCAATGTAAAATCTTTATTTAAATATATTTAAAAAATAAAGATTTTTGTTTTTAAATTTATTTAAACCATTTGGTCATGCCTCTGGCAGACTGACTGGTAGCCAACTAGTTGGACATAAACAAAATTTGAGACGAAACCTACTTTCTGTACCAAATTTAAAAGATAACAATTATTGCTTTATATTGAATTATATAAGCTAATTCTATTATTAGCTATGTATTAATTTAATGAATTTAATTTGAAATTTTATTAGATGAAAATTAATTATAAATTTTAATTCAATTAAATTTTGTGTTTGCATGTTAATTAAAATATTTTTGTAGTAAAATTTCATATTTGTAGGAAACCATATATAAAGAATAATAAAAATAATAATATGTTTCTTAGCTAGAAAGATTGTGAAACGCTTTTCAGAGACAATTATGGATATCGTTTAAATTACTAGCTTCAAATGCTTTAAAAAACCTTTAAAAAACTTTACCCACAAAGCTTACTATAATATAACTTTCAACGTTAAAGCTTCAGCCGCATAAAATTAAAAAAATAAATCTTAAATTCAGTGGTTCAGTGTCGTTACTTAATCAAAGTCTTCATTTAAAACCAACTAAACTGTCCAAGTGTTATTAAAACTTTTGCATTTTGATTGCATGTAAATTCAACTCATTTTGCAATTAGAAAAGAAAAAGTTCAAAGCGAAGAAATTAGTGTTTTTTGTCAAGAATGCATTTGGCTAAAAACCCCGCCTCCAGCTACCAGCTAGCAACCACATCACCAAGCTAAAACTTAACTCAACCGAAAAATGCGAATGTGTCTGTGACAGCAGATTTAGTCAGAGGAGGAGAGCAATGCAAACCAAAGTTTAGTGGCTAAAATCGATTTCTATGCGCAACTGGCATTTCAGTCATTTGCAACCGTCGCCCACCAACGAGTGGAGGAGGTAGGCGGCAGGAGGCAGTAGTTTAGGGGCAGAGGGGCAGTCACATACATGTGCGACTTAATTACACTTTTAAATATACCATCTAACCTGAAATTTTGCGCAAAGTGCCACAGTTACCGTTGCTGCTGCTGCTGCAGGTTCTCTGCTGCCGGCAACAAAACTCGTAAAACCCCGAAAATGCACTCGAGTTAATTGCCTCTGGCTCAACTTTTGGGCTCCGTAACGAAACCCTTGCCATCCGTTTCTCAACACTCGCCACTTGGATTTTATTGCCAGCCGTTGGCAAGCATTGCCAGCCATTTTGAATACCATTTCGTGGTTTATTACTTTTGTGGCGGTTGATTCTCAAGTTGTGCGCCAAGTGCTTTGCACACTCGCACACACACACACACACCTACACTATATGACCATATATATATGTGTGTGCATGGACGGACGCAATACATTTGTCTACGGTCTAAAGTGAATGCACTTTCGATTGCAGTCCCCCAAAAGTAGACTATATTTACTGCCAACGGCAGACGAGGCCGCCCGCCACAATGGCCAACACACAGCTGGCGATTATTGCGAATATTGCAGTTAGCGGGTGGTGCAACAAGGATTATTGCCACCCCTAACCCCTCCTCATGCAGCTTTTGATAACGCAGTGTCCAGCCAGCGCCGGCTGTACATATATATACCTGAATTTAAAAGCACTATTACGTCACGTAAGCCATACATTGTGTACTTTATGCCTAGATGCTGCGTTGATAGAGCCGCCTTCCTCTTACCTTAACCCTGAGTTGGGCAATTGTACTACAAAAAATACCTTGACGCACAAGGACAAAACATATGTTTATTCTCAAGTGGGGTAAAATGCATATAAAACGTATATTTAGCACACGTTTGTTACATTATATATTTAGCATTTTTTTGTTGTTTATATACAGCTTATATACCAGTAAATATAATAGGTAGCTTAGCAGCTTATTGCAGCTATAGCAACAAGGTCTTAAGCTTACTTTTCTAGTGTACTCCTACAGGTATATTATGAACTTGTATCTCTGTAAGTATTTACAATGTAAAGTAACAAAGATTTAACAAGTCTGTATTTGGAGATTATCACGAATTGGAACATATGTAGGAGTTGTGAAATTGAGTAGAAAGCCTCTCAACGCAAGAGGCATTGGCCAGAAGAAGCAGCATTAAAAATAAATTAGTTTTTCTCGGAAATTGGGCTAGTTATTATTCTACAGTAAATGAATTAGATTTGCCTTACCAAGAAATTGTTTGATCTGACAAACTTGTCAGGTGCAGGGTTATGTATTTGGAATACATTGTTTACATAAGGATTTTAGAAATTGCTTGAAACAGAAAAACAATTTTCTTATTGTCTCTTGAAAAAAATAATTCATCTTGTTCAAAAAGTTCCCGGAATCATGACCTTGTGACGCTCTCAGTCTCTTTTTTTTTCTTCAATTGCCACATCTGTGATTGACATTCTATTTTCAGCTTGTAAACGTTACGACATATTGAGAGCATTGTGTCTGGTTTTGATTATTTACAATTCTAAAAATGGTATTGATGTTTGCAACAACGAGTTTGTATAAAATTTTGCGTTAAAATTAGTGCCGCAACATTGCAAAAGTGTAACAAACACATCAGCAAAATCAGAGAATGAATGACCATAAACCGCAATTGTGACCATTACAGAGTTGACAGAGAAGTTGGGTTTGTTTTTGGATCCGTTCAAGGCATTTTGGTTAAAGATTTGGGCCTCAGACGTCTAGCTGCAAAGCTGGTGCCGAAAGACCTGACCACGCAAAAGAGGTAACAACGTAACGTAACACGAACAGATGCATCTGTTCTAGGGGTGTTTTAGAGGAAAATTCTTCGTAAAATCTTCGCTACCGTTCGTTTTGAGGACGACTATCGCATACGGCAGCACCACGATCTGTACGAGTTCTACGACGACAAAGATGTTGTCCAGCGCATCACAATACAACGCCTTCGCTGGCTCGGCCATGTCGTACGTATGGATAACGATGATCCAGCGAAAAAGGTATTCGAAGCGAAAGCCGACGAAGGAAGACGAAGGGGACACCACGACTCCGATGGAAAGATCAAGTGGAAGAGAACCTATCCTCCCTTGGCCGTAACCCAAGAGCGGGCTGTCATGGCCACACGATGATGAATGAATGCCATCCAACAAAAAACCAGATCACCCGATTTTGCTCCCTGCGAGTTTTTACTATTCGATCGACTCAAAAAACCGCTCCGGGGAACGCATTACAGCACCCAAGATGAGGTCATGGAAAAATCGAAGATGGCTCTAATGGCCACACCGCAAACTGATTATAAAGAAAGTTTCGAGGATTGGGTCAAGGGCAGGCAAAAGTGCGTAGTAATCGATGGGGAATCCTTTAAAGGAATTTTGGGAACTTTTTGATCAAGGTGGCATATATGATATGGCAGAATCTGCCTTAAAGTATTTATTTGATTTTTTTCTTGGCATAATAGGCAATTAGTCCATGACTCTCAATTTGTTTTAAATTAAAAAAAAAAGACGAGTACGGTCAAAGGTTCCACGTCGCTGAACAGGTTCCTTCCGTTTAATTTTTTTTATGAGAAAATCCAAAAAGATAGTAATGAGGCGCAGCTGAAGAAATTATTTTCGCATGCTAATTTTAAGACTGAATGAAAAAGCGTCCATGCATGATGATAGAAAATTTTAGGTACAGCGAAACTAGTCCTTACAGCTCTATTCGTTCGTGACGATTTTTCTAACATATCACGCTATCTATCAGCTCCATCAAAGAATCTTGTTTAAAAAAAAGCATGAGAAACATACCTAGATTGAATATACTAGACTTAGATTATTGAAGTTATGATTATTGTGCCAAGTAGATATTTATTTTAATTGGTTATAACTACATAAATGATGTTCACAAAATATGCAACAAAATCCAAACCAGGACCAAAAAAGAACGTGACTGAATATCTATGACCGGTTGCGAGAATTCCTAGCAGTCTGACAAAACAGCGAATATCTGAACTCCTACTGTTTTACAAGAACAGGATCAGGAAGGTGACCGGAGCTGTACCATGGCATCGGAATGGCTGATACCTTGTTCCGCAAGAATAAACTGAATATATATGACCGGTTGGCACATCTCCCAAGCAGTCTGGGCAAGATATAATATAAAGTGAACATCTGAACTTCTGAAGAACAAGATCAGAATGGCGACAAAGCTGTAAGAAGCGTTCTATCATAGGCCGAATGTCGACATCTGTCATAGTTGCAGAGATGAGTAGGAGGTAGAAAGTGTGCTACTCTTTAAGTATGACTTCCCTGCGGATCTTAGAAAACGCATCCAATGTCTTGGATAATCATTCTATGAAGATCTTGGTTGACCTGCAAATGTGCCTAATATGGAACAGGCTCTTTGAGCAGAATACAGGTACCCACCATCTATTCCAACCAGCCTACCTTGGCTGCCAGCCTTCTTTCCTGTCACGCCTTACTTTACTTTTGTCTGTTCAATAAGCCAACACAATGCACTCACATATGTATTAATCTCGACTAGCAACTGGGAACCTATCTAACATAACCTCCCATCTTAACTAGCATCCTAAAATATGCATCTTTACAACATGGAGTCAAATAAAATTGTTCATAAATTAGAGATATATCGTAAAATTGTTCATGTTCATTGCGATCTTCTCGTTTCTGGGCAGTACGATACATTTCTTCCAATTGAAATACAATACATCTCAATAGGCTTAAAACCTCCGTAGAGGTTATCTTTAACACTCGCACAAATCTGATTTGAAATTCATCGACGCGTTCATGAGAATATCCGTAACACCTAATACAAAGTTTCTTTTATATATATAGATAAAGCTATATTAGCAGATATAGGAGGAGATCGGAAGGCATTACAGTCGATACGGTTAAATAAGAGATTTACCTCAGCAGCATGGTAAAGAATCATTTTCATGTCAGGCCAGTTTTGGAAGGACGTTTGGATTAGAGTTATCTCAGATTAGAATTGTTTTGACAAAGAACCTTTTTCATGACAGACCTTAAAAGACCAGTAGTTTAAGGATTATTGAGACATAAAACCTTTTCCCTCATCTCTACGTTAATAATCATCGTGTTTTTTTTAAATTATTTTGCAGCTTTAAAGTGCTATTGAAAATTTAATAATAAGTATCATGATGTTGAGTAGCTCAAGGCTTAGTCTTATATTAATGTATTTAAAAAAAATGTGGTACAGTAGTAGTGGTGCCCGACAGTGGAATACCCTGTACCTTTTCTCTCGAACAAATCCAATTGGGGATCGGGTAAAGATATTGACATGATTCAACAAATTTCATCTTCCCAGGAAATATGCGCACCAGCTGTTAAAAATTTGTGTCTCTAGCTCTTCTAGTCTCCGAGATCTAGGCGTTCATTCGGACGGACGGACGGACATGGTTCAAACGCTACTCGAGATTATGTGTCTGTTATGGGTCTGTCCGTTACATACATTGCACAAATCTAGTATACCCCTTGTACTTTTAAGTACAGGGTATAAAAAATAAATAAGAAAATTATTGATTTTATATTTTCAAAAATACTTCCCAGATTTCATCGACTTGGGCTTAACAGTGCGATTTACTTGAAGTGTACTACAAAATTTCAAGCGAAAAAGCTTCTTTAATTAAAATTATGTTTGTTGCTTTTTCTAAACAATTTTCTCGATACTCGTAACTTATACCCATTAACTAAACTAATTTTAATTTAAACGTCAAGTGTACCTAACAATTTATCCTTGGGAAGATACTCTTCAGATACACCAATATAAGCTCATTTAAAATGCTTATGTAAATATATAAGCACAAGTTTGTTTTAGGCCCAAACTTTTAAGCTACCAACTTATGCAAAGGTCATGCGAAACGTGAATTTAATTTGTTCAAAAATAGTTATTGCACTGCAAAGCCATAATTTGTCTTCTGTTCGAGAAGAGCAAGTCGCCCATTCGAGGGTTAAGAGCTCGTTCGACACAGCATCAAAGAGCGTAGGCGGCGCTACGTTGAGCTTTCAGTCGGTCGGTCGCCCACTCAGTCAGCCAGGTGGGTTTTAAAAATCAATTAACCTTGGAGCGCCTCGACATTTCTCGGCCTTGTTTTGAGGCACATTTTTATTGAATCGACGCTTGTTTTTTGTTTTTTTTATTTGTTTCAGGACGTTCCCTCACCGCCTTTAACTTTGTGCTGCTGGGCTCTCTGAGTCTGAGTATATTGATGGCTGGGCATATTGAACGTGACAGTTGGCATGTTGGCCATGGGGCTTTTTGCTGGCATTGTGGGCTTTTAAAGCTGACCTAGGCCAATGGTTGAAATGTTAATTTTAATCAGGCTTTAGCCAGTGGCATCAGGGCCTACAGGTATAATCGCATTCGATTCATAACAAATACATAAATATATAAAAATCTTATAAAAATCGCATATCAAGGGTCAAAGTCAAAGCAAGAAATCCCTGCTAGGCATTTTCCAAGCGTTTCTACAACAACAAAATCGGCCTAAAAAGCAAAGTAAGGCAGCAAACCCAAAATGTAGACTTAATGGGTTTAGCCCTTAAACAAAATGGAAATGGAAATGGAAGCAACAATAAAATATGTATACTTATCAAAAATATGCAGAAGAAGGTATACCAAAAAAAAAAGAACAAAAGAGCTGAAAAAAGCCAAGTTAACATTATAATTTTTAATATTTTTGCTTTGGCCTAGCTCAAACATTTATGTTGTGTTTGTTGTTGTTTAGCTTTGCCTTTTTTTTGGCAATGGATTTTGGCCTTTGCCGCAAGTGTGAAGCTGTCAAAAGCAGAGTTAAGGCGGCGGTTGTGGGGTGTGAGCGTTGCCAGGTCCTAGAAGCAGTAGCTATGCTTGTCCAGAATCAAGTTCTGGCTGCTGGCTACAAGCTGTGCAGTACCTCCTATGGCTACACAAATGTAACTAAAAAAGCTAAATTTTCCACATACAACCAAAGAGATCCTGCCACATGGCTCTTATGTTTTTTTTTTGGCTTATTTTTCTTGGTTTGAGCTGTTTTTTTCCATTTTTTTCTTTCTTTTAACCCAAGCAAACCTTCGATTTCACGCAGCGTTTGGCTGCTCCGGCAATTTTATGCCCTCAAACCTCTCTAGGATGTTGTCGCTGCTGTCTCCGTCTGCTTTTGGTCGCTTGTTTACTGTCTTTTATTTATTTGCTTGTTTTATTCTCCACACATTGTCTACGTGAGTGTGTGTGTGTGTATGTGTTTTCTTTGAAAGGAAATCGAATTCGAATCACTTTCGGATATTTTGGTTATAAAGTCGGAAATTTTTGCGACATTATTGTTTTCGACATTTTCCTAGTTTTTGGGGCAAACATTTTTTCACCTTATAACACGAGCTTACTCTTTCGCACTCGCTCAAGCTGTCTCTTTCTGTCTGCTAGCAGTAAAATTTATTGCTTCCAATTGAGTGCACTGACACAAACACAGCATCAGACACATAGATGCACACACACACACACTCTTACAGCCCAAGCAACAGCGTGAACAGCTCGCGCTTGCCCTTGATATACACGTACGTCCTTTCTCTACTCGACCCTCACACACACACAAACAGAGAGCGAGACATACACACAGATACACACACACAGACATTCTCATATGTTGGGCACTTTGGCGCACGGCATGGCAACATATTGAAAAAGGAAGCACATGTAAGCAAAATTGACAAGGCTAAAGGATATCGATGTCTGCTTATAATGTGCAACATATTAAACCTAAGCACAAGTTGTTGCCTCCAAATGCATACCCCTGCCTGCCGCTCCCTGTCCTTTATATACCGAGTGCTCTACCCCGCTTTGTGCTCTATAAATAACAGCAGCCCACGCCTTTTGGGGTCCACGACAGCCCCTACCCGAACCGACCCTCTAATAATCAAAGTTGCCACCAAAAAAAAAAACTGTTTTCAACCGAGTTGCTATTATTTTCTTGTTGATATTTTGCTCAGGCAGCGTGTTCATAGGGTTGCCTAGTTCTCTCCGTCAACGTTGTCGTTGCTGTTTTTGGCGCAATGTCCTGTGCCACACGTTGCGCCTGGTTTGGTTGACTGCCTGTCCTGCCTGCCACGTTGCCTTGCGGCTAATATATGAGCCCATGTCGCCGTTTTGGCCTGACCTCACTTTTGTTTTGCTTTGCTTTGCTTTTGGTCTTGCTCTTTGGGTCTTTGGAGCTATTCTAGTGCCAGGTGACTAGTGGCAGCTGGAAAGTATACTCTCTTTGCCTCTATGAACCATATGAACCAACTTGAGTTAATATTGATGATGTTATTAAAATAATAAATTATTTCAAAATTATGAACTGGCGCCATTTCTCATGATGTGCGGCCGGAAGAGCATAAATCAAATGATGGCATAGAAATAAACTGCCAATTGGCTTTAAGCGTTGGCACTTTAAGGCAGGCAACAGCCACGCCCAGTTACTGAGTTAGCCTTTAACCCGGCCGAAATTGGGCTTAAGTTTTGTGTAGTCCTAGCAGTTGACGCAAAACTGTCAACTCAAAGTGAGATAAGAACTAATTTAATTAAGTGTTTTTCATAAAAGGAATTTGTTCGTTTGAAGGCAAACAGGTAATAGGCATGATTTCATGTCTGATTTAGGATCGATCCGTACCGAAGCATTTTAAGAATCATGTTCTTATGGAACTTAATTAATGCGTCATATAGAAGGATTTAAAAAAAAAACTGAACCCCAAAAGTCTACATTGTATGATAGAACTGCATAGCATGTGTTCATACGATTAAAGATTGGTTTTGTATAGCGGAATTTTTAACTCAAAGATTTTACTAAATATTTTAAGAAAAATTAAAGAACAGTACACGAAGACTCAAAAAAAGACGTTTACTGGAAAAAAATACCTAATAGATGAAATTTTCAGGGATCGTTAGGGCATGGCACCACCCGCAGACAATGATGTGTTAGGAACTGATTTTGATGATCAACAATATATTTCGATTATGTCCTCTGTATAGACTCTTCCCAAACCACCAGACCCATTTATAATAAAATATTACGTGTGGGTTTACGGGCACCGTGTGGAAAGTTCTTAGCATAGTTTGAACATTGTCCGATAGGTAGCGCTCTTCAAAAATTACCAAAATGTAAAACAAAGAAAGGAGAATATTCGTTTGTACATAATTGTTGTATCGATCCATCCATGGCTATTTTAAGTGCTCCGTAACACTTGAAATGTTGACAGGTCAGTACTACGTGTGACTCAACTGTTTTAGAGTAACTAATGCTAATCTCTTACAAGTGGTACGAGCTCTTCCTAGATGGACGCGGTGAAGAATGCCAAATGACGAGCCTCGCTTGGACGTCTTAAGCATGTCAACAACGGAGGTGTTAAGCGTTCATTGCAGTGAAGATAATGTGTATTGGAAAATCGTCGAGTCACTATCAGAGTAGTTGTTGAGGATGTCGGTCATATCGCTTAGCATCGTGCCATGAAAATTATTTTAACGTCTAGGGCATTGAGACGTTAAGTGTCAGACAGAAGTTTAGGTCGCGAAATGGCTGAAATGTAGTTTCTGTACCAAATGAACCTATCACATGATGCGAGCTCGCTCAAGAGCTGCTTGAGTGACGTCCATACGGCGACCCAGAGATTACTTCAAGAGGCTCATCAACTAGTCCGAAAGTCTTATGATAGTCTAGATAATGCTACCTAGAGAGTCTTATGGATGTTTCATACACTTTAAGAGTATTCAAAAATGATGATAAAATGGCAGAGACAGACATCTGCCGGGTCCACTAGTTCTTAATAAAATAAGAATAAAATAAAATGAAAGTATCTATCAATCAAGACTGAAATCAAGATTGTAGATTATTTGGTACAAGCACAATGACAATTTAAAGCGTAAATTTGGAAATGGTCGTTTGTTGATTTTCGAATAATTTGCTAATATCTCAAAACAGATAGGTTTTTTTGGAAATTTTACCCATATTTATTTGGTAAAGTAATTGGAATTATCTACAAAATCAATCCTCCATAATTTTTCTACGATTAATAGTTTTCTAGAAATAGAAAACGTAAGTCGCTAAAATACGAAAACTTTGAACAAGGTTCCTAATGATCTCTGAAAGTTTTATTTATTTTTTGCTTTATCTTCGTTTACTGTACTAATACATGAACCTCTTAAAATACATTTAGTCAATGTTGCAGACCGCCAATGAAGCGACTCGGCTATAAATCCGTCAAGATGATTAAAGTGTTAACTTATGGCGGATCAACGGCAATGGTTTTCGGTCCAGACCCCTCCTCCAAAATTGAGAAAAATTGGTTGAAAGTCTTTTGCCAGCTCAAAAATACATGCTCTTTAAAGTGAAGAGCCCCTCGAAGACCAAATCATAGATCCCCACCTGGCATTGCCCTTGACTAAAAAGTTCCAACTTTATTAATGAATATGGGCATATATTGTAGAAAGGTCTAATCTGACCAGTCATGCCATGTAATGTTATTAAGGCTTATAATTTTATTTATTTTAATAACTTCGCATTTTTTAATCTAAGCGTAACGTCACGCCAAATACTTTTTATTCGGAAAAAGAAGAAATTTATTTAAAGCTATTTAATAGCTATTTAGGTTTAAAAATGCTTTCAAAAATGTTTCTTTTGACTTCATCCTCCCAATTTTCCCTAGCGAATAAGTTTTAAATAACGATTATAAAAAGGTATAGTAAATAAATAATAGTTAAAAAAAAAGGATGCTTCTATGTGAGAAATAGAGGTATACAAATCAAGTCCCGTACAATTTAATTAAAAAATTGTCATGAAATTAAATTGCTATTTAAGTTTAAAAAGGCTTT
This sequence comes from Chymomyza amoena, assembly GCA_037043745.1. Classification (NCBI taxonomy): domain Eukaryota; kingdom Metazoa; phylum Arthropoda; class Insecta; order Diptera; family Drosophilidae; genus Chymomyza; species Chymomyza amoena. The sequence continues at coordinate 13,428 of JBAMAX010000177.1, forward strand.
TAAAAATATAGCTTTTGGCGTCCCCCCTTAATGTTCCCTAACGAATAATAACAATTAATAAATAATTCTACGAAAAATATGCTTCTATGTGATAAATCGCCGAATACAATACAAATCCCTTAGAATTTAATTGCAAAATTATCATGAAATTTATGGAGGATTTCTGACGAAGTGAGAATTATTTTTAACAAGAACAATTTGTACAAGCTTAAATTTAAAGTTCTTTTCAATGTTAACAATTTCAACGTATTATTTTAAATTTTATATATTTTTCAGAAAAGCTTTTATAAGGCAATCTTTTGACACTCTAACCACACCCCTCTTAAAGTTATTTTCTTAAAAAGTCTTAAAAAAGTATATGCATTTGCTTACCTGTAAAGCGGTTTGCCAGCGCTCTCTCTAAACCAAAGCACCATATAGACACGGTCGTCCTTTGCCTCCGGTTCAATGTCACATGGCAGTGATGCGGTGCGTCCCAGAACGGCCTCCACAGCAACGGTAGAAACTGCAAAAAAAAACAATAAAGATATTTTCATTCGACCACAATTACATACAAGTACAACAACAAGTATAATTGAGGCAGCTTATGGCAAGACATGACAACTATTAGGGTCTGACTAGGGGTGCTGAAGGCAGTGTTGAACCAGGGGTGACTAAGTGATGTCTGCTGCCATTTGCATTGCGACAAGTTTCAAATGTTGCTGTCAAGACACGAAAAACTATTGCTAAAGTCATTAACACAATATTAAAATGTCTTTCTATGTGCATGTGATTATTGTGTGTGTGTGTGTGTGTGTGAGGGCGTACTTGACTCCTTTGGGCTGTTCGATTCCTTAAACATCTACAAATGTCAACAAAACGCTGCCTTTTAACTGTCACGCCGAGCGTTGGCGGCGTTGGCGTTAACGCTGGCGTCGACGTTGACGCTCCAGTTGGCGACACGCAAAGCAAACCGCACGACAACGAACCTCAAAGCTCAACCAACCTCAGTCAAGTTCTGGAGAAGCCTGCTCCCTAACCGCAGTTACCAGCTACAACTCCTCTACTCTGGCAGCTAGTTGAAGTCGTCCTTGCCGTGCTCGTCATCGTCGTCGCATAATCACAACCAAGTACGTGAGTGGGAATATTAATGTTAAATTGACGTCGACGACGACGATGACAACGACGACCACGATGACTACGGGATGTAGACAGTATAGGGCAACAAGAATGACGTCGACAATGTTAGCGACGATGAGGTGGTCGCTTCTGGTCTATGGCCTGTTTTTCCGTACTCTGTGTTCTATGGTGTATGGTCTATGGCTGCGATTTCATTGCGGCCTCATCTTTTGCATTTAAACTGCCAATTGATGTCAGTGAAAATAGATAAATGCTAAAGGCGCTGGGCTTGGTATCGCTGCCAACGTCCGGGGAGACTGTGCACGGATAAACGTAAAGCCAATCCAAGCAAATGACAATGGTTAGTATGCCGGATTAAAGGCGGCCGAGTAGAGAGGGGTATGCCGGCTATTGGTTGCCTGGTAAAATGTTCCTTAATTGCCTATTTGCTTTGCATTGCTTTACAGCGTGGAGTTAAAGGGAAGGACACCCCCTTTGGGCGGGTATCGTAAATTAATATAAAAAATATTAAGCGCCAAATGAATTGCAAGTTATGACAAAACTATTGCGGCTTAGAGTTAGATGGTATTATTGATAGCTATGGCGGGGCTGTTTTGTGGGAGCAAGGAATGTAGAGCATAGTATAACTGATTCGAACTTTGATATAAAAAACTGTTATACGATATGTTTTTCATCATCATCGTTTGGCTCTAAAAGTCGGTGTGGGTTTTGGGTTTCTCTTCATTTTACGCCATTTGTCGCGATCTTTTACAAGGTCCTTCCAATTTCTTATACGAGTTGTGTTCAAAAAGTATCACGAATTTTGTGTTGCGACTCGTCTCATGCTCAAATCATTGATAAAAATCGAATGGCACCAGTCAATCGATATGTGTAGGTCCTCAGCAACTTCTCTAACGGTGATTCGACGATTGGCCAATACCATTTTCTTCACTTCATCAATTTTTTCGTCAGTTGTTGAAGTGCTCGGGCGTCCGGCATGCTCTTCGTCGTTTACATCTTCTCGGCCTTCTGAGAACATTTTGTACCACCGATAAACGTTGCTTCGGTCAATTGTAGCTTCTCCGTATGCCACAGTCAACATTCGGAATGCATCCGCGCACTTTATTTCGTTTTTCACACAAAATTTGATACAGGTTCTTTGATCCATTTTTTTGAATAGGCAAATATCGAAGACGAGAAAAATTCAAAATTCGCGATACATTTTGAACACACCTCGTAAATATTGATTTTTTTAGTCCAAATTGGCTTATATTTAAAAATCTATTTCTGCGCGCATTGTTGTTCATTCTAAGAACGTGAGCAGTCATTCATTATAGTGCAACATCACGCCTACTTCTTTTTTTTTCCTTAAACATCGGAAATGTGTTTTTTTTTAAATTTAGTAGCTATTTAAATCTTAAAAGGCTTTTAAAAAATGTAGCCTTTGACGTCGGAGAGTTGGGTCGGTCTTTGGGGTGCGCTTGCGCGGACAGTTGTCTGATTGTCACACGGGATTGACCAACGACGATTCCCTAACTGGCCGATCCAAGTATCGCACAACCTCCAGCCTTACGCTAGGTAACCTTTGGTTAGCCCCTGGATACCCCTTTCGTTTATAAAATGTATAATATGTATAATTCGAAAAAAATATGCTTCTACGCAAGAAATCAATACAAAACAAATCCCCTAGAATTTATTAAAAAAATTATCATGAAATCTACGCAGGATTTCTGACAAAGTGAGTCATTTTTAACCGGAAAAATTTGTATAAGCTTAAATTCTATGTCTCTTTGTCTATGTGTTTGATGGCTATCCATCATAGCCTACGACATTTTATAAATTTGACAATGTCCTCGCCTTGCAATTCGGCATTATATCTTAACCTATACTCGCCTCTTTTATTGCGCTCTGGTCCGAATATTTTTCTTAAGATCTATCCTTGAAAGCTCTTATCAGTTCTTTATCCAACGTTACCTTTGGCCATATTCCTTTGGATGGGTATGATTTGAATAATGAGTATTTTACAAACAAACCAGCATCTGGCCCACCCTAGACAATGCCATTTTTTTCAACATTTTTCTTGCCAACTCACATAAACTATCGGTTAGTTAAGTGCTCGTCTTCGTGACACGAAGCTCAATTAGTCATAACATTGGATGGGTATGATTTGAATTATGAGTATTTAACAAACAAGCCAGCAGATGGCCCACCCTAGACCATGTCATTTTTTGAATTTTTTTAACCATTTTTCTTGCTAAAGGTTAGTTTAGTGCTCGCCTTCGTGACACGAAGCTCAATTAGGCATGACATTGGATGGGTACGATTTGAATTTTGAGTATTTAACAAATAAACCAGCAGATGGCCGACCCTTGACCATGCCATTTTATTAATTTTTTTTACCATTTTTCTTGCCATGTCAGGTATGCTATCGGTTAGTTCAGCGCTCGTCTTCGTGACACGAAGCTCAATTAGGCATGACAAAATAAAAATCGCTTAAATAAATTGTTAAATATGATTTATTTATGATAGTTTTCGTGTAAGCTGGTATTATTAACGTGTCATATAAATCAATTAAAAATTTAAGTTCTGTCAAAACTTTGACAAACGCTTTTGTTCCGGCAATACAAGGAAAAACATCGGTATAAAGTTGAATAAACTTTTCACTATCTTAAAGAAAGATGTTTGTTATAGTACTTTTGTTCTAAAAATATTTTCTGCTCGAATAGATTTATTTTCAATGGCATGTACAAATTAGGAAACTTCATAAGATGCTGTCTATTTTTACACGAGTTTATCATAATTAATGTTACTTTAGGTACAATGTTAACAAATGTCTGTATAACTAGCATATTTTATGATTCTAGAAAACTAACTAAATCAAACTGACATAGACATTCCCAAAATAGAAATTAAGTACAAAATGATTGATGTGTTCTTTTGAAGTATGTACAAGAAAAGTTCCTGAATGTAGAGAGAACCTTTTGGTTCAAATGCATTTGGCAGTCATTCAGTCATTTGAATGCCCGCCAGTAATTTATTATAAGCCCACACACACATGTATGTATGTACACACGCACACCCACACATCACATATAGGTATGTCTGTGTGCTTTGACAGGTTTTTTTTTTTCAAACTGATGCTCATTAATATAAACGAATAGGCTTCACAATCAAGTTACGCGTAATTTAATTTTAGCCTCAAATAAAAGTATAGGAAAACCGAATTTCTTACGCATAATTTCAGTTAGGCTCGCAGTCGGGGGAGTAGGATGTAGGATTCCAAAATTGTTGACATTTATTTAATATGCGCACGTTTTATAGAAAAGCAATTCCCAGTCGTATAATTTATGGCACACTACAAAAATTTGCACATGAAAACGCCGCATGAGCGAATACACGCGCGACTGCACACACACAGACGCCTGCCAGCTCACACAGATACTCTATCTATATGCTCTGGTACAGTGTGCGTGTGTGCGTGCAGCCAGATTCGTACGTTTCGTTTGTAATTCCCATGTAAGATGTCAAATTCTTAACCAGCAGCAGACAGACAGTCAGCCAACTCCGTTTACTCCTCCCAAGAATCTGGCAACGCTACAACGCCCCCTCCCCAGTTGGTTTCTTCTGTCTTTGGCGACTTCAACGATGGCAAATTGACATAATTTGTGATGTGTGCGTTGCCAGCAACCCAATGACGCGTCGCTGCCAACTTCTTCTTGGCTCTGCCCACATCTCTGCCAGCGTCGCTGTGCGTGCAAGCGTGAGTGTGTAATGAGTGATTTGCCCGTGAGGCAGCAGCAGCAGTAAGTTGCAAAGTATAGACACTGTCTACTTCAACGATCGTTATGGCCCAAACATTTTCACAAAAAAAAAAAAATCAGACAGTCTGTGCGAAGGCGTTTGCTTGACTTATTTGGCAAGGCGTGGCGCTGATTGCTGTGATATGTCGTAGCAGACAGCAACAGTTGAAATTGTTACGTCTAGCCTCCGGGCAAATGTGACGGATATGGATACAAATAAATTTCCGCCTCAGAAAACGAGAGACATATAGAGCAAAAAAAAAAAAAAGAAAGTATAACACAAATTTAATCTGACACAATTTATTGGCCAAGTCGGTCTGTCTCTGGGCCATGCAACTTGCAGTTGTCTTTTAATATATAAGCAACTTTTTGGCAACTATTATTTATTTAGGCACAGTGTGTGCGTATATGTGTGTGTGTGTTCAAAAGTTTTGTCAAATGTCATTTTAATTTTTATTCATGACATAAAAGGCAAAAATAGTAGGAATTTCATCTGTTTGGGATCTGCTTCAAATTGCCAAGAGTACTAGATGAGCACACAATGATGCAAATAGAGAAATGTCTTCAGAGAGAGAGAGAAAGTGAGTTGAAGCCAAACAGTGGCGCTGGTGGGGGCATCAATCAAAAATCTGAGGTTTTCCATAACTGATGTCATTCTGTTAAAGTTGCAATTTTAAAGACTAGACAGTTGCAATTCCAAGCGTTCTTGGGTTACTTTCTGCCTATGTTTGAGCTATGTTTACTACTTGGGTATCTAAAATCTACTTTAGTAGGGTTGTAGGTAGGTAGGTAGAAAAGGTTGTCATTCCGAAGCACGTAGGCCTATGAAAGGACCGTTGTGATGCCACTTGAGAGTTAGTTCTCGACTCTTCTGTATCCTCTTTGAACCAACCTGACGAAATACCAAGGGAGGATAGGTTTTCCTCTACTTGATCTTTCCATCGGAGTCGTGGTCGTCCCCTTCGTCTTTCTTCGTTGGCTTTCGCTTTGAATCCTTTTTTCGCTGGAGCATCGTTATCCATACGTACGACATGCCCGAGGCACGGCAGACGTTGTAGTGTCATGCGCTGGACAACATCTATGTCATCGTAGAGCTCGTACAGCTCGTGGTTCATTCGTATGCGATAGTCTTCCCCGAAACGAACGGGACCGAAGATTTTACGAAGAATTTTTCTCTCAAACACCCCAAGAGCAGATGCATCTCTCCGTGACACAACGCATGCTTCTGCGCCGTATAAGAGCACGATCAAGATGAGCGCCTTGTAGAGTGTTCAGTAATATTCCCAAAAGTTTCGGAACCCAGTGTATTCAGTTTCCTCCTGCATAGTGCCATGCATCCACACAGGAGGTGCTCCACTGTTTTCTCCTCTTCTACCTCCTGACAGCTTCTACAGTAGTCAAAATGCGGCGCGCCCAATCTATTGGCGTGTCTTCCAATAAGACAATGCGCCGTAGGCCCTATCATGGCTCTTTCGTCTAGTCTGTTGAGTTTTAAAAGTAGCTTGGTTCTATTCCAGCTTCATTGCGGCCAAGTTTTCCTACTAATAAGACAGGTACTAGTTTACTCCCATCTATAGTTTGCATCATTAATGATACTTCTATCTATTAATTTACACGTTGCTAGTGGTATAGGCACCAAAGCCTTATACGTCTAAAGTGGTACAGTTGTACCCCGTCTAGCTAGTTCATCTGCTTTGCAATTGCCAACGATACCTCGGTGGCCTGGTACCCAAAGCAGATTTATGGTGAAATATTTAGTAACATCTCGTAAAAGCTCGTAATATTCCATTACTGTTTTGGATATGAGCCTGACTGACTGTAGTGCTTTTAAAGCAGCCTGACCGTCAGAATAGATCTGAATTTCCCGTTCGATTTAAACACGATTCTTAATTATGAGAACACTTTCCATTATAGCTATGACTTCTGCTTGGAAAACACTACAATGATCTGTTAAGCGGAAGGATTCGTTAATGCTCAACGATTCCGAATAGACACCCCCTTCACTTGATTATTGAGCTTAGATGCGTCCGTAAAAATGGTAATCTTGCTATTGCAGTCTTGTATACCATAATCCCAATCTTCACAAGATGGGAAACTTACACTGAACGGTTAGTCTCAGAATAACTCCATAGTGTTAGAAAAGTCAGTGGTTCTAGGAATTTGCGGAAATTGGCGCAGAATAGTCGAGCGTCCTCTAGAGCTTATGGCTTGATCTGAAGATTATATTAGCGCAGAATAGTCGAGTGTCCTCTAGAACTTATGGCTAGATCTGAAGATTCTCTTAGCCTTAAGGACGATTTCACTGCTATTTGCTTACTATATAGATCTACTGGCAAAAGATGCAGCATAGTGTTTTGTGGGGATCATTCCGAGTGCGTCGCTGATTCTCAAGCTGGTCGGTCTTTGAATGGAATTTATGCATTTCAATGCATTAAAGTTGATTAAAACTTATTAAAAAAATTAATGTTGTAAACATAAACCGCACGCCTGAAAGTATGCATCATTAACTCAATTTCTTTAAGTTTTATACGAGTTAATCAAATTTCACTGATTGCCACCACATGGATAGCAGATAACTAGAAAATAATCTTGGATAAAGATAAATGCATAATAAAATTTAAAATCAATTCATGTTCGCCTCTTTTACAAAAAACTATCTACACCACTGGCTCTGGCTCTATGTGCTGTGAGTATGTGTGGCTTATGCACATAATATTTATTTTTATATAGCTCTACATAAGCAACGAAGCTGTGAAACTTATGCAAATTGCATTTCAGTGTCTGCGCCAAAGGAAACTCAACAACAACAACTACAATAAGTACCAGAAGAGCACAAGAATAAGAGCATCTCGCACACCTAAAAGTATGCAATAGCAAAACGCGACATAAGGCAAACGGCAACGAAAAAAAAAAGGAAAACAGGCGAAATTATAAAGAAAACATGAAAAATAAGAAAATAGTGGTAGAAAATGCGCATAATGAAATCCATTGCGAAGGCAAGCTGCAGCTTTTTAACTTGGCCTGAGCTGAGCCTTGCTATACCTTGCCACACACTACTTCATGCGCCATCCTCGTGTAGTATATACATATTCCGATGCTGCTTCTTCTTTCTACTTTCTTCTGCCTTTCAACACCGCTAAGGCAGCCATTGTTGTTGTTTTTGTCCTCACTGATGATGCTTTTTTTATTTAGTTGTTGTTGCTTTTATGCGTATAAAGTTTTTATACCCTTTATGCGAAGTTTAAGAGGTATTCAGTTGGTGAAAATAAACATGACAATAGGTGGAAGAAAGCTAGTCTGTCAACTGACGTTGCAATGTCTGATCATTTTAGATAGATCTTTATAGCAAAATTATGTGTTGTAGAGTATTGTTCATTTACGAAAGAGCTGATAAGGAAAGTTTTCTTGGATGTCAACAATTATTGGTTACCTTTGCTTTGGATTTTGATTCCATTTAACGCGATTTGTAATTGAATTGTTTAAATAAAAGTATTATTAGGATTTAAAAAAAGAGTAAAAAGATTATAAACATGTTATTATTAAATAGTGTACGCAGTGTAAGAATTAATAGTAAAAAATTGTTAGACCGTTGAGTGCTCATTGTGACTGGCCTAATTATTCTGACTAAAGTTGATTATATTGATCTTTAAAAACAAAAAAAATATAACGCAACGGGTGGTACCCACAAAGATATTATGCTAAAACCACTTCAAACACACATTTCTATACGTTGTGAACTTTCCCTCACCCTAAATACCAAAACTCAGTCTTAGACTTAGAACAGGGTCCCAAGCAATTCCTTAGAGCTTTAACCAGTGAAATTTTATAAGCTGAATCTATTTTACTGTATATAGAAATATATTTTCTAAAAAGAAAAAGTACATTCATTATACATGAAAAAATTCTTTAAAGATTATTTAACCTCCATTGGAACAAACCAAATTTTAAATTTGTTTAACTAATACACCGAATATATTTAAAGAACCCAAAAAAAGAAAATAATATCCATTGGTAAAATTATTAAACTATTAATTATTATATTGTAAAATAAATACCAAAAAAATAATAAAAAAAACAAGTATGCAAAAACTAACTAGCGCCATCTTGCGTCGACAACTTGCTTGCGCCATCTAGCGGATAAGCTAAACAAAATAAAAGCTAAAAACATTATTAGTCGCATTATAAGTAATTGCAATCCTACAACGAATTTTAATTCCTTAATGCTTTAAATAATCTGTTAGTTTAGTGCTATACTTATAAGATGTTATACAAATGAAGCGATTGGAATTTTTCTTATAAGCCAAGTTGTCAAATTTTTATCAAACTTCTCTTAGAAACTTTACTAAACCTATTCAAACACATTAATAATTTCGGTCCAAAAGAGGTTAAAATATAAATTGTACTCTTTACACTGGAAAAATAGTTTTTTCGTGTGAAAATCTGTTTAGTTACTCAGCGGCTAAAAATTATGAAATTATAAACAAAGAAATTTTACAAATAACATAGAAAGGTAAATTTTTTTCAAGTTTCTTGGCAACGCCTAGATTTTGTGTAGCTTTATTTGTTAGTATTATTTGAAGTTATAATATAGTAAAATTGCTTGATGGAAGGCACCGAAATATTTACATATGTCACTTTACAGAAATGTAGCGAATTTAAAGTCGATAGGTTTCATTTTGGAAATCGTGCATTAAGGGGTTACGCCACCCATGAACTTTTGGAAAACCTTTTTTGTTCCTCGAAGTGCTACCTTATAGTCTTAAGAACACACGAAGTATATTAATTTCGAACAATTCGATCAGAAAAAGGATTTTTGGACACTTGAAGCCATACGCTTCCAAGCGGTTGGAGTCGTGCTCGAAAACTCTAAATCGGTTTTTCTCGAAATGGCGTTTTTAAAATGGTGCGCAGTGCTTCTCTTACACTTCTTGACCGATTTGAATGTTTTTTAAACCAACATTTTCGTAAATCTATCAGCTTTTGCGTGACGTAGGATTTTCACGTTAGAAGGAATACTTTTTTTTATAACAATTAGAACAAATAGAAACATAGATGAAAACGTGATTTTTTGCGGAATCCTTCGCAGTTTTCAGACAATTCAAAATTTCAACAAAATCCTACGTCACGCTATAGCTAATTGCCTATTTCTAATAAAAAAAATGTAGTTCATTGCAACCAGACGAGAATTGTCCACTACACTGCGTACCAGTTGTACTTGACCTGTAGGAGAGACTTCCTTCAAATGACTATACTGGCGTTATTTTTCCATTAAAAAACTCGAGAAATTTTTAATGAACATACTATTGTTTACTTATTGAAACTATTATTATGAATTTGTTAACATTCTTCGGTTTTAATTTAAAAAATCCCTTATATGGGTATGCATTGATTTTTGGTCTTGAAGGTGGGCTAACTTCTTCAGAACTTTGAGCCTAAAACTACTCTTAGGTGGAAAAATTCCTAAAATACTGATTTTCAAAGCTACTATTTCTCTTTTCCAAACATAAAGCTACACACTACATTTGTCCTACTCTGACTAGTCGCTTTGGTAGTGTAGCTTAAAGTCGTCTTAGCCCTCCTCTACTCCACTCACTTATTCTTATTCATTATACGCTACGTACAAGTCATTCTCTGTGTATTCTGAGCATGGTAATTTTTGCACAGTGCAAAACAACACCAACAACAACAAAAACACAACAAAAAGCCAAAGTGTGTGTGAGTGTGTGTGTGGTTGTGTGCGTGTGCTTAACAGAGTAGACACTTGTAAAAATAGTGTGCGAAAATATAGCAGCTACTATACCAATGGCTGCTAGAAAATCTTTGGCAACAAAACCTGGCGACCCTGGCCAAACTGCCAGCAATGGCGGCAATGACGGCAATGGCGGCAGCGAGAGCAAAGCAGGTCACGTGTAGCATAAACGTGCCATTGCGGTAGTTGTTGTTGCTGGTGTTGGCGTTGTTGTTGTTGCTGCTGTGGCATTGTTTTTGTTGTCTTGAGTGTAAAAATTTCTTTAAATAAATATGTATGTAATAGTTTATGTATGTGCAAGTGTTTGGCTAGTAGCTTTAGTGTATGCGTGTGTGTGCGTTTAGTGTATATGTGTAATTGAGATGAAAGGTAATGGCTGTGCCATAGCATACTTTCCAGCGCCAAAATCGCTAGCGAACAAAACTGCAGACAATGCCAACAAACAAACAAACACACACATAGATACACACACACACACACACACGCGCGCGCATACAAACGCGCATTATGTCTGTGAGAAAGTGAACGGCACAAAGCGCGTTTTGTTGTTGTTGTAGCAGTTGTTGTTTTAGCCGTTGTTGTTGTAGTTGTTGCTTTAGTAGTGCCTAAGTGGCACAAGGTAAAGTCGCTGGCAGAGCTTTTTTGCCTAGCCGTAGGTGTTTTGGCCCAACACACCCGGCTTCTTGTGCATGTGTGTGTGTGTGTGTTAGTGTGTGTGTTTAGTGCACACTATTTGCACTAATTTAGTTGAAAACAAACAAAGTCCTTTGTTCAATTTTCGCCTTTAGATCGAGGCGCAGAATGAGACAAAAAAAAAAACAGCAGCGCATGTGACAGAGCAGCGCGCATTGTCGCTGCAAAGTGTTTGAGATACTTAGCCGCTGGCTGCGCTGTTTTGTTGTTGCAACAACTACACTACATAATACTACCAACTACCAACAAACAACAACTATAACACGCCAGCAGCATTAGCTGCGCAAGTGTTAACCCATTTTTAGAGCCATCAATGGCGCCTAGCTTTAGCTTTCTGGCTACTCTACTTAATTAGCACTTTTGGCCAAGCAATTTTTAGTTTTTGCATTTTGTATAAACTGCAATTAGGCGCATCACAATGTTGTTAGCCTTGTTTGTTGCTGTTTGCAGTTATGAACCAACTTACGTGCAGCCAATTAGCCAACACACTCTCTGATGTTGCCAAAAAAGACAATGCCGACTAGGCCAACAAATGCCCTTAGGCAAGCAGTAAAACAAATGGCAGACAAAATCAACAAATTCAAATTCAATTTTGGTATAATAAATATGCTTGGCAGCAACGTTGAAGCCAACGTTGAAACCGTCAGCGGCAGCCGTCAGGACACACAGCACAGACGACAGACAACAAGTGCGACAAACAATGAATGAGTATACAAAAATGAATGAATGAATGAATGAATGACTGAATGGGTGGCAGGCAGCGCAACAGTAAAACGATAAAAACAAAAAAATATCTATATATATTTTGAGATATATATATATACTATATATAAGTGGCACAAAGTTATAGACAGGCAGCGCAACAACTCAAGAAGAACGAGCGAAATAGCTGCAGCAAAACAAAAAAGGAACAAGCTAACGCGAAAAGTTTACTTTGGCTTGACAAACTTTAGATACTCTCGTGGAGCAACTGGTTCTTCCTATGACAGCTATTTATTATTAATGGCAGACTAGTTTCCTGTTAAGCCTTGCAGCTATATTAAAATGTTGAAAACTTTTTTAATTTGAAAGCGTATGCTAAATGATATAGATACTATGTGAAGGCAAGAGTTTAAAAATAAATTTAAAATTAAGGCAACAAATTTAAGCCGGTTTCTCTATATCAGTCTTCGTCAATTATGTCAAAAGGGTTCCGAGCATAATTCGCTGCTCAATCAGTGAGAGCCGAACTGGCGGTAGGTTTGGATTTTTCTAATATAGTGTGCAATTTTTTCTTATACCTCCTTTTTTCCACTTGGTTATTGTAAATCTTAGTCTCTGAACAGTTTTTCATCAAGGCTTGTTCATATCCTTAAAAAGTTCACCCAAAGCGGCTTACTTCTATGACGCCACGAACCCGATGTGGGTTTAAGCCTATATCGGTTGCCTCCATATCCCAGGCTTTTTTGATATTTTCGTAGCCATGGGGTTTGAAAAGGAAATGACGGCTAACTGGACCTTCAACTCCGTTGGATTGTAGTAGATGTCCACTTACGCTTCTATGCAAAACCTCCTCAAACGCAGATCGCCTAAGGGGTCGCTTTCTCACATTAGCTCACCCCTGAAAGGGTGTATCCAGGGGTTAACCGGAGGGTACCTAGCGGAAAGTTGGAGGTTGTGAGCTACTTAGATCGGCCAGTTAGGGAATCGTCGCTGGTGGACAAAGTTCATCCATCGGGCTTGTAATGAAACGTTACTAATTTTTTTTGTTTAAATTCAATTTTAAATTCTAAAACTGTGCTATGTTCGTTTTAATAATAGCGTCTAGAAATATTCAAATGTGTAATGGAAACGGGGAAAAAAACATTGATTCAAAATCTAAAAATATACCATACAAAGTATAGGAAGGACATACATATACTCAACAAAAGACTTTTTAATGATAAATTTAGTTTCAATCATTTTAACCTTTGCTAGATTTATAATATTTTAGGGAAAGGAATATTTTTAAGATTTTATTTTGAGGTATTTGAAATTTTCTTAAATTACAAATCAAAAGAGTTTTCATTCTTTTTGACTAGCTTATGTAAATCAATCTCTGTTGACTTCCCTTTGGAATAGGCAAACGCATTGGATGCAGCGGATGATGTGCAGGTCTAGAAGTCACACTACTATTTTCAGAAGGAATGAAGTTGCCAGATTTGGGGATGAAGACAACCCGTACTCTCCTCCAAAAGTGAGGTATCCCCAGGCAAAGCTTGCTCTAAACAGACAAATCAGTGGGTTTAGTATGAAATCCAGACATTTTTGGAGAAGGTCTGGAAAAATTTCCTCCCCACCAGGTGCCTTGAAAGGTTCAAAGGAGCCAATTGCCCATTTTACTTGTCGGCATCGAATATAGTGTTAGATATTCTGGCAGCCCTTCGGGGGTTTGCCTCGATCCAATCGGAGAATTGGGCATTCCCGCTGCGGATAGAAGAGCCTGGAAAGTGAGTTTAGAGTAAAAGCTGCAATGTTTCCCTACGGTCTGAAGTGAAGGAACCATCACTCCTGCTCAACAGAACCACCCCATTTAAGGACTCATTGGCCATGACTCGCTTAAGTCTATTAGCTGAGCATTTCAGCATAAATAAATCAGATACATACATTAAGAAAAATTTCCTCCCCACCAGGTGCCTTGAAAGGTTCAAAGGAGCCAATTGCCCATTTTACTTGTCGGCATCAAATATAGTGTTAGATATTCTGGCAGCCCTTCGGGGGTTTGCCTCGATCCAATCGGAGAATTGGGCTTTCCCACTGCGGATAGAAGAGCCTGGAAAGTGAGTTTAGAGTAAAAGCTGCAATGTTTCCCTACGGTCTGAAGTGAAGGAACCATCACTCCTGCTCAACAGAACCACCCCATTTAAGGACTCATTGGCCATGACTCGCTTAAGTCTATTAGCTGAGCATTTCAGCATAAATAAATCAGATACACACATTAAGAAGTGCCAATTAGACGGAATCGTTGAACTAAAATGATCGACAAACCTTTTTTTCTGTGAACTGCCAATGCTTGCAAATGTTAGATATTTCATTAAATATAAGTGATCTGTATAAAATACACCTAGTGCTCTTTATCCCTTTTATAGAGACTCATTTTATCTTCACCTTGCTAATTAACCACAACACTATCGATAATAATCGAAAAATCTGCAGGAACTACTTCAAAAATTGAAATAAAAAAATAAATATTGATTCCGTAGAGTACCAGTAGAACATGATTATAAATATGTCATGAGCGTCTTCAATAGTATGAAAAATTATTGCAGTTTTAAGATTTTGTGCACAATTTTATGTTTTACATGTTACGGGTGTTCTAATGAAGGCTTCGATGAATTTCAAATTCAATTCTTGCGTGTGTTAGAGGTTATCAATACGGAAGTTTTAAGCTTATTCTGATTATGTTTGAGTGTCTTGGTTTGTGAGATATAGGCATTTTTGTGAATATCATGAATTAGCATAGTAGAAAATTGTTTACCACCGGGTATTGAACATTAAGTGCAGACAGAAGCGTAGTCGCAAAGCGGTTGAAATGTAGTTTCTGTGGGGCATGATTTTATTAGAGATGCGAGCTCTCTTAAGAATATATAACTTCTACCATACGGCTTTTTAGAGAGTCATGAATGTCCAAAAATCTTATGATTGTCTAGATAAGCTTACTAGAGAATTTTACGACGTTTATAAATTTTAAGAGTATTCAAAAAGTTTGGGCAGGACAACGTCTGCCGGGCCACTAGTTATTTATTAAAACACTTTTGTTTAAACTTCTCTCTAATATCAATGAAAGCTTCTTATAATAAGACACCCCACACTGCTTATCCTTAGTTCATGCAAGTTCTCCGACAAAGTTAAGATACCCTCTAAAAGAGACTTTTTTAAGCAAACAAGCTGAGCCTCAACTAAGGCCATCAGCAAACACGCTTATTCACATTATTATTGACCTTCAATTGGTCTCTGCCAACAACAGGACGACAGTTATTGATTTGCCAGCTGTGCTGCTTCCATATTAAGGACAACGTTAGCTTAAATAAATCAATACTCAAACAAAGGCAGCGGCTTTAAAGCCAAGTTGTCCTAGAGATGCTGAATTTTTAAGCACTTGGAACTTAATGCTCTGACACCTTGGATTCCCAGCTTAAGCTTGACAAGCACAAGTCTCCTAACAGCATAGCTGCATGGCTCATATGACCATATGGTCAAAGTTAAAGACCAGGACCAACTCACACACACACACACACACACACATATACTATGTACATACTTTTTATATGCACTAAGTGAGAGCGAGTTTCGTGTTACATTGCGGTAGGGTCAAAGGACAGCAGAGAAACTGCATAGCGCTGCAGCTGCTGCTCACTTGGCTTATGACTCTTGGCCAGCTTTAGATGTAGTTGGTTACACGAACACGACAAAAGGTCAGGCACACAGATGCACACATGCATAGGTATTGGGGTTTTTGTGTAGTTTGATGCCTAAGCCTGGCCAGAAATTACATCAATTACACGGACATCGAGCAAGTCCAACGAAAGGACAAAGAATGACGACCCTGAGTGCAATACTCAGGTGTTAGACTCAGAAGACTAAGGTTGGACTCATAATACCCTAAATCAAGGAGCTGATGACTTTGTACTCTTTCTGGTTAGTATTAAAAATTTTGTTTAATAAAATCGTGGATGTATTTCGTTGATGATAATGTCGTTTTCTGTATCACACCTTTTTTCCTCACAGAGAGGGGGCACTGCGACCAAAAGGTCTTTTGTACCATACCCTTAACTTAAAGAAAAAGACTTTCCGCTTTCCGCATAAATAGCAGCAGGTCTTTTGTTGGTATTGACCTGAGATGGAAGGGACCAATCCGTTCCTTTCCCATGTGTACATGGTGGTTTCTATCGTCTCTAGACAGAGTCTGCACGCTGGAGTCCGATAGTCAATTTTCTGTAGATAGTATATCAATGTGGTGGCCAGATAGGTAAGCTACCAGGAGCTTTAGGTCCGCTCTGCCAAGACCTTTTGTCTTGATCGCATCCAGAATTTTGACAAGCACTTTTGCTTGACGAAGCCCCGGAAGGGAGAACCAGTATCTCCTATGTTCTATTGCTACCCATTTGTTTATCATGGTGTATCACTCCTTGGAAGTTATGTATATTTTGGATTTGAGACTGAACGCGGTTACTATTAAGAATTTTGAGACGCTGAATCCGAGCTCCAAAACACAAGCACACTCAAGATTTCTGAGATTACCTCTAAGATCTCATACGTTTTGGAGCTTATTTCAGGAAACTGACAGGGCTGCTTTTCGACCCCGGATTCGAATTCAGCGATGACTTATTTCAGATTTTTTTGGCATTGAGGGTTTTGTGTACCCCTGATTCGGTGAGTCAACATGCGTATGGAAACCCCTGTCACATGTAAAGTTCACACAACTTGGGACGATTTAATCAAATCAAATTGTACCCATACAAAAAAATAAATGTATTTCAGTTTAGCTTTGCATAAGTTCACCAAACTTGTGAAATTTGATCAAAATCGGTAAACTATTTCATAAAGTTTCCATAGAAAAGTGAACCAGTGACGTCATTTGCGGTACTAAATAAAATTTATTATATCTTTTATATGAAATATATCCTCTTTTAATACCCTGTGCCGTTTGGTACAAAGGGTATTTTAGATTCGTTCAAGCCGAAAATGTATGTAAAATACAGAAAGTAGAAATTAGACCTAAAGTATGATCAGGTTGACTAGAGAAGTCGATATACCAATATCCATCTCTTCAATTTTTTCAAGCGAACTATTTTCCTGAAGTATGCTTCAGATATGGAGCTACTTACGGACAATGCGCAACAATTTGTTGTTCTTAGCACTTCTAGTCTTGAAAATCTAGGTGCTATTTGCCTTGCCAATCGATAACAACAAAAAACGATAGACAATAAGATATGTGTTCCTCAGGGTACAGAGTGTAAAAACCATTTTACGCTCCAAGCCAAAAAAACGCATCTCGCCAAAAGCTTTCAAATAGCAGTTGGTGCGTTTTTTTTTCTCGTTCGAGGAGCCACTTTAGTGTATATACACTTCCTCAGCGAAATATACTTTTTCCAGCTGCTTCAAATCTTACATTTGACCTATGGACATACTCCCACACACACGATATGTGAAGTGCATTGGTCATCACGTGTGGCCATGTGTCTGCCTTTGAGTGCACTTTGGTCAGCAATTATTTTATGTTGAGGTCGCATTAGAGGTGTGCGCCGGAGTCAGCATTGGCGCCCCGTAACTTTGTTGCTTCCTAGCACGTGTCCTTACCGTACACGGAATCGTTACCGTTGCCATATCGTTTTGCTTTTGCCAGTTATTTTCTACTCTCCTTTTTTTTCGTCGTAGCCCTTGGCGCTAAAAACTAGTGAAGGCATAAAGTGCGAGAGTGCACGATGTTGTTGTTATTGGTAGTTGCCATTGCCATACCTAATGGTAGTTTCGCACACATGGGATCGAAGAGCAGCAGCAGCAAACCACCAGCGAACAAAGCCAGAGCGGGAGCAAAGACGTGGAGACGTGTGACGTCAAGCGACAGCCAACAGCTGCCGGCAGCATATTGAAGTGAAGTGCAGCAGTTCAGTTAAGAGTTCGATTCTCTATAGTTCTCGGAACTGTTCAGTACAGTTCAGTTGCCAGCTAGCCAGCCAGCATTTTGCAGCTGCATTGTCATGTCAACCGATAAATTTACACATACGTGCGCAATGCACACACACATTCACATAGATACACACACACACGCACAAATAGACCAACAAACAATTGGCACCTTTGGCAATCTCTTTTGGTCATGCCATGAATTTAAGTTGAGTTCGAGCCGCCGCCGCAGCCGCTCTCAGTTTTGGTAACTGCAGTACGTCCAAGTTCGTCGTCGAGTTCAATGTGCATTCAGTCGACTGTTAGTTATGGTCGCTTTGGAATGCAGCGTGCACAACTTTGGCCCGGCACCGGGTCCGGGTCACATACGTTACATTTCCGCTGCTTGATGCCCCTTCGACAAGTATTTCAATGAGGCATCCCTCAATTGGGCCAGCCATGACATTAGATGCCAGCGGTTTGCTTGTATGCCGCCATCTGGAGGCGTGGCACGTGGCATGATATTAATGCTAATTGACAGCGGGAATGGCATATGACACTGCTACTAGGTACCATTATATATCATATAGGTGGCATATTGCATTGCCATAGAAAATTTTATAACGCGATTTTGGGCGTTACGCTAAAAATGCAAACAGCCATTTAGTTGAATAATTGCAACCTTGCAACATGCACGTAAAAAAAATCTCTGTTGGCAATTGTGAGGTGCAAAAAAATGTGCGACTTTTTGTGGCATGCTTTTAGTTGCCACCATATAGCTGCCAGCAATTTGATGATTTTATATGGTTTTTATTTAAAAACTTCTATGGTTATTAAAAAAACATATGATTCATTAATGGGCCGATTACGAAATACCCTTATTGCTTAAAGTTTGTATTCGATCTTTATAAGACTTGGAGGATAGGTGCTTAACCAACATCTTGTGGTTCCAAATTTGAGCTTCGGTGGATTCAAATCCAAATTTATTAGGATTCGTTTTTGGGATGTTCCCAATTCCGCATTTTTTGCTAAGATCTTGAAGTCACTCTGCTGTTTTTAGAAGAAATGAAGTTAGACTGATTGGTCTATATAACTTGGGTTTGTCTATTGGCCTGTTGCCAGATTTAAGGATGAAGACAACCCGTACTCTCCTCCAAGAATGAGGTATGTATCCCCAGTCAAAGCTTGCTCTGAACAGACAAATCAGTACCCACCAGGTGCCTTAAAAGGTTCAAAGGAGCCAACTGCTTATTTTACTTTGTCAGCATCGAAAATAGTGCCAGATATTCTGGCAGCCCATCGGGGGTTTTGCTCGATCCAATAGAAAAGATAGAAAAGCCTGGAAAGCGAGTTTGGAGTAAAAGCTCCAATGTTTCCCTACGGTCTTAAGAGACCGGAACCATCACTCCTGCTCAACAGACCCACCCCATTTGAGGACTCATTGGCCATGACTCGCTTAAGTCTATTAGCTGAAGTAATTCATATTTCAGCATAAATAAATTAGATACATACATTAAGAAGTGCGAATTAGACGGAATCGTTGAACTAAAGTGGTCGACGTGCCTATTTTTTACTGAGAACTGGCAATGCTTTCAAATGTTAGATATTTCATTAAATATAAGTGATCTGTAAAATATATGCCTAGTACTCCTTGTCCCTTTTATAAAGAGACTCATTTTATCGTCACCTTGCTAATCAACCACAACACTATCGACTCCGGCGCATTTTATGCTAAGGCCATCTACTACTCTTTGTAGAGCTGGGATCTTCACAGGGAAATTAACTTCGACTATGATATTCTTATTGAAAGGGAAATTTTTTAATCAAGGATTTGGTCTTGGGGGACTTTTTACTTCATATCTGACCTCGCTAAAGACTTTGAACCCATTTTTCTAACTTTTTTTTGGATATGCATCCGAAAACCATTCCCGTGGATCCACTGTTGTTCATACTATGTTTTCAATTAATTAATAAATATAATGTGAAAATATCAGAGAATTTTTTAATATTGTTCATTTTAAAATGGCTGCACTTTTAAACCTCTTTTGCCAATTTGTAATTCCTCTTGCAACAAATCATTCAGTTTCAAACAACAACAAAAATTGATTTTGTTGATATTAGAAGCACCCAAAAGTGTTGTTTCAAAACAATTCCAAAACAAATATTCTATACACATTCTATTTAACATTAATTATTATCAAGGATTTTATGTACATTTACCCCGTTTCAATCTTCTCTTTCAACCTCTGGAAGACGGACAGTCGTGCTAGCAAATTTGGATGAGATCCAAGACGCTCTAAATACTTTTTCGCCTAGCAACTAGATAGCAATCCCCAGCTTTAGCCACCCTTAAATCTTGAAAAAAATGTCGGAAAGCTTTACAAAGAACTGATTCCGTCCCATAGGAACACCTTCTGACAATATTTGGTTCCACTGGTTCTTCTTGCATACAAATCAAATAATTTTTGTTGTCAATATAAACATTTAATGAGTCCTAACCAGTTTCCTCTCAAGTTTTGTTGCATTATGTCATTGTATTGTATCATTGTATCCTTTCA
The DNA here is from genome assembly GCA_037043745.1 of Chymomyza amoena. NCBI lineage: Eukaryota > Metazoa > Arthropoda > Insecta > Diptera > Drosophilidae > Chymomyza > Chymomyza amoena. The sequence goes on from JBAMAX010000177.1 coordinate 33,950, forward strand.
AGGGTATAGGATTATAAATAAGATATCTTAAATTATGCAACTTGTTGAAGTAAAATAAGCTATAAAAATCCTTTAAATCGAAAACATTTGATTTCATTATATTATATATATGCTATTGCAGGGAACCTGGAGCAATCGGTCTGAAATTTTTGTATTTAGTTTTTATTGTCATAAATAGGCCAAACTTTAACCCCCTAGCTACCATTTTCCAATTTAAGTCAGCAATATAGCATTTCCGACCATTGTGCCTCGGGTGAAGTCTATAAAAAAGTATGAATATGGCTGCAGCTAATTACTCTTTGCCAAACAATTAAATAAATTTCATATTATATTAAAAATGGCTTAGTACTGCTTGGCAGCATTAAAAAACTTAATTGTTTTAGTGGATTTTGTTTTAACCCAAATGATTCTTGGTATCAGGAAAGCCGATATATAAAAATAATAGATTTAATTTTTTTGCGTTTCCTTTAAGCGTTGCTTTTATGAATTTAAACGAAATATTTAGAACGGAAGTTGGCTTCAAGGAGCCAAACCAGACTTTTGAAATAAAAGGATGTGATGATGTGGGTAAGTACCTTGTACTTATAATGCTAAAAGTTAATTTCAACTTGTAACTTTTAATCAGAGCGTTTATATCACTTTTCACTGTTTGAAGGCCAGTACGCAGCGACAAAAATTGGGTACTTGCTCAAAAAAAAAAAAAACAATATTTTTTCGGATAGTATGCTGTAGCAGGCCTAAGGTCTAAAGAAAATTTATTATACTTATCTTTCAAACACCTTTTAAAGCTTTTCTTTATATGCAGCAAACTTGTTTTGCTGTTTAAACCCAAATATATCACCTTTTATAGTGTATCCTGAAATAGTAAGCTTGGAAAAAAAGCTCACGTAAAAAGTCATCAGTGTACAAACTGATATGCGCTAATTGCACACATGGTCACACTCACAAATAGCCAAAATGCCCGATTCATTGTCAATGCATGGTTGGGTGTTGCTTTTATGTTTGTCCATTTTAATCAATTTTAATTATGGCGCTGCCAACTGAATTGCAGCTACAAGTTAAATGTTTTATGCATGTCAAATGGCCAAAAATACGCATACAAAATGGCCGTATTCACTTCATTTTTGCATTGTGCATTCTTGCCAAAAACTATTGCATACTTATATGCGCAAAAGTTTTTGCTGCAAAAACCAAAAATGTCTATGCCAAACATTTGGCAAAGATTTTGGTAAAGCCCAGCGATTTGCAGGCAGTTAGACAGTCCAAAGTTTTGCAAATCCATGCTGGTGAGCGTGTGTGTGTGTGAGAGTTTTTTTTTTTTTGTAGGTGGGTGGTTCATAAAGTTAAAAAGTGTGTGAAGCTGCCACATACTCTTTGGTTGTTTCACCACAGTGGAGTATAATATGAACTCATAAGAGGAAAAAGGCATGAAAACCACTTCTATATTGCTGATCTTAGGAGTCATGTAGTTCTAAGAAAACTAGTTGTTTTGGAATCGAGTAGAATATACCATTGGGATTCATGTATTCCAGACAGCATTTTGCATAAAGAATTGAAGAGTCTAAAAATTGTTAGTTATATTTAATATTCCTAATTTGTAAACTTAGATATTTCTGTTTTAAATTTTTGTGCAAAAAGGTTGTTTTTTTATTATTACTGGCTGTAAAATGTACTGGAACCCAAGTGGATCTATTGTACCCCATTCATGACTCAGAGCTTACCCAGAAGTCCTATGGCCATCATGTATTTCAGTATCTTTTTGGATTAAAGGTTTTTTTATGTATATTTTACGCTCAGGGGACACTCTAAGTTGAGACTAGAATAAGTCAGCTAAAATCAAGGCTAGATACCAGAATTAGCAGTAGAATGTTCTCAAAATAAGGAGGTGAAACAATGTTGACGTCACTAAGTGAGCGAATTTAGAGATTGTAATGGGAAAAAATATCTATGAAGCTCTATGCTTCACTGAGGAGTTTAGAATACAAGAAGTAGTGCGTAGTTATAGGAGAATCAACAAAAAAAAATTCGATCTGGTTGGCCATGTAAGATATTATCAAACTCAATAATCTCTATCTCCAATCATCTCTAAATTACAGCCGTTCATATAGATCTGGCGGATATACCAAAGTCAACCTTGAATCGAAATATTACTTATCAAAAATCAAATGTTTGAAAGCGTTTGTGACAAAAGCATCAGTACTAATAATCTAAAATCTTAAGTTTCTGTGAGTCGATATATTTCCTTGCTGCACCGTCTGGACTTCACTTACGACTGAAATTTACTGGCTAACGAAGTTTTATTAACTTTAAGAAATTTTTGAAGTTATTCTGACATCTTTTATGAGAATCAATGAGTGATGGGTTCAAAGATTCTTTAGTTAGAAGCCGCCCCTGATATGGGGAAACAGAAGCTTACCTGATGGCAATTTGGCTGCCAAAAAGGCATCAGGGTTTGTTGTGGCCTGCTCTTAGCTTCAGGACTCTTCCTCGACCTTACCGGCATGGGTGTCCCTACCACTAGCTATGCTACCGTCGGCTACGCTCTTGAATTCATCGCCCTTAAAAAGTCCTCTCACCACGACAAGGTGGCAATCCCCGAGAGTCTCTATGCTCCACTTAGGAATCCAGAATAAGTAGTAGTAGTAGTAGCTACAACTAAGCGCAAAAGTTTCTAAAATCCTTTTGAGTAGTCTCAAATTATTAAATAAAAATCTTTTCAGAATCTTATTTTGGAAATTACAAAGGTAGACAGAACCAAGCCGGAACAACAATGGGGCACTGCAGCCGGTAGTCCTATCTCCCGAGCGCTGTGGCGAACTTATAATCCCAAGCGAACATACGAACTCCTGTTAGTCCAAAAGAGCAGTCTTACTTTTGTCACAGAAGTTGTAAGGGGTTACGGAGCCATAGGCCTAATGGCTGAGAGGATGCAAGTTCCACATGAATGATTATTGATGCAGCTGCGGAGCTGAGGATATGAATCCATCCAATACTAGCAATTAAACCCTCTCAGAAACATTATTCCTACACTTTCTCCACCACAACACCTTCTTTATAAAATTTGTTAGCAGTTTCGTTGAGAGGGATTTCTCTCCTTCCATCGGATCCGGAGTTTTTAGACGTCCGGTGTAATTACTGTCGCGATTCAAGCTAAAGATGTAAAAGAAAGTCTGGCATATTTTCCCCCGGGGCCGGATTTTCTCTATACATGCCCTAATCAAAATTCTCTCTCAAAAAAAAAATGCTCCTGAGTTTTTGACCGACTTAATCACAAGATATCAAATCATGTGAAGTTCTGAAGTAGAGGTGTATCTACAGCTTCCCTACTTAAAAAGCACATTTTTAACTCCTCGATAATAAAGCTCTTCATTTGGATCTTTTAACGAAAATACGATCTATATCTTCGAAGGATTCGTAGAACAACCCCAACCTCAGACTGTTTATTGAAGACAGCTCATTGGAATGCATAGGCTCCACAAGTACACACTAATCTGAAATCTGAATTTGGTTGGAAAAATTCGATCAAAATTGCTAAAACAAAAAATGCTCCTGATTTTTTGACTGACTTAATCATATGATAACAAATAAATCAAGTGAAGTTCTGAAGTAGGACTGTACCTACAGCTTCTCTACGTTTAACGAAGCATACTAATGTACATCTTCTTAATACGACAGTTCTTCATTAGGATCATAGTAACGGAATTCTGATCTGTGATCTTCAACGGATTAATAGGTGTAATAGCAAGGGCTGATTCTTTAATTCCCTACAGTGTCACGGAATTCATAGTCTCTACGGCCCTAGTCCCCATATAAGTAACCTTACCTAATTTTATGACTGACATCTAGTTGTAAACTTCGATAAAAATTGATTCGGACTTGACACCTGGCATAGAGTCTTATTATATGGAATAGGAATAATAGGAAGATTTATCCGAAGCGCCATAAAGGCTTCTAAATGAAAAGGCCCACTGTGCCTGAAGAGTATGACATGAAAATTCTACTTAGTTGGAGGGTTGAGTTGTGGAAACCCCAGTCACAAGTTGACTGACTGGGTGGAGTGTTCCATGTGTGAGTCGGATGTGTCGGTTGCAATGGAATTTGCAATTATTATTGCCGCTTAGCAGAAATTCTTGGCATGTTTGGCGCCTTGAAAGTAGCAACTAGTCGAAACTATTGTCAAGAGTTTTTAGGCTAACACACACACGCACACACTCAGCGCTAACACTCACACATACAACTGTAAGTCTGTAAAAGGCAATGAATGACAAAAATGAATTTTAATATACTTGCAAAAATATTTGCATATTGTTGAACGCTAAAAACTTTCATTGACAAACTTTTGCGATTGCGATTCACACAGACAATAAACCAATTTTATGCGCTCTGGCATAACATTTGAAAGGAATTTGCCGAAAAAACCGAAAAGATTTTTGAATTTTTGAATTTTAAATGCAGTTTCGGTTGGTTTTTGTGGCTAAACAAAAAGCAAACAAAATTTTTGCCAGCATAACTGTTGATGTGGGTCAAAACCTAATTAGAGCCACAAAAAAACTACAAAAAATAAGTAAAATATTATTTATTTGGCTTTGTAAACATTTGCTTAGCCAGCTTTGTCTTTAGCCAAAAGTAACTTTAAACTTGCTTAGGAAAATCAATTTTCCGTCGTCCATGCGCCCCGCATAATAACTTTAAACTGTTTGAAAAGACAGCAGGAAAAATTTCATTACCACCTTTTGCTTAAGGGGGCTGGGCCTTTGGAACCTTTTGGCGTTACGTTGGTTCAAAGTAAATATTTGACAAGACACAGCCAACAAATAACGTCGCGCTGAAGCACTTAAAACCTAATTAAATTTGCATTACAATTTCTTTTTTTTTTGTCCTTTTGGGTTGTTGTTGTTGTTGTTGCTGTGTTTTGCTTTTAATTTTGTTTTGAAAAAACAGCCAAAAGCGTGTTAGCCCGAAGGCATAACTTGAGCGAGCGGCTAGTTGACAGTCAGGCCCAGGCCGGTCAGCCAAGTTGGCCAAGTTACGCAAGAAAAGCAAATTAAAAGACGAAAGAGTGGCTGAGAAAATATAGACAGCAAAACAGAGAGAACACTCGATAAGCAAATTGTTTGTTGTACATGACAGCTTTGAAGTCACGACTGACTGACGTTCTATGATGGTAGATCGAAAAAAAAAACAACAAACAAACAGACTCTTGGCTTTTCCGGTCTGTCTCAAGTCGACAGGACTCTCTTCGAACTAACTAAGGTGTCAGAGCTTCATGCTCCGAGCTCCACTCAGACATACGTTAACAATTATAAGTTTCCATTTGTGCCAACTTGAATAAACCAAAAATCACAATTTTTCTGCTTCTTCTGTTATTCACAGGACGAAAATGGAGAAAAAAAACAGCACTGAGTATAAAAAATAAACCGCATAACATTTGCATGATGGATGCTGCTTTCATGGGGTTTTGTCTATGTATTTGCTTTCGGTGTCGTTGGCTGCTGCTTTTCTCACATTTTCAAAGAAAATTCAACTCGACTTGACGTTGTTTTTATAGCTTCTTTTTTTGTATTTGTTGGTATACGCTTTTAAAGGTTGTGTTTGCTTTCATTCGGTTTGTGTCATGCTTAGAAAAAGGCTTGGAAAAAATTGTATTTTATCAAAAACTAGTGAGCCCAAGAGACTTTGTCCTGCCCAAACTTTTTCAATAAACATCGTAAGTTTCTCTAGTGAGTTTATCTGGAAAAATATAAGATTTTAGATTAGTTTCCAGCTTGATTCAAACTTGCACCATTATTAGTCGAATGTCGCGCTTCACGAGACTGTCTTAACAGAATTCTTTCACGTTCATTGCGATTTTCACGTTCCTTGGCAGTAGGATTAGATTGATATTAGGAGACGGCATTCCTTGTCTCAATGATTGAAACGATGTTGGACCTCGAATATTGGTTAAAAACAGTAATAGTTTTTGTATATATGGCAATATACACACAAAAACCGATATTCACAAAAATGCGTATATCTCACGAACCAATACACACAAACACATCGTAGGCTTAAAACCTCCGTATTGACAACCTCTAACCACGCAAAAATCAAATTTGAAATTTATCGACGTGTTCATGAGAACACCCGTAACACGTAAAACAATAGTTTCTTTTAAATAGAGAGTACTGCCAGACAATTTTCTTCTTTCGCTGCAAATTTTGCAAGCCAACGATTATAAGTAAGTGCTGTTTACTTTGCACAAAGCGATCATAAAAAAATTAACATATAAAATCAAAGTTCAAAAATTTTATTACCGACTTGTTTTTGATTTAAATCCTTAAGAAGCTTCCTGAGATTTTCCACTTACCTGTAAAAAAAAAAGGAAAAATTTTATATAATTTTAAAAGTCATTTAGTGTCAAAGTGTACTTTAGAAAAAGATATTCGTCCATTGTTTTACAAATATTTTTAATATAGGCATTAAAGGGTTAGGATAAGCTTACACTGCCTCAATTTGTGATAATTACTTATCTGCACCGAACGTTGTTTATCATTTATTATATTTTCTAGCTCCCTCTTGCGTCAATTTTTCATATTTATCGTTATTTCTATTAAGGACCAATTCTCGCGAATAAACTTAACTTAAGAACTTAACTTGGTTTTTATCATTTTGTTTTTGCTTGCTATCGTTGTCTGCCCCTTGTAGAAAGGTATATCCTTCTATTATATAAAAAAAATTTTTCTCATGTTTTTGATGAATTTTCATAAATCAGCTTATAATAACGCCTGAGGACCAGATACATGCTCGCGACGTTATTGGAAGGTCAATATTAGGCAAATCCGCGCAGAAGTTATTCTTTATAGATGGACCTGGCGGAACCGGTAAGACTTTTCTCTATAAAGCGTTAGTTCATATGTGCAAGGCCCTGAAGAGAAAAATCGCAAATATTGCCTGGACTGGGATCGCTGCTGTACTTCTTCCATATGGACGAAGGCTCACAAAACATTCAATTTGCCATTACACATTGGAAGTGAACACGGAACGATGAATTTGAGTAGAAAAATGAAGCAACAACTACAGGACATAGACATGATTATTTGGGATGAGGCTTCGATGATACCTCAAGCCATACTGAGTATGATAGACCGCACGTTCCGCGATATATACGCAAGCGAAGAGCCGTTCGCCGGGAAGATCGTTGTATTGGGTGGAGATTGTTGATCGGCTCACCAAGACTTTCAATTTGCAATTACCCATTGGCAGTGAACACGGAATTGAATTGAATTGAATTGGAGTGGGAAAATGAAGCAACAACTACAGGACGCAGACGTAATTATTTGGAATGACCCTTCGATGATACCTTAAGCCATACTGAGTGTAATAGACCGCACGTTCCGCGAAGAGCCGTTCGCCGGGAAGATCGTTGTGTTGGGTGGAGATTTTAGGCAAGTGTTGCCTGTAGTGAAGAAAGGCGGAAAGCGCCAAATACTAGACGCGTGTTTAAAGACATCGCCTTTGTGGGATAAATTCCACAAACTAAAACTAAAAAAAAGTGTAAGAGCTCAAGGAGACTGTTGAATATGCCAATATATTGCGGAGGTGGCTATAAAATAGAAGAATTAGATATACCAGAGGGCATATTCTGCGAAGACGTAATCGACGATGTGTATCCTTTTGATATTTATGTTAAAGAAATGGCAACGAGAGCAATTTTAGCCGCAAGCAATGATGAAGCGAAAAAAATAGATGTGTATATTCTTGATAGACTACCGGGGGATATTGTGAAGTGTCATTCGATTGATACAGCCGACTCTGTGGGAACTGATGAAGCCGAACAAGAGAGTGTCGCTCTACAATATCCACCAGAATATTTGAATTCCCTAACACCGTCTGGCCTTCCACCAGCGGACCTACACCTAAAAACAGGATGCATAATCATGTTGCTTAGAGATCTCTGCATCACAGATGGATTATGTAATGGGACTAGATTACAAAGAAAATATTGATATGTGAAATTCTGACTGTCGACAAAGCCGAAAAAATGGTTCACATACCGAGAATAACACTAGACACTAAGGGCGACATTGATATGCCATTTGTTCTCAAACGGCTGCAATTCCCTGTGAGATTGGCCTTGCCATGACCATAAAGAAATCACAGGGTAAGGGTTTATTAGAGTAGGATTAATAGTGAATAAAGAAGGCACAAAAAATGAGGGCAAAACGAAGTATATGCTGTCGACAAGTAGGGACGTGCGGCGGCTTGGGTCCCAGATAACGGCCGACAGCTATACTTTCCATGTTGTCAAGGAATTCATCTACCTTGGCACCGCCGTTACCACCGACAACGATGTCAGCCTGGAGATCAAGCGCAGTATCACTCTTGCCAACAGGTGCTATTTCGGTCTCAATAGGCAATTGAGTAGTAGAGACCTCTCTCGCGCGACAAAACAATCACTCTACAAGGCACTCATCCTTTCAGTGCTTCTTTACGGTGCGGAAGCCTGGACCGTGTCGCTAACTGATGCAGCTGCCCTGGGAGTTTTCGAGAGGAAAGTACTGCGCAAGATCTTTGGTCCTATTGGAGTTGGCGATGACTACCGCATCCGTACCAACCAGGAGCAGTATGAGCTCTTCAACGACATGTACGTTGCTCAGCGTATCAACATCCAGCGGCTTCGCTGGCTCGCGCATGTCGTTAGGATGGACGAGGAGGCTCCAGCTAGACGTGTGTTCGATGCGGTAGTCAGCGCTTGTATGCGGAGAGGACGACCGTGTTTGCGTTGGAAAGACCAAGTGGAAGGGGCCCTGTCTTCGCTCGGTGTGACCAACTGGAGAAGGCGCGCGCAATGCAGAGGCGCCTGGAGAGATGTTTTAAGGAAGGAGAGATGTTTTAAGGAAGGCTGTAATCTGGTAATCGGGTTGTTATGGCCACATAAGAAGAAGAAGAAGAAAAAAGACACGCTATTCACACATGGGCAGATGAATGTAGCCCTATCCCGATGGAAAAGTAGAAAATACAATGCAGCCTGAAAGAGAAAAAAATCAAAATTATCGTATGCCAGGGGGCTCCCTCATTAGTTATGAGTTTAACTCTTCAAGACCATTGGATGAAATTTTGTAGATTGAGTTCGGCGGAGAAAAAGTTGTCCCCTATTTCATCGTAGCCAAACAGAACTACGAATACCTGGCACTGACTACTGATATATCAAAGTTATAGATTCGCAAACATTTCTTGACGGGAAGAATGTCATCATGGTTCTAGAATCCGTACAACGTGGAGCAAAAAGGATACCGTATTCGAGAAAATCAATGAAGGGTCCTTAATTTATGTTTAAATAGATTTATATGCTAAGTATCACTAAAAATTGTACACAAAAGAGAATATTTTTTTTCAATGGAGCTGAATTTAATTTCAAGTGGGCTGCTTGTGGCGATGGAGGGGTGAGGGTTGGTGAGCAAAGCGAGCAGGTGGCAAAGACCCATAGTATATTTTTAAAATGTTTTTTGAAAAATCTGCAAAGCTTTACCAACTAGATTTACAACATTCAGCATTTTATTATAACCTCACTGTCGGCGAGTGTATTAAAACTCCGGCACGGCTAAACCTGTCTCCATTTCTCAATTTTTCCTATTTTGCTCCGCATTTGGTTTGCTGACTCTGTTGATTTATATACATATATATATTTTTTTTTCGTATTTTTTTCCTGGCAGCTCTTTCAAGCATTTTTCAATGCAGCGTCAGCAACAGCAGCTGCTCTGTAAAGCGAGTTGCGTCAAACTAAACATAACAGAAGCTAAGATTTTTCGCAGCTATTCGTATATTTATGAAATATTTGCTTGGTTACCTTTAAATAGTAGTTGGTTTGCAATCGGCACCTTCAAGCTGGGAAAAAAAAATATACAAAAAATAAAAATACCAAACAGACCATAATGGCAGCACGATGGTGTGGGTGAGTGAGGGTGTGTTCCACCCAGGAACTGGTTTGTACTGGGTGGGTAGACATTGATGAAGCCGCTGCTGTGACGCCATAAAAGTCATTAAAATGTATTCGAGTGCTCGTTAAAATGTCAGAGCAAACAATAAGCAATAAAAAAATGCCAGCAAGTGACTGCCAATCGAGTGGCAGATTATGATAATGTTATATATACCTTACCTAGTGCTTATATATTGGGCAACACGCGGCGTATACGCAATATTACTTAGTAGCTAACTTATATAAGGCAGACAACTGGCCAACTGCACGCACTTGTGCTGCTAGCCAGTTGGAACTAGTACAACGTAATAAAGCAAAAACTTCAAGATTTATTTCTTTTGCAACTTGGCCAAGTTGTGTATATGTTGGCTAGGATATTTCACGCCAGGCTCACTGACAGCACGATGAGCAGTGGTGGGCAGTGCATATGTTGCGTGTGGATGTGCGTTGCTTTGTGAAAATCACAGTAGCTGTAACATCACCCAGTAGACTCACTCACTCACTCACTGGCTGGCTAACTAGCACTAAGGACTTTGTCTGGGCCAAAGATGGCGTTGGTCTCTCGTCTCCGGTCTGCTTTGGAGCAGGAAGTTGGCAAACCAAAAACGGAAGCGCCAAGATTTATTATAAAAATGTTCATAGCTCAGGCAAAAGCAGGCAGCATATTACGTTAAAAGTGCACAACACTCACACCAGCACCAGCACTAACACTAACACTACACACACACACACAGCCAAGTATTTATTGCGTGTGTGTGTATACTCCAAAGTTGGCAGCAAATTGTGCGGTCCAACGCTAAGGCAAGCAGCTCTTAATTGCGCATTTATTTAGGTTCGCCATTTTAGCGCCAACACACACACACACACGATACACCCAGGCCAACACACACATACGCGCACGCACACACACAAATAATCGGACATACGTTGGTAAGAGCCTTAGCACTCTCGTCTGCTGCTTAGTAGTTTATCATTCTCTCTACCTAAATTACCCCGACTAAGGTGAAGTCGTCCTTCGGCTCTACTTTCTTTTGCACTCTCTCTCCCTCTCCCTCTCGCTGTTTTTCTCATATGTTTAGTTAACAAAAAAAAAAACAAAAAGTTTTCCCACTGTTTTTCTTTGCCGGCGCCGGCGAAAAGTTTCGCCTCTTGACGCAAAACGGAAATCTGTATATTAAATGACTAATTATAGACATTTTATTACCTTGAGAAAGATAAATGGTTACAATGGCCTGGCATGTGTGCAACTTTATCATCTAGTAAATACTCTTATGTACTCTTAGCTCTTTGTTTTAGTGTTAAAAAATATAACGAAACAGTTACTTAGCACCCACCAACAATGGCGGCCTTGTTTTTTGCTACCAACATTTTTGCAATTAGTAGACCGAAAATAAACTGAATTTTGGGGCAGACGGCAACTGTAATACTCTTTAAATGCAAATTTGCAAGTTAAACTTTTATGTTATTCTTTATTTAACAAATAACCGCATAAATGCAAATAAATAAGTTTCTTATTTATTTTTGTTGCATTGCAAATATTTTTACAATTTTTATGCAAGTCTTTTTATTATAAAAATATGCAAACTACGTTTGTACTGTAAAAAAACATTCGTTTCATTGTGCAAACGTTTACAAATAATTTTTTTTTTTAAATAAGCCAGGTTTTTTGCGCATATATCGCTTGTAAGCAAGGACCTCCTGTAGTTTTTATGTAATAATTTATGCATTAAATCATTGGGATTCGCTACCAAACAGCGCGAATAACTTTTTTAAATAGCAACCCCAACTTATTTTTGTCAATAATTGCTTATAAGCAAATCTTTTTTTTTTTAATTTTTATTTGAATTGAAATTTTGCGCAATCTTCAGGGCGGCTTTTAACATAATTTTTATCTTTGTTAATCATTTTCTAGACCAAGAAAATATAATTACTAAATCCTCGAGGGAATGTTGGTAGGAAACAGTTAAGGCAATACCTCTTAAGTGTATTTAATGGAACCGTTTCTATAAATCTTGAAGACAAGTAGATTGCAACTACTGACTTCTTTCGTTTTATTATTTACCATTTCTAAAAATTTCGTAAGGTAACGTTATATCAGTTCTTCCCGCATTTGACTATATACGAGGGTGGATTGATAAGTTTTCGGCCTGACCAAGAGATGGCGCCACTAGGCCTACCTTGAGGTGGCGTTCTATAGTACCATCCTTAGATAGCTTGTAGCTATAGTTTCAGCCCGATCGTCATGTTAGTTTAGATTTGAGAGCACACTGAACAAGACGCCTCTGTGTTTTTCTTGAAAATGGAAAAGCTGGAAAAAAATTTCTACCGCCAATTTGACGATGTATAAGCGTAATCCAAGCGAATTTTTGCGTCGATTCATAACCGTTAACGAAACTTGGGTCCACCACTACACTCCTGAAACCAAAGAACAGTCTAAACAGTGGATTGGACCAGGGGAACCAACTCCAAAGAAGGCAAAAACAATTTTTTCAGCGAACATGGTTATGGCTACTGTTTTTTGGAATACCTCATGTATTATATACATTGATTACCTTGAAAATGGTAAAACTATCACTGGTCAATACTACGCAGACTTATTGCAACGTTTGAGCCACGAGGTGAAAATTAAACGACCTCATCTGGCGAAGAAAAGAATCTTGATTCATCACGATAACGCACCAGCGCACAAGTCAATCGTTGCGATGGCTAAAATCAACGATCTGAAGTTTGAATTGATGCCGCACCCTCCCTACTCTCCAGACCTAGCCCCGAGTGACTATTATCTGTTTCCTAACCTCAAAACCTAAAATGGCTTGGCGGTAAGAGATTTGCAGACAATGAAGAAGTAATCGAAGCTGTAAATGGGTATTTTGAGGAGCTTGACGAATCAGTCTAAAGAGATGGCATTACTAGAATAGAACACCGCTATGAGAAATGTATCGGCCTTGGAGGAGATTATGTTGAGAAATAAAAAAATTCTTAAAAACGTTGTTTTTCTTGGTCAGGCCGGAAACTTATCAATCCACCCTCGTATATTACTCATTATAACCTTTAAAAACTTGTTTCCAATCAAACCAATTATAGTTTATGTCTCCCTAAAAATAATTTTGAATAAATATTGAACCGGCCTGCTTAAGTTTGGTAATAAGAAAGAAATTACAAAAAATATTGGTATCCTTAACATTTTTCAGTCGAACCCGTATTAAAATGATATGGTAAAACCGAAAATGTAGTCAAGAAAATTATTCATCAAATGCGTTCGAGATATTGTGAAAAAAAACATTTTTTGAAATTAGAAAAAAAGCGCCCCTACTTAACTGAAAATATCTCTGGTTGTACTAAACTGATTTCGATCATTTTTTTACTTGACTGTAGATAATTGCATATCCTATCGACTAGAATTATAGCTAGTTTTCGTCTTGGTCACTATTTATGAATTCCAAAACTTTTGAATCGTTTTTAAATTTTTCAAACGCTATATGTTAGTAATAAGGAAACATTTTGGGCGGTAACGTTATCGATATGGTCGCCATACTATTGGTGGCCACCCTAATGTACACATGAATTATAAATAAGCTTTTTTTATGCAAATAATGGAAATTTATGAACTTAACTATTTTAATTTATGCAATTAAACGATGAATTCATGTTTAATTACAAAAAAATTTATAGTCATAACAATAGACGCCTACAGGCCGACCACAATTATTTATAAGAAAATGGATATAAATAATTATTTTTTATGCAATTTATTCAATTTTATGCAAATTGTTTTCTATTGAATGGAAAAGTTTAAACTACGATTGTAGTAAAAATAAAAAAAAATTGTGTTTTAGTTACTTTGGAGCCCCCTACCGCATTAAATACGAACTTCTATATATACAGGGTGCGGCAGCATAGCTTCTTTTTTTAAAATGCGCGCCATTCAGTTAGTTGATGTCATAGCGGAGCGCTAGTGGTCTCGTTCAAGAGGGGGTACTGTAAAGTTTTGTCCCGACACGGTTCAGTCGCCATCATGCGTTGGAATAGTGAGGAGCGTGCCTTTGCCGTTCAGGCCTACTTTTCAAGCGGATGTTCGGTTATTGCAACACAGCGTGCATTTCGGAATCGCTTTAATTTACATGGGCCACTACATTCAGACAAACTGCAAGTGCGACAAAACGAAGAACTGGAGTCCCTCGGCCCGTTAGATCACCTGAGAACATTGAAGCAGTGAGAGCGTCAATGTTGCGATCACCACGGCGTTCTGCGCGCAAACACGCATCTGCCCTTGGACTATCCGATCGTTCTGTGAGAAGAATTTTTCGTGATGATCTTCATTTTCATCCGTATAAGATGGCGATAGTGCAGGAACTTACAGAACGTGACTTCAATTCTCGGATGAACGCGTGTGAGCTTCTTCTTGATGTCGTTCCCGAGGGTGCTATTGTTTTTTTTAGCGATGAAGTCCATTTTCATTTGTATGGGTCGGTTAACAAACAAAACATGCGCTACTGGGCTGACACCAACCCTCGAGAATTGCATCAAAGGCCTTTGCATTCACCCAAAGTCACAGTGTGGTGTGCAATTTCCTCAGCTGGAATTATTGGTCCCTGGTTTTTTAGGAAAATGAGGTTACAGTGACAGTGAATTCGGACCGGTATGTAAACATGTTACAGAATTTTTTTTCCCACGGCTAGAAGAGTTGGATTTGGGGGAAACTTCGTTCCAACAAGACGGTGCAACAGCATACCCTTCAAGAGCATCGATGGCTGTTTTGAGGGAACTCTTTCCAGAGCGCCTTATCTCAATTAGAGGCGATTTGGAATGGCCGGCACGCTCTCCCGATCTGTCCCCTTGTGATTTTTATCTATGGGGTTTTTTGAAATCCCTTGTTTATGTGAACCGTCCAAGAACCATACAAGATTTGAAGACCAACATCGAAGAAGAAATTGCCAACATAACACCAGCTATGCTAACAAGAGTCATGACAAACGCCAGATATCGGTTTACGCAATGTATGGAGAATGAGGGACGTCACCTAACAGATTTGATCTTCAAAACAATGTAAATAAAAATTTAGACATGTACCTACATTATAAAAAATAAATAAATATTTTCCGATGCACACAATAGTTTTTAATGAGTTTTGAAAAAAGGAAGTAAGGTGCGGCAACCCTGTATAAAATAAACTTATGTTTTACGTGTTACGGATGTTTTCAAGAACGCGTCGATGAATTTCATATTCTATTTTTGCGTGTTTTAGAGGTTGTCAATACGGAGGTTTTAAGCTTATTGCATGTGTTTGTGTGTATTGGTTCGTGAGATATATGCATTTTTGTGAATAACGTGAATATAGCATAGTAGAAAATTGTTTAACACCGAGTATTGGACATTAAGTGAAGACAGAAGCGTAATCGCAAAAGGGTTGAATTGTAGTTCTGTCGGACCTGCATTTATTAGAGATGCGGCTTTTTTGAGAGTCATGAAAGTCAATACAAAAATCTAATGATTGTCTAGATAAGCTAACTAGAAAATCTTACGATGTTGATACACTTTAAGATTATTCAAAAAGTTTGGGCAGGACAACGTCAGCCGGGCCCAATAGTTATAAAAAATTAAAATTCAATTTCAAATATTTTTCGCCTTAGAAATTTTTTTGTACGACTTATAGAATTCGAGATATATGGACTCAAGACCTACGGGGTGAACCGGTCACCATTTTCGATTTAGACTTTTTGGATGGTCCTACATTAAGCAAGAGAAATTCCAGCATGTAATTTTTGTACTGGTCAACTCCTTTTTTTGTAAGCTGTTGACTCCTTCCCACAAATCTTAAGTAACACAATCAAGTAGACGACGCATCTCTTTGACTTGCTTCCTTTTTTGAGACAAATCGCGAAACTTCTTTAAAAGACTTCAATTACTTTTGCAGAAACTCGAGCGAATATTATCAAAGCAACATAAGACGCACTTCAGGTGCTCTACACAGTAAACCCTTGAAAACACAACAAACTTGTTCACAAACCACTTATACCCGGGCCATATAGTACCATGCTTCAGTGCATAAAAAAGCACTTGCATTTCTGCCGGTTCTGCCCGCATCCGATCCCCGAAATGCAAATGCTACAAATCCGCAAAATTAAAATGACAAAAACGCGGCGTTTACTTTAAAATGAATTGCCTTGCTTTCGGGGTAGTGAGGGGGGTGCAAAAGTGTCGTCAGATGCTGCGCTCCCCCTATATCCTACCCGCCAATTGTTGGTGTGATGTCGTTCTAGCCGGCAACTGCGGCAATTTCCACGTTACATTTTCGTTTCATTTCAGTTAGTGGCAGCTGCTATGCAGTCGCCTTGCCTCAGCGCCTTGCCTTTTGTGTAATATGCAGAAATTTTCCAGGCAACGACGGCGCCCATGTGTGTCGTTGCAGGGCGAACCCCTCTCCGCTGCACTCCACGTACTGCCAAACCATTCAGCTGCAGCCCGTGCTCAGCCCCAGCTCAGCCACGTTGACAGCAGTACGGAAAAAAAAAAAATTTTTTTTGCAAATGCAAGCAAATGAATTTTTTGTAGCTTGCTTCTATCTCTTTTTTTTTACTAGCTCTTGCCTCTTGCCACACTTTTGTTGCTGTTGTTGTTGTTGTTTTGTTGCTTCTTACGCCCTTTCATTGCATTTAGTGGCATCATGAGATGCTATTGCAATTTCCTTGCTTGTCACACATACTAATTCGCAGCGGCAGCCGGAGCAGCAGCCGGAGTACCCTCAACCGTGCCGCATGCCGCACTGTATCCGTGTGACTTTGGGTATTTTGGTATGTAAGTTCCACCGTCTGTGTGTCGTTGTGTTTTGTATTTGTTTATTTGTGGTGCAAAAAAGTAGTGCATAAATGTGTTGCGGTATGTATCTGTGTGTGTGTGTGTGAGCGTGTATCTGTGTGTGCTTGCCTTCGATGTTGGCAAAGTGAGTGCGCTCAAATGCTTTGCATAAACGGAAAGTAATAATTTAACGCAAAATTTCCTTTTGCCGTTGACGCTTACGTCGAAGGCGACGTCGACGCCAACGCCAACTGCCGCCATTGCTGTTTCTTACGCTTCAATTGCTGCGCTTATATTTAAGTATATGTGTATTTGTATTTGTATTGGTGTTGATGTTGCTCTGGCTGCTGGTGTTGGTATTTGTGTTTGTAACTGCCGCCATTGCCATTGTCGCCGCCATTGCGCAAATTGAACTCTTAACTGTAGCAGCAGCAGCTTCATGCTGGTACCCACAGCTTCCGGCGCGGCCTTTAACATTGCTGACAACCAACCTACTCTAAGTAGTTGGCCAGCAGCAGCAACTCAAGCGGATGACGTCATGACCTTGGCGGTATAAATTTGTACAACAAATGTCTTCCGTTTATGACTTTGCCACTAAGCCGCAACAATTTTCATAAATATTTGTAGTCCAATGTCCCCAAAACTAAAGCTAAGCACTTACTTTAGAGCATTTTCACGTAAAGCCTTTAAACAAATGCAAACTACTTTAGACAGACTGACAGTTGTTTGAGCTTATAAATCGCCTGCAATGAAACATATGTAGATGCGTTTTTTCGGGCGGGGGGTTCTTGTTATGTTTAAGACAATTTCTAGTTTTGAGCAAGTTGCTTGTTCCCATGCATGTTTACACTTGAGATAAATGGCATAAGGAACAAGCACATGGGCGTGGATACATGGGGTTTGCATATGTATATCATTGCATTTTTAGAGCAACCTATGAATAAAAGTACCATAAATCCAAAGCAGAGCGCTGCTATATGATATAGTAGCTATCAGGAAATTGCAAAGTGAGTTGTAAGAAAAACACGCTCAATTTATTTTGCTTTAAAAAAACGAAATCAGTTCCAAAATTTTTAGATTTCAAGCTAGCAGCAATGCTATCTCTTCGTTTGGCAAAGGAGTACGTGGCAAAACCGTATCGTTAGCTTTAGTGTGATTTTTTGTTTAATGAAATAAAAGGTTGTTGAGTTGTTTACTCTGTGGATCGTCAGTCATTTTTCTACAAGCGCGTTGATGTCACCTAATTCAAATAAATGGTGAAAGAGTACGTCGTAAAGGCGTATCGTTATCTTTAGAGTGACTTTTTGTTTAATGGGATTTCAGGAATTTCTCGTCCCGAGAAGTAGATGCTTTCACATTTTTACTCTTTCTCAATATCGTGAGATCAATGATGTTTTTTCTTTCTCACAACTTTCTCTCTACAGCTTGTCTATAATAGTTGTAGGAAAGGTCACTTATTGCTGATGCATTCACAAAGAGCTCGTCGCAAAGGCGTATCGTTATCTTTAGAGTGAATTTTTCGTTTAATGAAATTAAAGGTTGTTTAGTTATTCACTCTCTGGATCGTCAGTCATTTTACTATAAGCTAGTTGATTCACCTAATTCAAATCAAATGGTGAAAGAGTACGTCGTAAGGACGTATCGTTATCTTTAGAGTGACTGTTTGTTTAATGTGATTTAATGGATTTCACATTTTTAGTCTTTCTCAATATCTTGAGATTACGATATTTATTCTTTCGCACAACTTTAAACAATATAATAGTTGTAGGAGAGGTCACTTGTTGCTGATACATTCACAAAGAGTTCGTCGCAAAGACGTATCGTTATCTTTTGTGTAATATTTTTGTGTTGTAAAGATAATTAGACGGCACAAATATTGCTGCTTTACAAAAGGTGGTAGAAAGCAAACAAAATGTGATTGAAGAAGTAAATTACTCACTTGAACACATTTTAGTAATAGGAGAATAATCATGAGTCAGGTTGACAAAATTTAGTATCATATCGTCTAAAATAAAAAAATTAAATTAAAAATTTAAAAAACCCCGAACTTAAGTAATTTTCATTTAAAAGTAAAAAATAATAAAAGAAACTTAATGTTAAAGTACCTAAGAATCTATTAATAATTCTAAAAAAAATACGTCGCGTTGGGGGACACGCGAGGGCAGACGTCGTTGACGGTCGACTTACATGCAAATTTTTTGAAGTAATTCTATGAAAGTTTTTGAAGTATTTTCTTAATTTTGTTTTTTAAGTTAATCTTTCTTGCTTAATTAGACTATTTGTATTTAAATTGTTAGTTAGAGCGGTCCCCCAACGCGACGTATTTTTTTTAGAATTATTAATAGATTCTTAGGTACTTTAACATTAAGTTTCTTTTATTATTTTTTACTTTTTAAATGAAAATTACTTAAGTTCGGGGGTTTTTTAAATTTTTAATTTAATTTTTTATTTCATACTTTTTATAGGTAGGTTAGGTTAAGTTAGACTTTAGTATATTAAAATATACTTACTATAATTTAGATTCTTGTTAAGGTATAGATTACATTTAAGGTCAAGCTCGTTTGCTTTTTTTTACGCATTCTCCCCACTTTCACTCCCCACAACTTTTAAACGGCTCGACCGATTTTCATCAAACATGTCTAGGAACACTCGCACATAAGTCACCTTTAATACAAAAACTAAATTGAAATCACTGCATGCGTTCGGGAGCTACGATGCCATAGACAGACAGACAGATACGTCAAACTTATAACACCCTTCTTTTTGCGTCGGGGGTTAAAATAACCTCAGATTCGAATCAGTGGCGTCGTCAGCTACAATAGGACCAAATTTTAAGCCAATCGGACAAAGTTGATGTTTTTAACTTCAAATGGCCATAACTTTTAAACGAGAAGAGATAGAGCAAAAATAACCTCAGATTCGAATCAGTGACGTCGTCAGTTACAATAGGACCAAATTTTAAGCCAATCGGACAAAGTTGATGTTTTTCTCCCCACTTTCACTCCCCACAACTTTTAAACGGCTCAACCGATTTTCATCAAACATGTCTAACAACACTCGGGCATAAGTCACCTTTAATACAAAAAAAACTAAATTGAAATCACTGCATGCGTTCGGGAGCTACGATGCCATAGACAGACAGACAAACAGACAGACAAACAGACAGACAGACACGTCAAACTTATAACACCCCTTTTTTTGCGTCGGGGGTTAAAAATAAATTATTGTATATAGGTCAAAAGTAATTTAACAAAAGTACTTAACCAAGCAGATCAGATTAAAATTTCACTATTTTGGAAGAGATTAATTCCATTGATTTACTAAAGAATATGATGGGAAGGCGAGAGTCAGTTCATACGTTTTATACCATGCTTCTACATGATAAAAAACTGCTGCGGCAGAAATGGCTTCCAAGCCAAGTCTTTGATTAAAAAGGCTTTAAATAGCTAAAAGCCCAGTCCCCACTTTCAAAGATTTTGCATAGCAAAAGACTGATAATTGCTAAGCCATCGATAAGTTTGCATTAACAAATTCAAAGAGCTTATCTGACAAAAACAATCAAAATTGTTGATTC
Organism: Chymomyza amoena; assembly: GCA_037043745.1. Classification (NCBI taxonomy): domain Eukaryota; kingdom Metazoa; phylum Arthropoda; class Insecta; order Diptera; family Drosophilidae; genus Chymomyza; species Chymomyza amoena. The sequence goes on from JBAMAX010000177.1 coordinate 54,274, forward strand.
AATAATATGCGAAAGTCGTTAATTCATAATGAAATCAGCTATATAAAATTGTCTTTTTTTTTAAAGTCCAGATCACATCTGGACTCTTAGCAAGTGACACTGGTCATGCCGCACTTATATATTCCCTTCCTAACGTATCGATCTGCTCTAGATCAGATCTTATGATCACAGAACTATTTCATAACAAGAAATTTAGATCTCTTCTCCGAAATCGGGAGACTTGGGCAGATAGCAGCCCCTTTGGAAACCTCCGGTGGCCATAATGATTCACAGATGGGTCCAAAACTGAACAGGGTATAGGTGTTGGAATCACAGGACCCTAAACCAGAATCTCTACCAGAATCTCTACCGCGGACACTCATGCCATAGAGATCTGCGCCTTAGTATCCTTCTCAAGGAAACTATGGGAGCAATTATCTGCATTTATTCAGATATCCAAGCTGCTATAAGGGCATTATCATCCTGTGGCATCTCCTCCAGGATGGTTAAAGAATGCCATAACTACCTCCAAACCCTGTCCGCCTGGAACAAAGTCGTGCTATGCTGGGTGCCTATACACTAGGGAGTGGATGGTAACACGATCGCTGACAATCTATCACGGCAGGGAATACATCTCCTGCGCCGTTCTGTGGTATTGGTTGGTCTACAATCAAAACCATGATAAACCAATGGACTGCTGGAGAACATAGGAGATACTGGTTCGCCTTACCGGGGCTTCGTCAAGCAAAAGTGCTTGTCAAACCTCTGGATGTGATCAAGACAAAAGGTCTTGGCAGAGCGGACCCAAAGCTCCTGGTACCTTACCTATCTTGTCACCACACTGTTAGATACCATCTACAGAAAATTGGCCTATCGGACTCTTCAGAGTACAGACTCTGTCTAGAAGACGATGAAACCACCAGACATATTCTCTGTGACTGCTCAGCGCTGGTATGGGACGGAGCCTGTGACATGGGAAAGGAACGGATCAGTCCCTTCCATCTCAGGTCAATACCAACAAAAGTCCTACTGCTATTCATGCGGGAAGCGGAAAATCTTTTGCTTTAACTTAAGGGTATGGTACAAAAGACCTTTTGGTCGTAGTGCCCCACCTCTTTGTGAGGAACCTTTTTCGGGGCGAAAAAAAGCCATATTTGGGTCCTTCAAGGATTACAATTTTTGTGAGTTCCTGTACCCTACAAGATGCTTATTTCAGTAATGCTGATGGATAAATGGTTGACTAAAAGCTATAAGCTGTCACAAACTTTAAAAGATATTAATGACGTAAAAAATAAGGTTCGTCGGTCAGACGATTTTTACAAACAATCTCATCTTTCCAAGATTATTAATATATAATAATGAATATGCAAGGGGCATGACTAGGGCGATGTCAGCATTAAATTAAATTGACTATGAATTAAAATGAGTGTGAACTCTTTTTTTTTCTCGATTTATTTGTGCTAAAGAAACGTTTGCAATTTTTTGTGACCAAATAAAAATATTACACACTGAGTATCGTGAATATTCAGTATTGTGAGATCCTATTGTCTCTTTCAAATTTGTTGAGGTCTATTTACTTAAATCCAAAGCATTCTATTAGTTTGTAAACAACTATAACTGTTTAATGGTTCAATTAAATTGCAAAAAAAATAAAATCCCTCCAACAGACTTCAATAGACGCCACTGTCGAATGCGAAACTCATTTTAATGCAACCAGCTGAAAAAAAAAAACGCAATAGGAAGGAAAAGTTTATACCACAAGCAGCTTGAAGCAGATTTCAACATGTCCAAACATTCCAAACATGCAAATTTTCCAGTCTGTCGCTGCGCTTTCTTTTTATATAGAGTTCTTCTTGTTACGCCATGTCTTTCCTACTCTTCTTATTTTCTTTTTTGGCAAGTTAAAGGGCAAAGCAAATAAGACAGAGTCACAGAGGAAACCGGAAAAAATAGAAAGCCCGGCAAGCGGAAAAACGGAAGCAACGTGCGTGCATGCGTGACACAATTGAAGCGCCTAAAACTGCGCTAAACAATGCTGCAAAGGGAGAGAGCGAGAGGAATTGACAGAGAGAGAGAGAGCAAATGGTAGAACGAAGGCAAACGAAGAGACGCAGAGAGCTGACGCTTATCTTTCAACTGTGGCTCCAGCTATCGCACTCTGCATGCCCCAAAGGAATCGTTAGCTTCCACTTTTGGTTTACCCAAACCCTAAAAATAACAGCAAAGGCAGCAACAATAAACCGAACCCAGGAGAACAAAAAAAAAGAATCAAGTGAGGCGATTGGAGTCGGAAGTAGGCGACTTTTAGATGCCCTATAAAAGTGCTGTGTTTAAAGTGGTTGTTTTTTACGTTTATATCGTGACTCTAAAAAAAGCCACAACTTTTTCTTAGAGAAAGTATTGGAGATATATCGTAGAAAACTAATGCGGAATCTTGACTGTGGATTGCTCAGAAGCTATATCTTATGTATAAAATTCTCGTATCACAATATTAGTCTACCAATCTCATCCGAAAGAGTTTCTTCCGAATCTCATGAAATTTCGTGTACCTATAAAATAAGTCTGACAATCAGGCCAACATCTATGTTCCATACTAAAGGGTGCCATTCATTAAGACCTTTTATATTTTCAATAGGGATTTTACGTGTGGATCACGCCGTGATCGGCATGGACAGCTGTATATGGCAAAGTTGTTGCAGTGCTTCATTGGGCAAATCTGAGAATCATGCAACATCGATCTTACATGCCCGTATTTGGGGATAAAGATTGCAACACCGAAGATTGGTTCACCAAGCTGCCATTACACTCCACAGAAACGACTGAACGGATTCTGGTGTGGTTCTGTGGGCCTGGTGGGTAGATCTAAGAATTGGTCAACGTCTATTTCTTTAAAAAGTTTGTAGACAAAGTGTACCGAACGTTACCAGTCAATTGGCGCACAGCTAATCGACGACCCATGTATAATCGGAGATTTTTGCTGCATGAAATTGTTGCCCGTGATCTCGACGACATTTGGTTCCATACAGTTGATGGGCGCTCTGAGTCCACATTACAAGATAGAAACAATGGCTCTATTGCGAGGTACAATTTGAAGAGCGATTAATTTCACGTACGGGACCCGTACCTTGGCCGCCAAGATCATGCGATAATCGACAGCCGCTCGACTATCTTTACGAATTTGAGGGTTTACGTGAAAGTCAAAAGTTTACGTGGACCAAACCATGCATACGATTGAGGCCTTGCTGAAGCCAACATTACTCTTGTTATTGGCCAAAGTATCAAGGATGGAAGATGCTTAAACGAGTCATGGAAACAATTGGATCCTTCAGGATGGACCATTCTAAAACGCAGTTGGGGCTCAACACTTGGTAACATGAGATTGTATGCTTTTAAAAAATAAACTGCATATAAAATATCTTTTCGAAATTCCATAAAGATCGCCATCATGTTCTTTTAAGGGAATTCGCATTTGCCAAATCATTAGAAATCAAAGGCAAGGTCTTAATCAGAATACAACTGCATTATTTATTGGAGTCTGTCTAAATCCAAAGTTTAAGCTAGAAAAAATATCAAAATACCAAACGTCCTTTTAAAGGCGACGTCAGAAACCGTGATATAATGGAGATTTTCAGCCCATAAATTCTGATTCAGCTACCCCAAAACCATATGGAATACATGTTCCTATCCTATGAACTCGAAAATGGTTGTAATGGCTTATCAAAATGAATCCTAAAGATTAACGATACGGATTTTGATGCCTTAAGATTTTTAAAAACCAAACAATTTGTCTGGGTATAGCTTCTAGACAAATGGGGCTCGAATTTTGCAACAGAAAATTCCTAGAATTTTTGAATAGATCAAAGCTAAGAGTTAGTACTAGAAGATTGCAGATAGTACGCCACAAAGTTCAGTCGACGGAAATGAGTTCCAAAATCGAAACCTTATGGAAGTGCCAGAACCAGAATATAAGTCCAACTCTTTGGGTTTTAAAAAAAAAAAACAGTTAAAACGAACAGACAGAAACATGGCTTCATCGATGATTCTCTGTCATTCCTATCAAAATGATGGAAACTTGTTTTCCTCCTCCGCAAATGGTGGTCATATTTGGTAATATGAAATTCTTCGTAATTTTTTAATAGGTTCTAACGAAAGATTCTGAGATTCAAGATAGTAACGTAAAAAATGTAAAAGTACGCCACAAAGTTCCTTTGACGGCAATCGAAACCTTATGCAAGTGCCGAACCAGAAGATAAGTCCAACTCTCTGGGTTTAAAAAAAAAAACAAGGTAATACGAACACTGACAGAAACATGGCTTAATCGATTTTTTCTTTGTCATTCTAATCAAAGTGATGGAAACTTGTTTCCCTTACCTAAGTCAAGCTGCCCCTTATCCTTTTTGGCTACAGGGTATGAAAAAGAAAAGAGCAAAAAAGAATCAACTCAGTGGCAAGGACTGCGAACGCACTTGACTGATTTGACGATTGATTTTGCTGTGCTTTTGATTTGCTTTTATTTATTTGGCTTTTCTTTTCATTCTTGTATTTTTTTTCCTCATTTTTTTTATGTCAACGATTTTCCATTCATTTTTTCAGTATTATTTTTAGAGCGCAATGGCTGCCAAAAGGCAAGCGGAAAAGAGCATTGCCCGCAGCCGGCGACAAGTGCATAAAAACACATAACACAAAATGGCAAGGACAATGGCAACAACAACAACAACAGCAAGCAGTAAAATTGTTTGGAAAATTGATTTTTCTTACATTTAACTGAGCATTCAATTGCTTATTTTTGGACGACATTGGCAAGGACTACGTGGAAAATGCAAAGAAAAGCAGTGAAAATACAAAAAAAATAAAAAGCTGAGTAGAAGGCAAAAGAAAACAAAGCGCTGCGCCAACTGAAGTGGAAATATTAAATTATTTAGTTGCATTGCGTTATGTTCTCTACTTGAGCGGCTCGTTTGTATTGTTGTAAGGAAGATCTCCGTCTCAGGAACCTAGAAAAAGCCCCGAAATGGCTGGCGCTGTTTGCTAATTTCTCTGATTGCTTTTCAGTTTTGTTGCTGCCGACTTAGTTGGGGCAGGGGGGCGCATGTGATTTTCTTTCGTGCCGCGTGCCTCGTGCCTTTACTTGCCTCACTCTTTCTTTTGTTTACCATTGCTCTATTTACATTGGTGTCTCTGCCCAGTGGCACTGACAAAGGCAGCCAAAAAGGGAAATAAAGGCCAAGGCAAAAAAGGCTGATAGCAGCTAGCAGTAGGCAAAGACAAAGGCCAAGACAGCAAGCGAGTTACTTGAAAATTGGCTCAAATATTTGTATATAAGCAAAAGTTCGTTGCCAGTTACCTGCGGTTATTTCGTATTTCTATCTTTCGTCCTTCATAAAGTATTCATAACAGCAACTCAATTAATTAACTAAAAGTAATGTGCCGCCATCAGATGCCACTCTATATGCAACCTTTTACCATTGTAATATGACAAAAATAAACAAAACTACTTGCTGCTAATTATTTAACATTGCATTAGGAAAACAACCCTCACATAGGACCTGCCACACTTTCAATTAAAACCCAAGTTACCCTCTGGAACCCCAAAAAAAAAAAAAAATATATACATTTTGACATGGGCAATGTGCTGGCAACAAAATGAATAATTACCATTACCAGTTCTCTGTCCCACATTCCATAGAGCAAACCAGTCATAATCCAACTGGAATGATTTTATCTATAATGTTAGCCACTAACTGCAAAGGACGGCACAAAATGTTGGCACAGTGGGGCGAGCTCAAAGTAAAAGCCATAATGTGGGTTATGTTTCAGGTCCTTCAAATTATATTTGATGAAATGTGGGAGTACCTTGGTTAGTAGCTTTAATTTATTTCGGCAATGCTTAATTTTTATGGTACTAAAGTTAAACATCAAAATAAAATGTTAACAGAGTTTGACATACTTTATTGTTGTACTAACTTGGTAAAGGGTTTTAATTCAAAGCGCAATTTTGAAGAAATAAAATTCAATTTTAAATTTACTCTCTAAAGTTGGTCTTTGTTAAACAGTCCAATGACTAAAATCCAATAATTTTCGCTTTTACAGATTTATATATTTAAATGTTTAAAAATTTTTGTTTTCATTTTAAGAAATTTTACCCGAGTAAAAGGATTTTTGCATATTGTTATAAAGAAAAAAAAAATACACGTATATTCTGCCCAAAAAATTCAAGCAACCAAATTTTATCATCGCTAATTTTTTGTACAATCCTTACAATCCAACTTAGAAATAAGAAAATGCCTAACTCCTACGAGTATTTTTTAATTTTTTTCATTACAATGGTATAAAACTTTTGATATTAAAGGGAAATATGAGAAATAACTTTAAAAAAATCGAATATGGCGCCTAGTACAATTTATTTTATCTTGAAATCCTATTGCTTAATGATTTTCATAATATAAGCTACTGTTAAACTTTTCGAAAATAGCTGAAACGACGATCTTTAAACCATTTCCAAAACCCAGCTGGGCTTAGAAAATAGGACGGAACACTTGTTCAAAATATAAATTACTATTGAGCACGGCAGACGTTGTCCTGCCCATACTTTACTTTCCTAAAGTGAATAAACATCGTAAGATTCTCTAGTTAGCTTATCTGGAAAAATATAAGATTTTTAGATTACTTTGCAGCTTGATTCAAACTTGCACCATTATTAATCGAATGGCGCGCTTCACAGGTCTATCTTAACCGAATTCTTTCACGTTCATTGCGATCTTCACGTTCCTAAGCAGTACGATTAGATTGGTAATTAATTTGATTCGTTGCATTTCTTCCAATTTAAATACATCATGCATAGATCGATTAGAAGACGGCATTCCCTGTTCTCAATGATTGAAACGATTTTGGACCTTGAACGTTCATTAACAACAATACCAGTTTTTATACCCTGTACCGTATGGTACTAAGGGTATATTAAGTTTGTGCAAGCCGAAAATGTATTTAACATATAGAAGGAGACGTCGGAGACACCCAAAGTTACCTAAAATATGATCAGGGTGAATAGAGAAGTCGATATACCCATGTCCGTCTGTCTGTCTGTCCGTCCGTCCGTCCGTCCGTCCGTGTGAACGCCTAGATCTCAGAGATGGTAAGAGCTAGAGTTACCAAACTTTCACATTAGATCCCATATTATTCCATAGGAGGCAAGTTTATTTTATTTTTTTGATATCGGGGTTAAATTATATAGCTCCCATGGGGGTGTTTGAGACGACCTCGACAAAAAAGCGTTTTAGATGAATAATTCGTTTGTTTATGAAGATATCGTAACGAAATTTGGTATTCGAAAGTTTTTTATAGTTCCCAATCACTGTACCAAATTTGATCAAAATCGGTTGACTATATCATATAGCTCCCATAGGACCGATCGGCCAAAATAACTTTTTTAAAGAAAAATTCGCTATATTTCGTTTTTAATAAAGATATCCTAACCAGATTTGGCGTTTGGAAATTTTTAGACCACTTAAGCAATGTGCCAAATTTGAACAAAATCGGTTGACTATATCATATAGCTCCCATAGGTCCGATCTTCCAAAAAATCGATTTTTTAACAAAATTTGTTGTGTTTCGTTTGTTTGTTAAGATATTGGGACCAAATTTGACATTCGTGAGTATTTTATAGTTCCTAAGCACTGTACCAAATTTAATCCAAATCGTTTGACTAGATCATATAGCTCCCATAGGACCAATCGGTCCAAAAACACGTTTTTTATACAAAATTCGATGTGTTTTGTTTGTTTGTAAAGATATTTGAAATAACATTTGGCATTCATATCTTTTTTAAGGTATTTAAGCACTGTGTCAAATTTTATTGAAATCGGCTGACTATATCATATAGCTCCCATAGGAACGATCGGTCCAAAAAAAATTTTTGCTTAAAAATTCTTCTGTTTTTGGTTTTTTGTGAAGAAATCGGACTTTATTACAAGCTAGTGGTACAGGGTATCCTAAAGTCGTCCGCGCCCGACTTTACGTCCGCCATTTTTTTTTACTGATTCTGACAGCTATTGAATGTATCTTTCAAATAACCTATGTGTCATTGATATTTTTCCAATATGTATGTTATATTTAATATAATAATATGTAATATAGTAATATATAACAGCTGGGAACCTTCTCCAAATTAATTTAAACGACGATTTTATCATTTGATTTCCGAAACCATGGTTAGAACTTTCAAAAGAGGACGGATTGCTTCAGCAAAATATAATGTTATTGATATTTTGCCCCCATATCTGTATAAAAGTACTTTTTCTCAAATAGTATTCTTGTAATATTATTGGCAAGAAAAATATAGATGCATTAAAAAGTGTTAAAGAAAACAAAATTACGAAGATGTTATAGGCAGTATTAATATAGAGTTTCGCTTTACGATTCTGGAACGTGAACGCTTTCTCCAAATTAGCTGGAGGAGAAATTGAAGTAGGAGAAGTTAAGAAAGATGAAGCCCAGCATGATAAGTATTTCATATACATTTATTACTTTAGCTTTAATTTTAGGTTCTGCGAGATTTGAAGACTTTGTCCATATTATCTGGAAAAAGAGTTGGGCAAAAAAGTGGAATATGAAAGTGGAACCTTATACCCTGATATTCATTCTTTACTTTTCTACTCTGCTTTGCGGAAGCATTAACCCACATAATCTGGATGTATTATGTTTCCAAATAACAAAAAGTCCATACAAATGGATATCTGTTTTTTTAAAATGCTCTATTTAACTTAGTTATATCCAGTGTTCTATAATCAATAATTCCCCTGAATTGTTCAAAAGGCTTCTCAGTAATCGTTTTAGCAGTTCCAAGACAACAAGATACAAAATTTTTGACTTTAACTTTTTAATTTCCGCGGAACATGGGGCGCTAAGATGCTAACTGAGTTTAAGGATGTCAACCCAGTACTCAGAAAGCAGAAAAATTCCATTCAGCAGATCAATCGACGGAAGTCCGCGGTTATTTGTTCATGTATCGAAGAAAATAGGTAAAGTTAAAAGGGCTACTTTTTGTTTTTACCCTTTATCCTTTTTTTTAATTTAAAAACTAAAAAGTTATCTTCCGCTTTAAAAAAACGTGAATGTTACCGCCAAAAAAAAAAACAAAAAGTATGGCTTCTGAAAAAAAGTCTTCAAATGTTAAATCCAATATTAAGTAATCAATAACTCGATAAATATTCGTTTTTTTTTTTAAATACAGTTATTTAGTTTATTAAATATACTTTTTATGAAATTACTCAAAAATCGATGAAAAAAATATCATCAAAATTGAAGAGGTAGACCAAAAAAGTGACCCACTTTACCATTTTTCGCTCAATGGGTTGAATAATATTGTAAAGATGAAAGAAAACGTTTTTTGTTTGTTTTTACCTGATCCCAGCTACTTCATAATGTCCCTGGTTATGATCTATAAAAAATTGTTTGATTAAAAAAGTTCTATCTTAAAGAGTTTCCATGAAAACTGTAGTTTCTTTTATTTAAAAAAATATTTTAAAGAATAGTTTTAAAAATTATTCCCAGTGTTGACCACGCATATAATTTGTATCATATTGAACCAAAATAACTCGCATTAATGAACTAGCTTTGCACATACAGAAATATTTTATTTTAGGCAAATATTTTCATTCCAACAACTAAAAATTCAAAACAGTTGTAAACTACAAATTTTTCCAAAAACCAAATTCAAATTTTGTGCTTTATTGAAATATGTAAAATGGCTGGCATAAAAATAGAATTCCTACTCACCGCATAAAGACTCTCTCTTTTATTTAATAAAAATTTTTGTATAAATTCTTTTTACAGATTATAAATCAAATCAAATCTCTTTAGCATAACTTTCCGTCCAATTCAATTCCCACCCACTGTGCAACTTGACCCTTAACAATGGCCATAGTTTCCGGTTGCCAGGACTTGGCCGAGACGTGGCTTGATTTTCATTTTTCCTTTGAACATTTATTGATGCTGTTTCTCTTGCTGTTGTTGTTTTTGTTGTTGATAAATTTTAAAAGTCTCACAAAAGCCAAACGTGCAACTTATTAAAGGTTGCTGCGATGTTCATGCTGTGCGACATTTTTTAACGCTCCTTGACGGTTTTTTTTTTTGTACTTTATTGTTTGTTGTTTTTTTGTTGTTTTTTTTAAGCAACATTATTAATTTTAATAGAAAACTTTGTTGTACTTGGCTATGTTGCTTGCACAGCGGCCAAATTAATGAGGGTTGTCCACTTGGCGCTTGTTGAATTTGTAATTTGCTGTTCTTGCTGTTCCCATAGGAATAAGAAATGAGCTGGCAGCGCCAAGCAGCAACATTTTTTTTTGGGAGTGGGCAGCACTTCTTTATAGTTGTAAATGTTGCCAAGAGATAAGCGACAGCCCAGCGACAAAATGTAAGCAGCGCAATTATTTGGTGATTTTTCAATGTGCCCAAGTGCGCTGGCCTTGGCGCTGGGTTTTGGGTTTTTTGTTTTTTTTTTGGAACACTTCTTTGGAGTGGGTTACGAGCGGGGATTGTCTGCTGCTTATAATTTAAACTACAGACAAAGGCTTGGGCGGCGCTGAGCTGCTGCTCTGATCCCAGGCATATCGCGGCACTAAACTTAATTTAATAGGCACTTGGCAGCCGCGACCCAAAAGTGCGCATCAATTTTTAAGCCCTGGCACTCTAGTCAAATTGCTGCCAGCAAATCACATAAATAAGCATAATAACTAATGTAAGCAATGGCCATGACTACGCCGGCAGGACTTACGGAAGGATGGCTAAGGCAATGACTACTACATACAGCAACCACTACATCTGCATTTGTGTGCGAAAAATTGCCGCAATAAATTGCGCCGTAAAAACACATCGACATATAGGTGAAATGCGGTGAAAAGCTGGCTGTATGGTAAATGGCGGATTTTTTACTTTTTTTCGGAGATTTTTTTTTTTTTTTTGTTGGTACTTTGGCTTGTTGTGGCTTTAACGTCAAAGTGACACGAAAGCGCATTAAAACCCCAAGTGCATACAATTACAGAAAGGGGGGAGCGGGAGTAGGAAATCTGTGAGACGACGCTGCCGCAGCACCCACACCACCAAAGTGAAATAAATGTGAAAACTTCAAAAAGCGCTTAAGGTAATGCAAAAGAATATAAAAGCAGTTGGGAAAGCTAAGTAAGAGTAGTCGAAATTCAGATACTCTATATGTGAGAATGTGTAAGTGGCAACATGAGAAACTTCATTGGGGCTTATAATCGTTTGTGCTGAGACTAAGTTTATATAACTAAAAGACAAGGGGCTTCCATTGCCTGCATGCTTAAGGTATAAGAATTCATTAAACCACATGGTTCTATGGGCTTTTATTATTTTCTAATAGATTTTCTTCACTGGTTTTGAATTATCAAAACTACCTCCATAGTGTTCATCTATGATATTAAAACTTTATACAAAACATAGACAGCTTCTAATGTGAAGCTATTAAATGCCTTCGAACGAAAAATTCTGCGAAGAATTTTCGGGCCTATCTGCGAGAATGGCCAATGGAGGCTACCGCTTTTAACCACGAAATAACGTCAAAATTGTCGCCCAAATGAAACAGCAGAGATTAAGATGGCTCGGAGGCATGTGCATCGAAATGCTGGAGAACTGCCCCACGAGGCGTGCTCTGTATAGCGACCCAGTTGGCACTCGACGTCGTAGGTAGACCGAAGCGGCGTTGGTTTGACGCTGTACAGAGGGATATAGATGGGCATCCGCGACTGGAAAAAAACAAGCTTAATAAAGCCACCCTTGATAGCAGACGGATCTTTAGACAACATATGAATTGCTGGATTAAGATGTATAAAATGAACTGGCTCATGAACCATCGCAGCCGTCTTCCACTCCGATGCAAAAGAGCCACGGTAGTGTTTCCAACCTGGAGATGCGCCATCCAGATCTGGGATATGGCCGCTCGCTCGATTCGCTCACGTATTCAGACACTCCAGAGCAGGGCTTTACCCTATATTACTGGGTGTAAATGGCATGTAAGAAATTCAACCTTGCACCATACCCTCAGACTTTAGAACGTCGACCTCCAGTTAAATAAGCACACAGGCCGCTATCATGGAAAGCTAAAAAGACACCGTAATAGGCTGGTAAAAGGACTCCCAAATGAAAATCTTATATAATGGCTTAAAAAAATAAACTTTAAAAATCTGATCCAACAAACGCCGAACTAAAACAAAATGGAAGACTGACAGAAACGCGGACCAAATGATGTCATCCCGATTGACGAAATTCCTTGATAAGTCTAAGATAAGTCTCGCAGGCTAAACAAGCTGGATAAAAATACTAGAAACCAGCAATTCATAAGAATATTTTGGATTAGTTCAATTTTCCCAATAAGAGTTCCTGAACAGAGAGGTTAGGCAGCTACAAGACCAAAAGGTTCTTTAGTACCATACCCTTAAGTTGAAGAGAAAGCTACTTTCAGCTATTCCGAAAAACTTGGAATAGCAACGTAGGTCATGTGTTGATTAGATATTGACTCTGAGATGGAAGGGACTGATCACGGTTCGGCTTGATACCCATTATTCGGACTCTGCACCAGTCACCATACCAGCGGCTGAGGCATGGTCATCACAGAATATGTCTGCGTGGTTTCATGAGGTCTGTCGTAGTTGCACGCAGTTTGCACGTCCAGAAGAGTCTGATACCGACTCCAATTTTCTGTTGATGGTATCTAACAGTGTGGTGGCCAGATAGGTATGCTATCAAGAGTTTTAAGTCCGCTCTGTCAAGACCTTTTGTTTTGATCACATACAGAGGTTTGACAAGCACTGTTGCTTGAAGGAGGAAGGGATGGGAAGGGAAAAACAGTATCTCCAATGCTCTCCTGCACCCATTTGTTTATCATGGTTTTGATTATGGACCAACCAATACCACAAAACGGCGCAGGAGATGTAGTCAGGGTGGAGGCACCCTGTCGTGCTAGATCGTCAGCGATCGTGTTACCATCCACTCCTGAGTGTCCAGTTACCCAACATAGCACGACTTTGTCCTATTCAGACAGGGTTTGGTGGTAGTTATGGCATTCTTTAACCAACGTGGTGGATATGCTCCGGGATGACAGTGCCCTAATAGCAGCTTGGCTATCTGAAAAAATGCATATGTTTGCTCTCCTAGCTCCCTTGAGAAGGATATTAGGCATGAATCTCCGCTTAAAAGACGCTGGGCCAGATGCCCAATGCGGTAGAGATTCTAGTGTTGGGTCAAGCGATTCCAACACCTACACCCTGCTCAGTTTGGGACCCATCCATGAACCATTGTTGCCACTAGGGGTTACCACAGGGGCTGTCATCAGCCCAAGTCTCCCGACTTGGGAGAAGAGTAGATAAATAGTAAATAGAAAATGAATATTTTAGAGTTATGTCTCTGTTGATGAGGTTCACATATTTCTGGATATGCTTACAAGCATTCCATTCTAACTTGACCAGGAGGCAGAAAATTTCGTTGGCGAGAAAAAAATCAGCTGACAGATTTTTGCACCCCTAAATTGAAGGAGATAGACGTAGCCAACTAGAGGTTCCTACAGGGAGGTTGAAATGTTCAACACACGATTATGCATGAAGCATTTAAGGGCAGCGATAAAAAAAAAATCATCTGAATTGACCTCCAAATTCCTACGATATGAAGACGCATTACAGTTTTTTAAACTTGCAAACCTAACTAATATGACCGAAATCGAATCCATTAATAAGAGAACAAGATAAGTTCAAAATCTAGACTGTGAAACAGTGTGATTGAAAGCTGGACCACTCGGATCCGCGACCGAATAAAGTAGCAGCAAACATTTGATGGATGCTATATTCCATTGAAATTTAATAAGGTTAAATATCATATTTTGCAAGATTAAGTTAAAGGTTCGGTGGTATTAGATTTTCGAATTTATTTTTGGTAGCTATTACTATAGAACGCTCAACTAATATCAAAGAGGAGCAGGATTCGGCGTGGGTCTTGCAAAGGTATCAAAAGTATCTTAAGCTATATGATATCAAAAAAATTTAAAACTTTATGTTATAAATTATCTAATTTTAGTAAAAACAAGAAAATTGTGAAAAGTGACCGATGTGAATAAAAAGAAAAAAGTATCAAGTTATAGCCTACATAGACAAAGGATATGAAAGAATTTGGAAAAAACTTGGCTATTAATCTTTTCATAAAATTTGTATTATGCGTATATGGAAACAAACTTTCATAAAAGCAGAGTTAAAAGTGACGCAGAAGAGACTTGTCAACAAAGCAAAAGTTCCACGGGCCTGCGTCACCAACTGCCTGACAATTTTACAATACTATACACTATAAAAAGTGTATTAAAAAAAAGTAAGTTAACGCCGCTGAGCCAAAAGGTACAAATGTGGCCAATATAAATTTTCCATAGCAGCGTCGGGTGCTGCCCGGGTTTATTTGGTGAACGTTTTGAGGTTTCGCCGCTGTTTGATTTTATTACACTGAAAAATGGCATAGCCGGTTTAAGCCAAAGCCAGCCCAGGCAACATGGCACGAACCCCTTTCAGAGGCGGCTAAAAACAGAAAAAAAAAACAAGAACAACTGAAGGGAATTTGAATTTCAGCTTAGCAAGCGAGCAAACACACACACAGATACAAAAACACACACGTGTGTGTGAGGCAACTGCTGGTGTTCAATGGCGGCCAATGCTGCTGCAGCAGCTTATGTAGCATACTTTTGGGCTTAGCATGTAACTCGCATAAATCGTGGCATGCGATTTCTTTGCTGCTGTCGCTGCTGCGACATGACAGGCGCTGGCAAACCACACACAAACACACAAGCAAACAGCTCTGCCCACACACATACGCCCACACACATATCTAAACATAGCTGTAGCCGTTGTAAATCCATTTATTAGGTTTGTTAAAATTGAATAAAATGCCGCATCTATGCTGGGCGTTCTAAAAATTGCGACTCAACTTTGGCGCACTTTCAGTGTGAACCTAAGCGCAATTGATTTTTTGCGACGTGGCAACACTTCAAGGTTAGGTTTTTGCCCAGCACAAAAGCTGACTTATGCGCCGCCGCCTTAATTTGGCCCAAGACAAAGGCAGTTACAAAGAGCGAGAGATACAAGTCCCAAAAGTTACAGATACAGGACACAGGCAGCATCTCCTGCTGCTGCTCCGGCCTTTGTTGCCATGCATCAAATTTTAAACAGCAATCTACTTGGCAATGTAAATACAAACCGCGCGCCTGAGATTACGCTTTATGATACGTGATAACGCATTGCGTAACCTTTTCACAGATAATCTTGTTATGCGATGCCGGTGTAGGTGTCACTGACAGGCACCAGCATCAGCAGCAGCTTCAGCCTTCAGCACTTGTCGCCTTTTGCGCTGATATTAAGTTAATGCAAACGTTTAAGCTTCCCATCAGGCAGTTAGGCAGACAAAACAGTCAGCTGGCAAAAAAGGATAACCAAGCGAAATTCCTTGCGCTTTTTTTTCTTAGCTCTTTGCCTATCTAGCGGGTAGGGTGGCCCAAAACGTTGTCTTTGTTGACATCTTAACACTTTACGCTTAAGCTTGCCACGCGACATTTGGCATCGGTGACAGGTGCCTTTAGTTGGTTGGTAATATGCGTGGCACACACACACACACACACACACACACACACACACACACACACACAGCATAAAGCTTGTGTCATCAAAAATGTCACTCAAAAATTTATGAAAAAAAATGAAAACGAGTAAAAATAAAAATAAAAGAAAAATATGCGAATAAAAATGCTTGCAAGACCAAATACAAACAGACAGCTGTGAGTGTGTGTGTGTGTGTGGCTATACATATGTGCGTCAGTGTGCGTGACGTAAGGTTATGTGCTATGTGTAAACAATTTCTATCGCATATAACCTCACTTAATGCGACTGCATATTGATAAGCGTACAAAATGGCAGCAGAGCGAGAGAGCGTAGGGCAGTGTAAATAAGAGAGTGACAGAGCGAGAGAGTGAGTCTGCTTCATATCAGCTACAGGAAGTGCGCTTAAATGTGTTGCCGGATAAAACGTTAAGCCTTTGCAAGGGCAACGCATATGAATTATTATTGTTTGGCTTTAAGGAGCACACACACAGTATCATACACACACATACACATAGCTACGCATTGTATCGATTGCATTTGTCAACACACTGACACACTTTGGTCATACCAAAACGCTACACACAACGCGACGCCATTTTGTGGCGCTGAAATCAATTTTTGATGTGCTCTCAATAAGCCGCCACTTCCTGATTATCTTCTGCTCTTCTTGTTATTGCTGTTTTTGTTGCTTTGTATACTCTATTCCAAATATATAAGGTGTACATAAGGTAAGTAACAAGAAAATACATTGAAGATAAAAAAGAGGATCAAAAAAAAAACGGATAATTTTTTAACTCTCGAAAATCATTTAATCACAAATTAAGCTCCTTTTCACTCTAGGACGCTAAGTTTACGAGTTATAGCAATTTAAATTTGAAAAGAAAATTGGCGAGTAATCACAAATTAGGCTCCTTTTCGCTCTAGAGCGCTTAGTTTATGAGTTAAAAAATTTAAGAAAATAAATTGGATTATTATAAAATGGAATATAACACAGGTCTACAAATACAGGGGTCATGTGAGTTGTTGGAAAGCTAAGGGTTATTTCCGAAGTAATTTGGTGCGTAGAATCCGAATCCGGCGTCAGAACTGGCCCATCACGGATTTTGAAATATTTGGGGTTCAAATGTAGGAAAAAAACGCCATTTTTTGGGTACATAACCTCAAATATCTCAAAATCCGGACGTGATGGGCCAGTTCTGATGCCGGATTCGGATTCTACGCACCAAATTACTTCGGAAATGACTCTTAGCTTTCCAACAACTGAACCATGTTGACCTGTGTTATCTCAAAGGCTTACTGCAAATGCTAATGACGTCGAAGGGATATATATATATATATATGGTTGTCAAAAAAGTCTTGCGGTATTTTTATTGAATTTTAAATTGTTCATAAAATTGGTTATAATAATGCGATTTAAGTCAAATGCTCCATGTTTGCGACGCTATAACTCACGAACGACTAAAAGCAAACAACAATTAATCAAACACGTGTTAGCACGTGAAAAGAGTTTTCAAAAAAGCTCTAGCGTGAACCGATGCGACGAATACAACTAGAACTACGCGCTTGCAAAGACAAGCTTGCGGAAATACCGCAAGACTTTCTTGACAACCTAATATCTCGTAACTTCGAAAAGCCATAACTTTGTGAAAAAAAATCGTAATTGATCTCTTGAACCCTTAAATTAAAGGGTAAGAGTTGTACCCGCTCAGCCGCCTTCATTCATTTTCATTAAGAAAAACGGAATTTTTATTTGAATATAGCGCAGCAGAGCAACAGATTTTCGTTTTTAATCTAAGCATAACTTTTTTAAATGGGTTCTTATACATACGGATTCCAATATACATATATGGACTTTGAAAAAGACAGAAAATTTACTCCAAGGGTTCAGTTTAAGTGTCGTAGTTCCTTACCTGTAATTAAAATAAAAACAAACACATTACAATTAGTCACAATATAAGTAAGTAGTCAAAAAATATTTTTATCTAAAAAAATCTAAAACCAAACTAAATTTTTAGTTGGTGTCACAAGGGGAATCACGTGTAACCCTAGACTTGGGTACGCGCCGTAATTGTGACACACTTCTGGAAGTGCGACTATACTCTCCACGTGAGGGCGGCTGGAAGCAGGCCCATGGTAAGGTCATGTCTCTGCCATGGGTGCTGACGAATAGTAGTTCGGGCGAGAGAAGAAAACTCTATAAAATTACCCCAAATCCAAGGTGAAACAGCAAAGGCCGAGGGATGAATGGCTTAGGGGGTCTCAGCCATAACTTTGCGAACTCTGGATACCTGCCGACCTCCAGGTTTAACAAATGGCTTCCCGCGGTAACCGGGCTATGCCGCGGGTGACCCACCCCTTCCCGACTATTCGTGGGACCAAAATTATGAACAATACAAACAATAACAATAACAAAAATAACAAAAACCAAAAAGAGAACGTAACTCGCCAAAATACGATAGGGTATAACAACCCGAAAAATGTAGCTCAGAGCGCGGTGAGAAAGGAACCAGAACGTGTCCGTCCCATCCCGGATTGTGCCAGTGCAAGGGCAAGACGGCAAACCCACCGTCTTCCCTAGATTCTGAGGAAGGCAGTCCAACCCACCCTCGGACGAAAAAATGGAACAAATATGTTTCGCTTCTTCGTCCAAGGTAGGGCAGGCTGCCAACTCTTCAGAGCCGGCTACTCCTAAGATGCCACCACCAACAAAACCGTCTTACCAAGACAGGCGACGGGCAGGAGAAATTCTCCAAAAGAATCTTACCAATCCGGAGGTCACACCGGAGGGTAAGAAGTTAGTAGATTGGGTCAAAGGTATCCTGCCGGGTTTCCAGCCAGTAGCCCCAGGGAAACCTAAAGCCTAGGTCAAAAGGCAGAGATCCGCAGAAGAAGCTGCGCCTCCGCCAAAAAGAACGCGACCGCAGCACCTCAACCGCTCCTTTGCCGAGGTTACGAGGAATAAGATCCTCCTGGTGTCTTAGACAAGGGCAACAAGGAGGGTTTTGTGCCTCGGAACTTGTGGAAAGGAGTGTAAAATGAGCTGCAAGATCGCTTCTTAGACGATTGGAGAGAAGCGGAGGACCCCCTCCACTCTTCAATGACGCCGTATGGCATCTCGGCATAATAAAGACAATTGCGTGCGAAGACATCCGCTCGGCAGTGGCCTACAAGAAGGCAATAGCAGCTCTTGGAGAAGTCTATCCAGGAGCTAAGCTAGTGGCGGTGGACTGGTCGGAGGTCCCCATTAGACCGAGAGCCAGAGTATGGGTCTCAGCCAAGCCAGGGGATCCAGACAAGATCCTCAAGCTATTGCAGGTGTGTAACCCACACCTGAAAACCGATGACTGGCGGATTGCCAAAGTAGAGGCACGACAGACCCAACTAGGCAGGTTCTGTGACTATTAACAAAGAATCAGCAGAAGCCTTAAAGAAAGCCGATGGCATCGTGCGGTACGGCTACAAAAAGGCTGTTCTTTTAGGCTCCCGGAAAAATACGATTTTTTGAGGTTATGTCCAAAACCGGGAAACGTGTTGTTTTTATTTCAGATTCGCATTCAGCGCATCAAAATCCATTTTTTGTGGGGCTGTGTTATTATTATCTATATTTTCGCATAATTTATTTATGTGAAAATATACCAATTTTTGAATTTATGAAAAATAATTACTACAAAATGCAGCAGTTAATCCGAATGCAGTGCATAACATAGTCGCTATGAACCGTACAGGCCGAACCGATCCACTTGTTATTATTTTTTGGTTGTTGGCATTGCGTTTACGCAATATTTTACATATTTTTGGCTTTTTACATTTTAAACACGTTTACGGCTTTGGGCACGTGCGTTTATCAGCGTTGCCAGGTGTGGTGCGTACATCGTCTATAGATCCGTCCATAGTTGTTTGGGGGGTGTACGCCATATTTTGCAAGGCATTTGTATATATTTATTGGCAAACAGACTACGCCTACAAAAAGTAATCAAATTATGTTGCACACACACACACATAGACACTCTGTATTTCTCAACTTGCCCCTTGGCTGCAAAAGTCATTAAAAACTTTAGCCTAATTAATGTTGCCTATCTATGGGCGCACATGCAGAGAGTAGTGCGCACATCTTAAGCTCGAGTCAGAGTCAAATAAATACTCTTGCAAAAACAAGCAAATAAAAGGAAAGAAGAAAAAAAACAACAAAGCGACATACAAGAAGAAGAACAAGCAGAAGAACAACAATAACCTTCGCCTATCAGCAGCACATATGCAAACATTTGAAATGTCTTTAGATGCTCCCACTTCCGGTTTCCATTTTCATTTTTGTTTTTTTTCTGTTGTCTCTTTTTATGTCTGCCACACATGCTCTGATAAGAAACTTTTAAGGCAATTGTCGAGCTGGTTGCAAGCTAGTAAGCTGCTTGCTGCCTTCTGTAACTTATACTCAGGATTATCGCATATTTTTCATAAGTGCGACGTGACTCCATTATTAGCCTGTGTTTGAACTCAAGCTCAAGTACCGATGGCAATGCCTACGCCATGTTGTAAGCCATCTTCTTCCCAACTGTATCAATAGAGCTGCCATGTTTGTGTTTGGGGAGGTCAGTGTGTGTGTGCCGTATCTATTGATTTAGCTAAGTACTTTAAACATAATGTAAGGCTTAAGTTTGGCAGCTAAATATTCCGACAAAAATAGCTCGCCTATAAAGTTTAAGCTGAAGTAACTTTGAACAGAAGAAGAACGTAATCCTAAAGAGGCTGATTTTATGGTCAGTTTAAGGGATTACAAATCAGTTCCATATGGTTGTAAATACAAAAAGAATGCTTGGCACTATTCGACAGTAAAATCACTAGGATAACTTATTTATGCATTAAAGATTAAAAAAAAGTTAAAAAAAATATATTTGGGTTCCTCTTCGACCTCTTTTTAATGAATTTGAAATTGGAAGTAAGTTTCCCACTATTTATCGTGTTATCGATAATTGAACAATTTTATTTATGTAGCTTCGGTAAGCTATATTTCGTAAACGAGTAGAAATATTTCAGAGCTTTTTTCCCAATATTTTTTAATTAAGGGGTCCCGGTGGTCTAGAGCTCGAAAATTTAGGGTATTTTCAGGAATTTTTTTTAACAATAAAAAAAATGAAAAACAATATTTAAATTTTTGAGGCTTTTTATTTAACTACTTTTATATACAAAAATAAAAAATTAAAAATTTTTTTAATTTTAATAATTTTAAAAATGGCGTTGAAGTTGACCCTTCCAAAAAATTGTACCTGGACTGTGTTGTCCATTTTGGCTCTTCTATTTATTTGAAACACAAAAACTAAAAAAATTATTAATCAGTATGACTGTAGCTATGTCCCGAACTAAAATAAAAAAAAAATATGACAACATGGAGCTATTTCGAATTTGACACTCTAAAAATCGGGTTATTTTTTTCAGTTTTTTAATAAAAAAATACGAAATAATTGAAATAATAAAATGATTCTAGTTCGAGGCGATAGCCCAAATCAAAATTTCGATTCGGTTAGATTTATTATTTTTTTTTGACAACACCAGACTAAAAAAAGTAGTTTTGAGATAATTCTGTTTAAAGCTACACTGATCAACAATGCGACCATTGAAGTCGCCGCGTGACGAATCTGACTCTACCTGCTAAAACGGCTGTAGAATCGATAATACTGGGAATATCGTTCCAAAATTTTGACAGTATATTCTTAAAAGCCTATACTTTCGAAATATATGGAAAACAAATTCGATTTTTCGAAAATTCTAGACCACCGGGACCCCTTAAATAGTGATCTTATATCCATGCATACATACATGTATAAAAAAAAACGTATGTTTTACGTGTTACGGATGTTCTTATGAACGCGTCGATGAATATCAAATCTGACTTTTGCGTGTGATAGAGGATGTCAACACGGAAGTTTTAAGCCTATTGCGATGTTTGTGTGTATCGGTTTTTGAGATATATTCACTTTTGTGAATATCGGTTTTTGTGTGTATATTGATATATGTTCAAAAACTGGTATTGTGTTTAATCAATGTTCGAGGTCCAACATCGTTTCAATCATTGAGAATACTGAATGGCGTATTGTGTGCAGCGTATCGAGAGGCACGTCAAAATTTGAATTTCTTGGAATAAAATTATTTGCACTGAGATGATTGATCTGCTATTACTGCTCATCCATATCAAATAGGTGTTCTATTTGCGATTATTTTCGCAACATGTTTTGCATCAAATCTACCTGAATTGTGGATAAAATATCAAGATTATTTATCAGAAGATATTTTGTTTCGAGTACGTCAAGCAAAACGTAAGCCAGTAATGGAATTTACGCCGGAAGTTTACAATGAAGCTTTAATTCATTTTGAAGACCTATGCTTGGCGATATCTACTAAAGCATTAGGACAATTGGGAATGCCGTCTCCTAATCGATCAATGCATGATGTATTTCAATTGGAGAAAATGCAACATATCAAATTAATTATCTAATCGTACTGCCCAGGAAGGTGAAGATCGCAATGAACGTGAAAGAAATCGGTTAAGATAGACCCGTGAGGCGCGACATTCGACTAATAATGGTGCAAGTTTGAATCGAGCTGCTAACTAATCTAAAAATTTTATATTTTTCCAGATAAGCTAACAAGAGAAACTTACGATGTTTATTCACTTTAAAAGTATTCAACAAGTTTGGGCAGGACAACGACTGCCGGGCTCACAAGTTATATATAGATTAGTTATAGAGGTACTAGCCAAGTATTAGGGAAATAAATTTCCGATTGTTTTTCAGGTTATCGATAATTGAACAATTTTATTTATGTAGCTTCGGTAAGCTAAATATCTCCTAAACGATTTGAAATACTTCAGAACGTTTTTTCCAATAACGAATACCGTTTTGATTAATAAAAAAAATTTTTTTTCAATAGTTTTTTTTTTGGTAATTTTTATGTTTTTTATTTAATTCAATAGTGATCTTATATCCATATAATAAAGACCAATTATTGAAATTTATTTACTTTTTTAATAATTTTTTTCTTAGTAATGATTTATTTTTTTTAAGTTCACTAGTGATCTCATATCCATATATAAAGATAAATTTTTGAAATTTATTTACTTCTTAATAGTTTTTTTTAATTTTTTTTTTTTTAAATTCATTCACACATATTAAGGAACCATAATATTAACTTTGATTTTTTTGCAACATTTATTTGATCTTGTGTTCAGCAAATTAAATTTGTAGGCAATATTTGGCACCAATATTTGTCCAAATATATTTGTCTTTTCGATAAGCTATATCTCCTTAAATTATTTCAAAACTGATTAATTTTTTTATTTTTTTTAAGAAATTTATGATATTTTTTTAATATTAATTTACAAGTATCTGCACAACAAAAATTTATTTCATCTTGTGTTTGCCAAATAAAATTTCTAGGCAATATTTGCCAGAAATATTTGTTGAAAAATATTTTTGTCTCATCGATAAGCTATATATCCTAAAAGTGTAAAAATATTTAGGAAAATTTTTTCCAATAAAGAAAAATATTTTGATTTATTAATTTTATTACTATTTTTTTAAGTAATTTATTGTATTTTATTATTTTTAGTTCATTTACAACTTTCAAATATCTCCACACCTAATCTTTATAAGCATTTATTTGATCTTGCGTTTGTCAAATAAAATTTTAAGGCAATTATTAGCGCGGATATTTGTTCAAGTACATCGGTCTCTTTAATAAGCTATATCTAAAGCTATATCTATATAAAAAGTTAAACATTTGGAGAATCATTTTTTTCTGGCTTTATTTTTGTAATTTATTAAATTCATTCATAAATATTAAGGATCTGTAATATTTACTCCAATTCTTTAGCGACATTTATTTGATCTTGCGTTGTAGCAAATTAAATTTGTTGACAATATTTAGCATCAATATTTGTCCAACTACATATATTTGACTTTTCGATAAGCTATATCTCCTAAAATTATTTCAAAACTGATTCATTTTTTTATTTTTTTGAAAATTTATTTTGATATTTTTCAATTATTAATATTATTTTTAGTTCATTTACAAATTTTCAATATCTCTACACCAAATCTTTGCCAAAATTTATTTGATCTTGCCACAGAAATTTTTAGACAATATTTGGAGCAAATCTTTGTCCAAATAAATTTGCAAAAACAAATATTTGCCGTATGTAATGCTTGCTTTATAACCAATTTTCCTGACCATTTTCATTTTTATTGCAGTGAGCAGTCCGTACCGGTTACTGCCTTCATCTTATCAGTGAACTCACCAGAATGTTTTAAAACCAAGAGCACTGGGCGCATACTTTATATGGGTAAGCCTTAACTTACAATAATTGAATTAAGTGACATAGTTTTTAATTTAACATGTTTACTTATGAAATCTTATCTTTATATGGAAAAGCATGCAAATAAGTGTTGAAAAGTAAAAACTACAAAAGATACTGAATTTGGCTATAAAAAACAAATAAAAATGAAGTTAAATCGAAAAAGTGTATACAAAAGGCTTAAATGCATTTAAGATTAAATAAACGACACTTGTAGCTTTTAAAAGCACTTAAAACAAGGAAATGTATTGACCATTACTCATACGACTTGTATGCCAAGCTTTTTAGTGTATAGTAAATAGACTTGTGGAGAGAAAGGAGAATGGTAGAAATAGAGAGAGCAGGAGAGAGAGAGAGTAGAGAGAGAGAAAGGAGAAGGAGAGAGAGAGGGAGACTAGTAAATAAAAGGCGTTCAAAAAAGAGAGCAAGCTAGCTACGTAGGCCATTTCACATAATAATTAAACAATTACGCATACGCCTAGTTGCCTGCTGTGAGAAATCTAAGGCTTATGGCTGTTGTCATAATTTAACGCTGCACTGACTAGGTCAAATTTTTTTTTGCATTCAAAGTCAATATGAAGTTATGATAATATCCTGCTGCTTATATACTATATATATATAGTATATTGTTTGTAGTTGAGCTCATTATTTATGCCCCAAGTTATGCACCTAACAGCGCATAAACTGCTGCTGCTGTTGTTGTTGTTGCTGCTGTATTTGGTGAAGATGTTGTTCTAGATGATGATGTTGTTGTAGCTGCTGTTATTGTTGTTGTTTTTATCCTGCTGCGGCTGCTGTAAATAAGCACTAAACTTTACCACGTTGGTCTATGCCGTGCAGTTGTCTTCTATGTATTTTTTTTTGCTTTGTGTTGCCTACGTTAAGGCGCAAATGTTTTGTGAAATGTGCTCAAGTCATAAATTTTACACTATACTAACAGCCAGGAAAGTCAGCCAGCTGCTAGCTGCTTGCCCTCAGAATACTACTAAACCGGGTAGAGCTAGTCAAGCTTTGGCTGCCAAGCCATCATTGACTTGCATTGACTATGTTTGTCTATGTACTTTGCTTTTAAGGGTTTTGCTGCTTTTTATTTTTTATTTACCAGCATGCTTGCAGGCTGTAAACCAAACTATGTATATATATATATATAAATGTATATATGTATTATATATAGAGCGAACTTAAAGCAGACACTGCCGCAAGCAATTCGCTTTTATAGTTTATTGATGCCAAATGAAAAAAAATTGCAAAGTATTGACGTTGAAATTATGCACGCTGGCGGGCATGGAAGGGTAAGTTTTATCCTTACCAGTTTTAGTTATTTATATAGCTGTTTGTACTTCATCAGACAGCTCATAATGTTTGTTATTACGATGCGCTTAACGAATTGAGCGGGAGTGGCGTTAAATTTTTGAAACTAGTCCTGGCTGGGCATGAAATATTAATCTCTATGGTTGGTACATCAAACTCTGTGGCAGGCCACAGAAGCTGACCACGAGGACCTTCACTTTGGGCCAGGAAATGAATCAAATAAGTGTACTACTGTGTGTGTGTGTGTGTGCAGTGGCAGTTAAAGAACCCACAAACAAACATGAATCTTTCATATATGAGTTTTTGGGCACTGTGTGCATGTGCATTCAAAATTTTCCAACTAATCGGATTCTAATGGCAAAATAATTATCAGAAGACTGCATAGTGCTACACACACAAACATATATACACATTGCTACACCCACACAGATACAGACACACACAATTGCAGACTGACTCAGTGCATTCATAAATTTAGCAATGCCATTAGTTTTACATTTGCGGTTAGTGCTGAGGATAACCGCAAAGTGAAAAGCCGCAAAATTTTCAAGTTTTACGGAAATGAATGTTGCGACAGAGACCAGCACTAAGGATGTAGTCGGAAGGCCAGAAGCCTGCCAAGGCAAAGGCCAACAAAATTAGAGCAGAGAGAGAGCCAGATAGAGCTCGGAGTTCGGCAAAGAGACAGCCGGACAATGCCAACTGCGTGTAGAACTTTTGGCATGCCATATGTTTCCACACGTACACACACGTACATCTATATATGTATAAAGTATGTGTATCTGTGTGCGTTGCAACATTTTGAACTCAATCAGAGCTTTCAATTAATGCAACATGCGGTGTCTGTGCTACAAACTTGTCCAGCTATTTTGGCCAAATTAATGAAAAATATGGCACTAACGTTCTAGCAATTCAGTATAATTTTGATTTGTCCTAGATTGTGTTTGTTGTTGTTGTTTTTAAGGCATACCAAGCATATAGGCAATTAAATGCAGCAAACCGAATTAAGACAACAACCACAATACACAA
The DNA here is from genome assembly GCA_037043745.1 of Chymomyza amoena. Classification (NCBI taxonomy): domain Eukaryota; kingdom Metazoa; phylum Arthropoda; class Insecta; order Diptera; family Drosophilidae; genus Chymomyza; species Chymomyza amoena. Next base: position 80,578 of record JBAMAX010000177.1, read on the forward strand.
ACCAGGCTCAATGACCACAGCCAATCAGTATCAACAGTGTATCCCAAATTCAGCCCACAAAAGATAAAGATCACAAGCAGATAACTCGCTGACCTCCAGCTGATACAAACGCTGCACAGTATGACAATTTACATATTTATAGCTTTGAAATTAATTTTTTTTATTCTTTTGGAACTAGCTCTTTTTGTAAAAAAAAAAGATTGCAAAGATTGCGTTTTTTTTAAGTCACAAAATGTGTCAATTTAAACTCAAAATTTTGCCTCAACGACTTCTAAGAAATTTCATGTTCTCTCTATATAATAAAGATAGGAAAGATTTCTTTACGCTAAAATATTTCGTTTATTAAAGTTTATGCTCAGCTTCAAAATTTTGAACTTTTTAAAATATCTCATACTAGTAAGCCCGGCAGACGTCGTCCAGCTTATCTAGACAATCATAGGATTATTAGATTATTATCTTTTTAAGATACAAACTAAAGAGAAATTCGTTATTCGTTTCCTTTAAAGCAGGGCCGGTATGCTTATAAAAAGTATCCTTCATTAAAGATGTAAATATATATGAAACCACGATAGGGTGCGTAGTATTGCGGTTCCACTATTTTAATAGCAGGATGGTAGGATAGTATTTATCGCAGAGAATATGCACGTTCCTATCCCGGCTTCTGTCCTAATATCCCACCTCTGCTATGTGAGAGCCCTTGTTAGAAAACTCAAAAAGACTATCCTGGTAGTCTGCCCAAAGAATACCTGGAATCCTCAAATTAGCTAATAAATAAAATATAGCGATCCTCACTATTCTATTTCAGTCAAAATGGTCCTGACTATAAATCATTAGCCAAGTAATTGAATACAGAAAGTATTATAATAAGGCCTTTAAGAAAACCGCATGGTTTTTCAGATTGGTCTAGTCTTTTAGAGAAAACTTTACATTTTTAAAGCTTACTAGAGGGCCCGGCAGACGTTGTCTTGCCCAAACTTTTTGAATAGTCTTTAAGTGTATAAACGTCGCAGGATTCTCTAGTTAGCTTATTTAGACAATCATAAGATATTTGGATTTTTGGCCGTATGGACGAACTTAAGTATTCTTAAGAGAGCTCACATCTCTTATAAATTCATGCCCCAAAAAAACTACATTTCAACTTCTTTGCGACTACGCTTCTTTCTACATAGTTTTCTACTATGCTATATTCCCGATATTCACAAAAATGCGTATATCTCTCACACCAATACACACAATCACATCGCAATAGGCCTAAAACCTCCTAATTGACAACCTCTAACACACGCAAAAATCATATTTGATATTCTTCAAAGCATTCTTGACAACACCCGTAACACGTAAAACATTAACATTACTTAACCTGACAATGTTCACAATACCGCACAAAAATAAAAAATAAAAAATGGCGTACGTAAAGCCGGGCGCGGACTACTTTGGGATACCCTGTACCACTAGCTTGTAAAAAATCGTTCCTTCACAAAAAACCAAAAACAGAAGAATTTTTAATTTTTTTTGACCGATCGTTCCTATGGGAGCTATATGATATAGTCAACCGATTTTGTTGAAATTTGGCACATTGCTTAAGTGCTCCAAACTCAAAATCTAGTTACGATATCTTCATTGAAAACCAAAATATAACGAATTTTGATTTAAAAAAGTTATTTTGACAGATCGGTCCTATGGGAGCTATATGATATAGTCAACCGATTTTGACGAAATTTGGTACAGTGCTAGGAACTATAAAAAATTTTTGAATACCAAATTTGGTTACGATATTTTTATGAACAAACGAATTATCGATCTAAAACCTTTTTTTTTCCAGGTCGTCTCAAACACCCCTATGGGAGCTATATAATTTATCCCCGATATCAAAAAAATAAAATAAATTTGTCTCCTATGCAATAATATGGGATCTAATGTGAAAGTTTGGTTACTCTAGCTCTTACCATCTCTGAGATCTAGGCGTTCAAACGGACAGACGGACGGACGGTCGGACAGACGGACATGGGTATATCGACTTCTCTAGTCACCCTGATCACATTTTAGGCAACTTTGGGGTGTCTCCCACGTCTCCTTCTATATGTTTCATACATTTTCGGCTTGCACAAACTTAATATACCCTTTGACCCATACGGTACAGGGTATAAAAATTTATTCGAATCTGAACAAAATTTTAAAATAAAGTTTTTAAGTACAGGGCAATTTAAAAAAGCTTTCGAAAAAAAACTGTAACTCTGTTGCTGCAGGAATTAAGAGAACCAGTTTCTATAAACGAAATCTAGTATTTTTTTGATATTTTTGTTACTTCGGTTTGATTGATAGGATTTTTCCAACCAGCTATTTTTTTACAAACAAATATGTGTGGTTGCACTTTGGTAAAAATTTGGTAAAAAGCTGATTAAATTTTCCCACAAAATGATATGGCAACACTGTTTGTTCTGTTTTGTAAGTACTGCTAAAGAACGTATCGCATCCAAAGTTTGGCAGCTAAAATAGTTTGAAATTGGGCAGAAATCAACGGAAAATTTGTAATCTTAGCAAAAATTTGAATTCAATGTTCGGTTCAGAATTTGAATTTTTGAAATTTTTTTCGGTTACTGTCTGTAATTTCTGTTCGCCAGTACTTTGAAACGGAAATTGGTGCTAAAATAGTTTGAAATTGGCCAGAAATCAACGGAAAAAAAATCAACGGTCAGTTCAGAATTTGAATTTTTAAATTTTAAAATTTTTTACAGCCAAAACTAAGGGAAACAAGTCTAGCTAATTTTTCCTGAAGATTTTTTTTTACTTTAACTGTTTTTAGGTCCACTCTAAGCTTCTAAGTAGAGATTACCAGCTACGGCCTGGGTAATTGGACCTGGCTACTCAAAAAGGATTTTGAACCTTTGAGTCTGAAGCACAGGATAATAGGATAAACTCTATTTGGCTTTGGTAACTCAACTTGCTTGGGCAATATTTCATAAGCCTGGCTTTTGCAGGTCGATTTAAAGAAAAAAAAAGAGTCAATTGAAGGAAACTAATAAAAGTCAAGTAGTTACTTTACCACCAGCTTGCCTTAACTGCAATCGAAATTATTTCATACAGATTGATAAAATAACCAACCCACTGTGCGCTGCTTGCACAGATTTTGAATAATATTCAATTAAATATTTAAAACCGCTACATAAATTCAAACATTTGCATTGCGGCCGAGCTCGGTTTCAAGTGTAAATAATGCGCAACGTGTATGTATGGCATGAGTGTGTATCTGTGTGTGTGTGTGTGTGTGTGTGTTTGTGTTTGTATCTATGTGTGTGACCGATTGGGTAACGGCTGCGATTTGTGTGCTGTGTGTGCGTATGTGTGTTTTGCGCCTCATGAACTTTGACAAATGCCACACACGCGTCGCAAATGTTTGTGGACTTGGCAACTCTGAAATTCGGAAACTCTGCATCACTTAACTTAAAGCTGGTTGGCCATTTAAATGTATTTAAAGCTGAGCGTAGTGTAATTAAAGTTTCCTAGCAAAAATCAATAAGCCTAGCGCAAATTAACTCCACCAACACACTCTCTCACACACACAGATACATACCAACACACACACACACACACTCACGCACAATTACACAGCGGCCAGCAAATGAAGAAAGCGCTTTGGACTGGCCCGGGCCTGGCCTGGCGCTTAATGCGAAAATTCAATTAGTGGCATAATTAGTTGTGGCAAGCGTTGAAGTTCAGATTTTGTTGAGTGAAATGAATGAGAGTCGTCCCGTCCGCCAGTGGAATGAATGACACAGAAAGGAGGAGCACTTCACTGAGAGAAAAAAACTAGTTAATTATAGGTTAGGCAGCTTATTTTGAATGCCTAAATAGGTTGAGTTTTAATGCATTGACATTTAGACAATAGTTAATTGAGTGATATTTCATTTCGTATGAATATACAAGTTCATACAGAATTTATGAATGTAAATATACCAATTTACACCTATTTAAAATTAAATCATTTCCAAGAAAGTTTTCTTAAAAAGAAAGGAATTCTGCGATTTTTGCTTACAATTCATGTTTTGATTTCTGTGAATTTTTGTAAAACACATATGATCTTATCAATAGTTGCACATAATGCCGCCAAAAAGACGCAACATTGGTAGACGTTCGCGTAGAACTCAATTGCAATCATCCCGAAGAACAGCTGAAGCTGAGGAACAACGTTCACAAAGGAATGAGTTGAATCGATTAAGAGAAGTAAGATCACGTTCTGCTCATACAACAGAAGAACAAGATGAATACAATACGAATGCTCGAATGAGACGAAATCGGGATTATCAGAATCAATCAGATGAAATCCATGCCGAACAGAATTTAATCCAAAGAACACTCAGACAAATGCGCAATGCTTCCAATTTGCACCGAGCTGCATTCGAATATAACAATACGACCGATTATAGCTCGCATCAATCTATTGTTATTGGAACAACGAACAAGTTATGTGATCAGTGCCAACCAAGAAATTACCCAATGAAAAGCAGGCCTATGTTATATTACCGGCAATGAATCCTCCACCAGAGCCACTGTATTCTTTGGTTTCTGGAACGGCACCTCAATCATAGCATTTCTTGGCGATAGCTAACTACTATTCTAATACTTCTTGGTTAATGTTTATTAGTAATCCAATCTAGAATTTAATTTGTGAACAGTTCTTCGAACACAAAATTTTACAAGTGATTAAAGATTCCCATACAAAATATTTAGTTAAAATTTACCTATTTTTTAAAGAATATCTACTACATATTTAATATAAAACTTTAGGATATTTAAATTATTATCACCATCTAACATTTACAATAAATCAACCTTTATATTTGTATATTATAATATAAAAATAAATAAAAAGGACTTCAATAATAGTTACAAAATATAAATAAAAAATTTACTACCTACTGTTCAATTTAAGGCGAGCTATGATTAAACAACTTGTGAACTATAAGCTGATATTTACAAAAAAAGGTTTGTTTTGCTTAAAATCAATTGTCGAGCAGAAATACCTGGACATTTTAGAGTGCGTTTGGTGTGGGTGGCAGTCAAGCAAAAATGAATTACAAAACCTGGACGCTTCGGATATTAAATTATTTTCATTCGTAAAATTCGTGCAACTCTAGTCCGAAATAATCTGGAATTATAATGTCAAGTCTTCTTATTCTTCTGCTATTCTTGAGTCCCATTAAAGCATATAGACCAAATAGGTTACAGCTAAATGTATGGAGTATCCAATAATTCTTATGCTTCTGATATTCTTGAGTCTCATTGAAGCATAGGGGCCAAAGAGATTACAGCTAAATGTCTGACGTATCCAATTACCAGGTGTCCTACAGACGCCAATTTCTTCTTTAACCCCCACGCGGTGCATCCTGGAAAGCTATGCAACCTTAATGTAGAGACGGTAACCAAGCTCTGTGGGATTCCTTGTAAACCATGTAAAGGCTTACATGAGGGGGTCTCTCTTGGGGCTACTCAACATATTTAGTCTAAGGGTCCGATAGACTGCGCATGGAAAGGCGGATAGTTGGGGCTTAACTAAGGTCTAACGGCGAGCTATGTACTCAACATGGAGGGAAACAACAACAAAATTTGTTGACAAGGGGTGATCATACGAGAAATCTCCCGGCAGCTGGCACAAGCATTTTGGAGATGTCTAATCTATGGGAGGATAGTCCGATCAATGGAACTATGTGTCTAAGTAGCCTTTAGCAACATACTTATGAAGTTCAAAAAGACCATCAAGACGTCAATTTCCCTGCAGTTCTGAAGAAAATAACAATAAACAACCAAGCTGTTCAAGCTTTAAATGTTCGATCAATGATCGGATCTTAAAAAGTGCGATATTTTTAAAATTGGAAACATGTCCTGTTTCGTGGTTTTGGAAATCCTACACAGCACTAGATTACAAATTTAAGGGTCATCTATAATAAGGTAAGGGTAATTTTGGGTCGAAAAGCACGATATGATATTTTTGAGGCTTTTTCGAAGAATATGTTTCTGGAACTTTTTTCAGTTATTCGCCAATATCTAGTGAAATGAAAATGTGTAGGTAAAAGCAGTTGACCAACCCAATATACTAAAAATTGATTTGCTTAAAAACACTATTTGCAAAAATTCGTTGATATTTAAATTTTCTTCTTCCCGATGTGGGCTTAGGCCTGTATCTTTCACCTGTAACCTTTTTTGATACTTTCGAAGTCAAGGGGTTTGAAAAGAAAATAACGGCTGACTCGGCCTACGACTCCCTTTCATGGGAGTAGAAGTCCATTGAAGCTTCCATGCATAACGTCGTCAAACGCAGATCGCCTGAGGAGCCACCTTCTCACAATAGCTCACCCCTGAAAAGAGGTATTCAGGGGCTAACCAGGGAGTACCTAGCGTAAAGATGGAGGTTGTGAGCTACTTGGATCGGCCAGTTAGGGAATCGTCGCTGGTCACTCCCGGGTGACAATCAGACAACTTTCCGCGCGAGCGTACCCCAAAGACCGACCCCATCCCATATTTAAATCACCTTCCTTAAATAGAAAAAATCATGGTTAAAAGTGGCACAAAATTTAACATATATTAAGCTAAAATATATATTAAAATAAATGTTCCTAAGTAGGTATATATAAGGATCAACGCTTATAAACTTCCTGCTGCTGATCCACTGTCAAAAAATGGATCAACCAACACACTTTTTCGCCAAGTGTACTGGGTAGTGCCTTTAGCAGGCCTAGTTGATGTTATGAAATGCTGCTGATGACTTGTCCTAGCCCCAAACAAAAACTGAGCATCTTTTTTGTACAGTTTTTGCTTTTATTTATATTTTTCTTTTTGTAGCCGATTTCAATGAAACTTTTGTGGTAAAAAGAAAGCGCTACGCCCACACAAACAGTAATTTACTCTCTTCTACGGCTTGATCTCGATTAATGTGCATTAATTAATTCAAACTCATTTATTCAAGCTTTTTCCATCTTGAAGCCATTTAAACCACAGCCAAATTTCATTTGCCCTGCTCCAGGCAGATTTTGGCCACCCACCCCCATTAAGTGTCCTGCCGCACCAGTTCCGTTCCATTTGTCCATTTCTAGAATCAGTTATTCATTCAGTCAGTCCATTTTATACGTTTGTTGGTCTGTTGGTGTTAATTAACTAAATGCAACTGCAATAAAATTGATTGTTTTCACTTTGTTTGCAATGCAAATTGCTCTGCACGTTGCCTAATCCCAACTGGCCATCACACAGATACTCTCTCACACACACACACTCATGTTGATATATTTGGGCCAGCGGAAATGCAAGGTTGCCGGTAAAATTGTTGACCAAAAAATTGTTTGCCATTTGCAATGACAATTTTGCCAACATATGCGAGCACTTTGTGAGCAAGGATTCGGGTAAGGGTTCGGACCCGGACTCGAGTAACGATTTGCAATTGGGGTTTGGTTTACGTTTGGTTAAAGTGCAGCGCAGACAAATTTAATTAGAGTTTAAGCGCGATACGTAAACATGCAGAGACGGACAGATCCGGACCCGGACCCGCAGATTATGAGACCGAGAGAGGCACGCGAAACAAGTCAAATAACGAGTCACGTTTCAATGGCTAATGAGGTCATGTGTAAGAGCCAATGGCGGATGCTTCTGGTTGTTGCTGTTACTATTGTTGTTAGAACGTCATTGCTATGTGTGAGTGTGTGTGTGTGTGTGTGTGTCTCTGTATCTGTGTTGTTGCTTAGGTACAGTTGTCACTCACTGCGGCTGGCACGTTATTATAATGACGCTGGCAACAAGCACGCAGCAAAAGACGCTGAGCACGAAGAGCCTGACAAAGAGAGCAGCACAAGTCACACACACACACACACACACACACACACACCACACTAACACAGTAAAAGGAAGCGAGGTCGTCGTCTGAAGTGGCAGCGACGGATATCTGGCTGAATGACTAAAGTTAACACTAACTTGGCAAACAAATAAACATGAAAACAAGGCAGGACATGCCAAGGCAACAATACCAACAACCAACACCCACAACAATATGTCAACACACACAGATACACTCTCACTCACATTGTTACAGCCACGTGCACTTAAGGTAATGCCAGGTCCTGGCTCCTGGCTCCTGCTCTTTGCCATTGCCTCTGCATGCTGCTTGGGATACATAGGCATATAATTTCAGCTTCCGTTTGTGTCCTTAAACTGTTTGCGTTATTACTGTGGTTCATGTTGTTGTATATTTTATTGTTGTTGTTGCTGTTGTTGTTGTTGTTGTCTGCTCCTTTCATATTGTTGTTTTTGCTTGAATATTTGTGTTTGTTGTGGCTGCTTAGCAGTTGCATTACAATTACAATTAAAAAGTGTATTTTGTAATTGTATATTTAGTAATTTGCTCTGTACATGAACATACAATATAACTGTGTGACAATATGTTTGTGTGTATGTGTGTGCTGATGTGTTTGTATGACTTAGAGATGGGCGCGTGATGGCAAAAATAAATATGAACTCTGACAGACTTGAGACTTGTTGAGAGAAAATGTTCTCAGAGTTTCGCAAAATATACGTTAAATATTTATGATGATTGACATTTATAAATTTTTAAGTTAATGCAGAAAGAAATTTTAAAATATGGAATTTAATAAAAAAAAATCTTGGCAGACGTTTTAGTCCAGTTATTCCACTCCTGGAATAAAAACTTCGGAGTCAAGAAAAATTGTGGAAAAGGCGAAAAATTTAATTTACTTGTTTTACAATCAAAAACGTTTTTTGCAAGATACACATAGATACTTCTTGCCATATATAACAGCTTCTTTTTTAGCTCCGTTCTGAAAATTTGGGGAAAATGAATAAAGATATGTTATATACAAATTGTTTTTCGTACAAACTGATATTGATCAAATTTGGTGCAATGCTTGGGAACTCTGATCTCTTTAAGCATGAAACTTGGTTTCAATACCTTCACACACAAATGCACTGAAATATCCCTAAGTTGATCTTCTTACTATCTCTGAGATTTAATATAGATAATTTAGGTGTGCCCTTAGCATATTCTTCTTAAATAAATTTGTTACGCCCTTTACAATATCTAAGGTAATGTTTTTTTATGTTTGTTTATTGGGGTTATTATATAATCAGTAAATCTATATATATATAAAAGAAACTTATGTTTTACGTGTTACGGTTGTTCTCATGAAGAAGAAAATGAATTTCAAATCTAATTTTATTATTACGATGTGTTTGATTCTATTGGTTCGTGAGATATACGCATTTTTGTGAATATCGTGAATATAGCATATTAAAAAATTGTTCAACACCGGGTATTGGACATTAAGTGCAGACAGAAGTGTAGTCGCAAAAGGGTTGAAATATAGTTTTTGTGAGGAATGAATTTATTAGCGATGCGAGCTCTCTTAAGAATACTTAAATTCATCTACACGGCTTTTTAGAGCGTCATGAGAGTCAACTAATCCAAAAATTATATGATTGTCTAAGATAAGCTAACTAGAGAATCTAACGATGTTTATACACTTTAAAGTTATTCAAAAAGTTTGGGCAAGACAACGTCTGCCGGGCTCACTAGTTATTATTAAAAATTATCTTTGAAGTAGCTTGCTTTTGTGGCAGTCGGGTACTTATGGGGTACCTTATAGGGTACTATAAGGCCACTTCTTCTGAAAATCCATCCTCTCAATTTCTGTAGAAGGACCAGAAAAGCCTATACATTTGCGGACTAAGTCAGTCCAGTACGGTCGTATCCCTAAAAGTAACATTTTTAATTGCTGATACTAAACTTCCAAAAGCTAAATGAATTTGCATTTTGGCTTGAATTTTGTCATGGATAGTATTCCACTTGAACTCTGTTACATTATATTATAGCGCACATTTAGAATTAAAACTGGGAAGTCAGGAAAAAATTTGGGAAAATGCAAAAAATTTAATTTACTCCTTTTACAATCTAAAAACTTTTTTGCAAGAAAAATATTTTTTAGCCATAACAACTTTCTTTTCAGCTCCGTGTGGTGAAAAAAAATTGTGCGTCGAATTTTGCACCAAAATGGTTTTTTTTAACAAACTGATTTTGATACAATGCTTGAAGTCTCTGAATTCTTTTAACACCAAAATTGGTTTCGATGTTTTTATGAACAAACGATTTATGCACCTTAAACTTTTTTTTTGAAGTATGAATGTTGCTCTACCTCTCATCTCTAAGATTTACTCTGGCTAAATAGGGGCGTCTTCCGCATCTTCTTGTGTTTGTTAAATTCATGTTTATGGCTTAAACTGACTTTATATGCCCTTCACAACAATTTAATAAATGTTCTTGGACCAAGGACAATAATTGTAAAGCTGATGTGAAACCGTATTGTTAATAGACGGTTTTTTGTGGCGTAACGAATATATTCGTGTAAATGGATTTAGAAATCTACCATATTTCGGGGATAATAGCCAGTTTTGAGGGGCAAGGATATGCTCTTAAGCACTCATCATTACGCTTGTATTAAGCATATTGGGAATGTTCTTGAGTGCAATCCTTAGACTTTAATACTCTTAAATACAAACCTGGTTTGTCAAACTAAATCTCAAGTATTGAAAGATATTAAAAATGTTTGCTGCAAGATTCCTTTAAAAAACTTAAAGTTTCTAGCCTGAAAAGCTATTAGTTGTTGGGACTATGTATATAAATGATATCAAAACATCGTTAAAAACCATAAATAAAAAATGGTATGAATTTTTAGGAGGTACATAAGCGCGGAATCTTTGGGTTTCTGGGTTCTATGGATCTGGGATACTTTTTCATGGCTTTATGATCTTTATGAGCAGCTAATCACATAAAAAGTTCATATCACTTATTTTTTGCGAACTTGTTATTTTGTCATTGCCACTCGAAAATTGGCGTATTTTAGGAATCAACCAAATTTTAATTTTTTTTTATACTCTGTACTTAAGAAGATTAAGTTTGTTGAATCATGTCAATATTTTCACCCGTTCCCCCCAGTAGATTTTCGTGATTTTTGGGCACACCGTTTAATATTTTCATTTGAAATTTAACAGAGTGATGATTATGTTTCCACGCATTTGTGTCTCAAAAATGAACAAAATCGGAAAAATACAGCAAAAGCTATAGTCAAAAATACTGCTTAAATATTTGACTCTACCTAATTATGGTTATAAGTGATCTCGAATTACAATTTTTGGTAAGCTGATTTACGTGGCTCTAATGAACAAATCTTCATCCAAATTTTATCGATGCGGAGCCCCCAAACCCCGCCATCAATTTACCGTGTTTTCTCCCACACACCTCAACTTATCAACTAGAAACTTACCCCATATACTTTAAATAGCTTCTTTGACGTAACGTTTGAGTTTCATTATAATTGGTAAATTTACGGAACTTATAGGTATCGAACTTCAACAAAAAAAAATTAGTTCCAATTGGATAGTTCTTAGTAGAAAACAGAAAACATTTTTTCGAGAGAAAAAGTACAGGGTATTCCACTGTCGGGCCCCGCCTCGACTGTACTACATTTTTTTATGGTTTGTAAAGCATGCTTCGAAAATTTGTTATTGTATCCGCTGTGATTATTTGGTTCGCACAAGTCTGCATTCGAAAATTTTGTGGGTTTCTGCCTATATTTGAATGATTTTTGCTAGAAACTGGAGCTTTGCTACATTGAGATAGGTTGACTCAAGCAAGACTCTTCTATTCTTCCGAAGCTTGAAGTTTTTTAGCAGCCATACAATACGCTCCCTGCCAGATTAGTTTGATTACAGAAAATTCGATGAATTCGAGTAACCTTCCTTCATATGTTCTCCGTACATGCATGCATAGGCTGCAGTGTAGCCTTAAGTCTCCACCTTTCTGGCCACCCAATCTTATAAAATTTATGTAAAATTAAAATAAATTTTAAAAATTCGAAAAGTTGCTTTTGACAAATTACTCACGTTGCCATCTCTAGTGCAGAGTATATACATTTACATATTTACAAGTGTGTGTGAGTGCATATTACCCACAATGTTGGCCATTAACCTTTCTTCTTGATAGAAGTACCAAAAAGCGCTCAGTATTTAGCACTGAGTAGCTCTGCTGCTGTTTACATATGGCACAATTATCAAAAGGTGTTTATATATATATATAATATATATATATATGTTTGTATATACAGTAAGGTAAGCATATAATGACCAGCTGGTTAAATTCTCAAGCCAGCTTTCAAAATCCATCCATCAACCTTGGTCACAGTTTATCAATTACAGGACATTCGTCTTAAAGTTTTATAAAGAAACTTATTAATTAACTTATGTGCAAGTTGATTTATATTTCATTGGGTAAATTTGAAACTTATATTTTTGTCATTTTATTGGCCAAAAAAACTTTTTGTAAATATCATTTTAGCCTTTGAATGCTCATTATAACTTGTTTTTATGTGCGCATTCAAGAACTTTATCTAAGCCCGAACACAATGACATACTATACAAGAGTATACAAGAGTATATAAATATATTTGTTGGCTTTTGCTTGGTATTAGTCATATTGTATATGTATAGTATGTATGTATATATGCAGATGCATAAAAAAGCTGAGCAATGTTTAATTTTAAAACCATATGAAAAGTTTATCCTTTAGACAGCATACAAAACATGTCTCTTAATAACTTTTTCCCATCTTTGTTTGCCGGCATTTTTGCTTTTTGTTGCTTGGGGTTGGCAGTGGCGGCGTTGGGTTTTTGAGAAGGGGGTTCATTCGTAGTTTAGCTTGGTGTTTAACAATCTTGGCATAATACTGCTAACTCGTCTTAGCTGCTAGAGAAGAACTCGAATTGATTTGGCTGCTTAAATTTTTCTGTGCAAGATAGCCAGCTTGTAGTCTTTGGGAAGCATTGGTATTCTTTGTTTAGAGAGAGTTACAGAAAGTGTACGGAGATGCTGCTCTCAAAGTGCTACGATTGAATCCCTTCGCTTCAAAGACGGTGATTTCGATGTTGACGTTGAAGACCCAAAGACCTTACAAGACGTTGAATTGGAGGCTTTGCTCGATAAGGGTTCGTTTTTTTAGCACAACTGGTCCAGCGGCTAAGAAGGAAGAGTTTTCATTATCACATTGTAACGCATGATTCATGACAGCTAAACCAAAGAGGAAAACATTTTGGATGATGCGAAGTATATGCTAGTACAGTTGGAGGGACCAGCTCGGATTTCTTTATATGCCTGGAATTTCATAGGCTTTTTGAGAAAGGAAGTTTTCGAATTGGATACCTTTTATAGCGAAAGTCACTTTATGGAATAATTTCTGGAATTTCGGGAATACAATTTCAGATTTCGAGGGTTGTTTTTAAGATATTTTTATAATCTGCAATTTCGATACCTTTTTAAGAAAGGACATTTTTGAAATACTTTTTTCAACGATTATGGAGCATACAGGGACTACTAATAAAAAGAAATAAGAAAAAGTATTTCATATATAGAAAAATTGCTCAAAATTAAATAAGAAATGAAAAAGGGATTTTTTTAAACTGAGCCATATCACTTTAATTTTAAGAACCGAAATATTGGGAAAAACTGCACCCAAAAAAATTCACTTTTATTGGAAAAGTATTTCAAAACTTCTTCTTCGTTACAAGTTGACCAATCTTTTGATATAGTTACTTTCGGCAAGATATCGTATTGAATTAAGATAAGGACACCCCCAAATACACCCTACCCCATGTATTGCTACTATTTAGCTAGAGGAATCTTACTCCTAAATCCCATACCATCTACGTCACTGTTTACCCCAGCTTGAATCCCTGCTCCGTACAGTCCGTCTTGTTAGTACGCCAACAAGCCAAGCCAGTCGACTGTCCCGCTCGCTTCCTTTGACAATGTCTAGATCCTTGTTCTTGCGTCTCTTTCTCACTTATTTGTCCTTGTTCTTTGCTGGTTTTTGGTCTGTTTGTGCCGCTGTCTTGTGGTTTTTGTTGCCTGGCAATATTTTGTGCAAATTAACTTGTTTCAATTAATAATCCTCGAGCAAATATGTCAACCGCATGGCCCAAGCAGCGCCATTGGCTGCGTCCTCGCCTTCCCAAAGTCAAAAACTATGCAAACTTTTGGCTGACTTTGACATTTATGGTTTTGGGTGCTGCCTGCAGGCTCAGCTTACCAGGACACCAAACAAAAAACAAAAAAAAAAAAAAGCAAAAAAGAAAACTTTGCTTTTGGCTTGTTTGATTTTTCGATCGCCAGCCAGCCACCCTGTGGACTGTCTAAAGTTTGGCAATACTTTTGGTAAACATACGTTTAGTTTTGCTTCATTTGGCTAATGAGTTGACCTCTCTTGGCAGGAAGTTTTTAAAGCTGCGTCAGGATATGGCTGCATTTAAATTTTCGTTTACATTTGTGCGCATTAAAAAATGTTTTGTATCCCTTTCGGGAGTAGCTCTCTCCAAATGGAAAGAATAACTTAAGAAAAGTGAGTAACAACAACAACAACAATAAGAGCCAGCGGGACGTAGCAGGAATACAAAACTAAGTTGGCAAGTTGTGATGCTGGCCTTATGGCCGCTCTGGTGCCATCTTTTTGGTTTAATCCAATTTATTTTGCTCGCAAAACTTTTGTAAAACAACTTAAAAGTTTTGTGCTTAAATAGCGTCAAGTCAAATCGAGGAAAAACAAAGTATGAAAGTGACTTTTCACTCACACATACACACACACACATGGTATTGTATGTGTGACTAAAAATTAAATAAATTGCGCATTTTGACACATTTTGCTGCGTTGACTTATTCGGCCAACACTTTTTGGCCAAGCGTAAGCCTTTTTTGGCCGGACAACCATTTGGTCGTTAGCCATTTCCCTTGTGTAAGACCGTACCCCGTACCCCTCCTACCAGCAACGACAATGCTCTCCATTTTGTACACTTGCTCTCTCACACACACATACACATACAACTAGCTAACTATATAGCTGCTGCTATAGCATAGTTTTCGGCGCTGACGCCTGCTGCATAGTAATTTTCTTAGCAAGGACCTTCTACTTGACCAGCTTCAGTATGTCCATTTTCCTTTAGCTTATTTATGTGCTTAGCATTTCTGGCACGCCTTCTATTTAAACCCTTTTTCTTTTTTTTTGCTATAACCTTGTTATTGTTGTTGCTCTGTTCTTTTTTAGCTGCTCTTGTTGGGTCAACCCAATAAAGTTGTTAAAAAACCAAATAGAAGAAAAACCATATTCAGGAATAATCATATGCTGCCGATCAATGGTCTTAAAACCATGGCAGCAAAATGTTGCTCAATTGAATCAGTTCACGTAGAACAACATTGTATGAACGTGTAATATAATTCAAGACGACACAAGCTATCAATACTTTAGAAACTCCAAGCTGAATATTAAGTTTTGTTCCAAAAAATATTTGTGCAAAGCTGATTCAAAATTTGAATACGGAAACCCATAATTTTATATGGAATTATTACAAACACTGCAATTGCGCCAAATCTGGAATTCTTCACAAATATCCTTCCAAACCAAAATGAGGTTATTTAAATCAAACGTCTTCTCAGTGCTACTTTATGGATGCAAGACCTGGCTTGTAACCGACCTTCTAACAGGAAAAATCCAAAGTTTTGTGAATAGATGTCTCCGGCGTATTCTTAAGGTGTGGTGGCCAAACGTCATCAGCAATGCTGACCTATATAAAAAGTGCAACCTGGAACCCATGGCCAACACTATCAAGCTAAGGAAATGAAGATGGATAGGCCACACACTGCGGAAGGATGCGAAGGAAGTTTGCCGTCAAGCTCTTGATTGCACTCCCCAAGGAAGCTGCAAAAGGGGCCGCCCTAAGACAACATAGAGGAGGTCGATACGAAAGAGATCGATGAATGCGAAAAATCATGGAACGAGCTAATATTGCTAGCCAAAAACCAAACCAGGTGGAAGTGTTTTATTGAGGCCCTATGCTCCAACCGGAGATAAAGGAATTGATGATGATGTTTACAAACACTGTCCCGGTTTTATTTCTATCCACATTTAAAACCAAGATCGTATCGACATATCAAAAATGTCTTCTTGAACTATAGTTTTATAAAATCACTAGTGGGACCGGCGTGAGACGTTGTCCTGTCAAACTTTTTGAATACTCCTAACATAAATAAACATCGTAAGATTCTCTATTCAGCATATTTGGAAAAATATACAATTTTTAGATTAGTTTGCAGCTCGATTCAAACTTGCACCATCATTAATCGAATGTCGCACTTCACTGGTCTGTCTTGACCGAATTCTTTCACGTTCATAGCGTTCTTCACGTTCCTTGGCTTGACAATTAATTTGATTCGTTGCATTTCTTCCAAAAAAACCTCCGTATTAACAACCTCTAACACACGCGAAAATCAGATTTAAAATTCATCGACGCGTTTATGAGAACACCCGTAACACGTGAAACAGAAGATACTTTTATATATGACAACAGTTAACTAAAAAATAAAAGTTAATCTGACAATGTACATAGTGCCACACTATAACAAAAAAAAAATTGTCCAAAAATTAAAAAAAAAAGGTTTGGGGTGGCAACCCTTATCACTTAAGGCTATGAAAAATATATGTTGGCCGATTCTCAGACCTGCCCAATAGGCACACAAAATTTTATGAGAATCGGTCCAGCCGATTCGGAGGAGTTTGGTAAAAATTTTAGGGTTGGCAACCCTGGGTATAAAAAATAGATATTGGCCGATTCTCAGACCTACCCAATAGGCACACAAATTTCATGAAAATCGGTCCAGCCGTTTCGAAGGAGTTGGTAACTAACATTGTGACACGAGAATTTGATATATAAGATATATTTTCGAATTTTTCAAATATTTTATGGAAAAAAAATTAACTTGACGGAAATCGAAGCTTGGTGTCGAGATTATAAACATTGTAGTTATAACTTTTCCAAAAACCAGATCGCAATCAGTTAATTTTTTTAAAAAATTTCCCAGCTGCTTTGGGTTCTCTTAAAATCCATACCTTGATAAATCAAATTTACGAGATGACAACCCTTACTTTTTTATGAGCTGGAAGCTTTGATCAAATAAATGCAAAAAAGGACGAAACTTAACGTGAACTTCCAAACGGAGTTGGACGAAAAAATGTTAAAAAATGTGTCGGAAAAAAGATGGCATAATATAAACTTATTGATAAATATTTGTTAAATGCATTTATTGTGAATTATTTCTGATTATCGTTCCTGATTTTTAAAACTATATATTATTTCGCCATATTTCCTTGAGAAATAACGAGTAAATTATCGTTACTATTGGAAAATAGGGCGCTTATCCATAACTATATTATGTTTTAAAATAAAAACAAATTTTTTAACTTGCTTATGCTTATAATTACGTATACTTAATGTAAGCTTAAATGGCTGTAAATGTGAGCCCGGCCATATCCATAAAAATTCACATTGGAGCGATTCAAAATATACCCTACAATATAAATATACTCAAATTTTATTTCGGTATTTATAATCCGATTATAATGAAAATTAATAACAATCAAATTATTATTTTATTTTTATATAGACAAACCAAGATTTTTCATTTATGAAAGTAAAGTTTAAAACACAAAACAACAGATGACCCACCCTATAATCACATTTGAAGCAGGTAAGCAAAATAACTTCTATATTCACTTAATTTTTTTATTTTTTGTCTCAAATATTTAATATTGGCAATCAACCCATGATTCTGTGGGTTATAATCCAAATTTCTCAAATAAATAATAAAAAATTCCAATAAAGCACAGCAACAATTTATAAAGCAATAATACAAAAATTAACAATTATTTATTATCAAAAATATTAATTTGGCAAATTAATTTTAAAAGCCTCTGCGATTTATTTGGCTATATTAATATGATTTATTGATTTTTGCTCAATATCCAGCAACTGTTTATGAATTTTAATTGGGTTAATTAATATTTTAGTGGCATATTTTAGTTAGCCATAATCGGTATGAGTTCCCTGGAACCGGAGCTGGTATTTGTGCAGCATTCCAATGCTTTGTTTTTGCCGCCTTGGTATTAACCATTTAACCGATATTGAAATTCCTTTGCCTGCTTTGGTCATGCACGACCACAGAACAGACCCGGTTACACCCACTTGGCCAAAACACTTTAAATAGCCTTGGTCTAAGTTTTTGATAAGTTGCAAAATTAACAACGCTTGACGGCACAAATTGCGGGCCCAAGAAGAAGAACTGAAGCTACAAAATCAGAGAGAAAGAAAACCAGAACTCAAAACCGCATTTGAAAAATTCAAATATGCAAAAGTCAAATGCGCTGAGCTCCATGGCGGTCATGCAAGCAATCATGTTACAAATTTCTAACATGGAACTGGACAACGTCCAGTGTGTCCAGTAGCCCAAGTGGCCAGCCAAGTCGTCATCGTCGTCGCACTCGTCGTCCTGATCCGGCAAAGTGGACGCAGCTGCAGCTACAATTTGTATACATATGTATCTAGCTCGCTCACTCGCTTTTGCCTTCCCGCTTACTCTCTGTGTGTATATTTGTTTGGGGAAATGTTTTTGTCGTCCAGTGTCGTCCCTGGAACTAGACGCCAGTTGTTGAACGTGCTGGAGTGTGTATTGCTGTATATTTTGTATTTGTATTTGTTGTTGTTTTGTTTTTATACTCTTACTCTTGGGGTTAAAGGGTATATGAAGTTGGTCGATATAAAATATATGACAAATTGACCAACATGAGCAGGCCAGTTGGTTTCTTTATGAGATCTCGAAGACCTTTAAAGTTTGAGGATACGAAATTATTGGTTTAAACAAAGAATACAAATTTCAATATCTGCCTTACTTCCACAAATGAGTGGGCTTTCGTGCATAATATCATCAGTTAGAAGACTTTTCACCGCGAATCATCTTTTATAAAGCGTGGAAAAAATAAATTTTTCTCGAAACATCGATTGCTTTATGTGATAAGGATAATTGATTTTTTTTTTCGATAAAAGATACAATTAATTTTCTTTTTAAAAAATTTCATTTATTAAAGAAAATTAAAAAAAAAAAATGTATATTTCACAATTTTACTTTACTTTTTACCTTTTTTTTTGTAAATTCAAAAGAAATCTAAATTTTGTTCCCATATTAAATGATCCTATTCTTAACGATTATTTATCGATAACTAAATATTTAGGCATCCTTTACTTTACAACTTTAGAATATAGAAATTTGTTGAAAAATTGCTTAACGTCAGATGTTAAATCTTATGTAAAATTTCTATAGATACATTGAATATCGAAGATTTTCTAAGAAGTCTCAAGAAGTATTTTTTGGAAATCAATTTTTTTGATTTTTTGAATATTGAATATCAAGTTTTCTAGGTCAAATGTCAAAAGTATTTGAAATCAATTTTTTCGATTTTTTATGAGCGCAAAAAAAATATGTATTTCATCTCAGGATGAAATTTAAAGTTGATATATTGATTTACTATTAAAATATTATTTTTATTAATCAACGGTCAATAGCTAGCAGTCTTCATGTATTTTATCCGAATGCGAAAATTTTTCAGCCTTTAATGAAGCAATTGTTACTTGAATTATTATTTTTCACAAATTACAATGAACGCTTTTAGCCAGATAATTGGAGCCTTCAGGCGAATAGCATTAAAGGCTTATGTTCAGTTTGGAGATGAGTTTTGTAAAGTATTTAATAATTGAGGTATCGGCTTAGGAAATGGGGAATTTATTTATATTTATGGCTATTTTTGTAGGATTTTTATGTACAAAATTTTAATCCCTTTGCCAAAAAACTAATTTGAAATTCAACTAATTTGTGTACTACTTACTTCAATATTCTTTCTATTACGCTTATCTAAATTTAATTAGAATATTACTATTTTTTTCGTGACCAACTTTTTTTGATACCATATATCCTTGGGCAATATAATATAAAGATATTAATATAAAATAAAATTGATACATCTCAGATTTAAACAAATTTCTTAGCTCTGCACTATTTTGTCTTTGGGTGGGTTGTTCACCTCGAAGTGTATATAAATATATCTGAGCTCGCAAAAAACTATCAATCCAACTTTTGGGTGGGGCTCCGGAACCTAAAATCCCACAGTGAAGCACCCACTGGCTCTGACTAACTCCAGGTGGATAACTTAAAGCAAAATTATTTTTATATTTTAATACAGCTTATAAAATTTGTTTAATATTGCTAATAAAAAGTTAGTACTTGATGTCTAGCACATCCTTTACTATCGTTAAAATAGAGCGAAAAATACCTCTCTGGAGAGAAGCTAGCATCGATATCAAAATGCAATATAAAGTTGGTAATTTAAATAGAGATTGTTTTTATTTGAAATAAGCATAAAAAATGAGCTTTTGATATGCTTAAAAAATTATGAAGAGGAGCAAATTTTGTATATTATCATTAAGAGAACAAATGCAGTAAAGAAAGTGGTTGAAAATTTAGAAGGTTAAATTTTTAGTTTCTGTACAGTTCGCTAAAGTTGTTTTTTTATTTCGAAAGTTTTGGTTAAAAACATAATTTTTGACAAATATAACTAATTTTTGTAGCTAAAAAATAATGTTTTTCAGCATATATAATTTTCCAAGGTTACTTCAAGAAAAGTTATGGATAGAAATTTAAATTCCTTCAAGTAAAATTTTGATAATAAATAATAATAAATAATCAATACAAATATAATTTTTGTCAGAAAAATTTGTAACTTGGTACTGCTTATTAGTAGTAGTAGTATCATCGCAGAGGTTTTGGATTCGAATCCCAAGTTAAGCAAGGTCCTTCACTTTCCACTTTTCCTATACCCTAAGTATTTTTGTCTATTCTATCTATATACATATATACAAGAAACTTATGTTTTACGTGTTACGGATGTTCTCATGAAAGCGTCGATTAATTTCAAATCTGATTTTTGCGTGTGTTAGAGGTTGCGTGTGTTAAAGGTTTTAAGCCTATTGTGATGTGCTTGTGTGTATTGTTTCGTGAGATACGTAAAATTGTTGAAAAGTGTGAGATCAACATAAAAAAAGAAAGGATTTCTGAGAGAAATGATAACACTAGTCGACGATGAAAAATCTCCAGAGATGAGACTTATATTTTATGTTAGGGCAATGTTTCAGCATTCAAAATCCGTATTTTTTATTATACCTCTTATACCCTGTTTTTTTTCTAGAACTATTTTAGTGAAAAAGGAGCTTTTTCAAAAAACGGTTTCACATATGATGTCATAAAATCTGTACTGATTCGAATTTTTTGAATTTTTTTTTTCTCTAAAAAGTAGAATAGAGTACCTTTCCATAATGTCCCAAATCATAAATCTCGGATGTCTACAAGATAAAAACTACAGCTGAAACTGTGAGCCTGAAATGCCAAAAAACACAGCATTTTGGTGACTTTTTCTACAAAAAAAGCCATTTATTTTAGAAAAAGTCTTAGAGACCTGAAAATTTTATTATTTTAAGTTATTGGTCATGATATGTAGATGCGATTTCTATATAACTTTATATTTTATGATAAAAGATGACCGACTTATTGCATTTTTAGTAAAATTAGAAAAACAAAATTTTTTTTTGTAAATTTTTTTTTTCGTCTCTTTTAACTGCATTTAACCTTTAAAAAGTGGTTCACTCTCCTATAATTAAATCTTTTTTGAAAGTAGATGTTAGCAGCTTTCAAATAAGCAACTTTTCGAAGAATTCGAGCTGCCCATTGAACACCACAAGCTGAATCCATCATGAAGAGAACACGAAAAATTATGATTTTTTTTCCAAATAAATACAGTATTTTTTCTTTATTTTTATTTTTTATTTATTATTTTTATGATTTGGGACATTATGGAAAGGTACTCTATTCTACTTTTCAGGGAAACAAAAAATTTGAAAAAATTCGAATCAGTACAGATTTTATGACATCATATGTGAAACCGTTTTTTGAAAAAGGTCCTTTTTCACTAAAATAGTCCTAGAAAAAAAAACAGGGTATAAGAGGATAATAAAAAATACGGATTTTGAATGCTGAAACATTGCCCTAACATAAAATATAAGTCTCATCTCTGGAGATTTTTCATCGTCGACTAGTGGTAGTGTTTTGTTAAAGCACCATTATAAAGAAAAAATACTGTATTTATTTGGGAAAATCATAATTTTTCGTGAACTCTTCATGATGGATTCAGCTTGTGGTGTTCAATGGGCAGCTCGAATTCTTCGAAAAGTTGCTTTATTTGAAAGCTTCTAACATCTACTTTCAAAAAAAAATTTAATTATAGAAGAGTGAACCACTTTTCAAAGGTTAAATGCAGTTAAAAGAGACGAAAAATAAAAATTGCCAAAAAAAAAATTTTTTTTCTAATTTTACTAAAAATGCAATAAGTCAATGACGTCATCTTTTATCATAAAAATATAAAGTTATATAGAAATAGCATCTAGATATCATGACCAATAACTTAAAATAATAAAATTTTCAGGTGTCTAAGACTTTTTCTAAAATAAATGGCTTTTTTTGTAGAAAAAGTTACCAAAATGCTGTGTTTTTTGGCATTTCGGGCTCACAGTTTCAGCTGTAGTTTTTTCTTTAGACATCCGAGATTTATGATTTGAGACATTATGGAAAGGTACTCTATTCTACTTTTCAGAGAAAAAAAAAATTTAAAAAATTCGAATCAGTACAGATTTTATGACATCATATGTGAAACCGTTTTTTGAAAAAGCTCCTTTTTCACTAAAATAGTCCTAGAAAAAAAAACAGGGTATAAGAGGATAATAAAAAATACGGATTTTGAATGCTGAAACATTGCCCTAACATAAAATATAAGTCTCATCTCTGGAGAAAAAAAAGTGTGAAATTTGTCGACTAGTGTAATTTGATAAAATCATAATAATGCATTTTATAAAACTCCAATGAAAATCTAAAAAAAAATTGCAACTCAAAGAAGTTTGAATTTTTTATTAACTAAGTTAGCCTTACATATGTTTCACAATAACCGTCCAGATGGTTAGAATTTCGCCTTCCGTGCTTTAGCTCAGGCGAAAGCTTTTGTTACATCATCAAAGTCGAGTTTTCTTGCTAACTAACATTCCAAATACAAAATTGCCAATCCTGAGACTCAATTCTGAGTTGAACAAGAACAATGATAGTTTTTATTCTTGATAATGCGCTGAACGATCTTTCGGCGCTGGCAACTGATACTGCCAAAGTGCAAAATATTCTCAAAGCAATGCAGATGTTATGAAACATGGTACAAAAATTTTGAGCTTTCCGAATGACTGTCGAGTCCGGGCCCCTCCGAGAGCTCCGGGCCGTTAATCGTTTTTTTTTCTTATTTGTGAAATACTTCATAGAAATAAATGGAATGTCTTAAAATGGCATGAAAATAAATCAAATCGTTTTAAGACTCGCGATTCAAAAAAATATCTACTGCTTGGAAATACAAGGCCATTTTGTTCTTACTGCATCTGGGAGACGGGTTCAACGAATTTTGAATGACCACGAAAATATAAACATATGCCTTCCAGGGAGCATGGTTCCCAAGTTGCATAAGTGCTACATGTCCAAGATTTTTCGAGTATCTGAAATGGCATTTAGACATAATGGCGGATAGGAATCGACTTTTCGAGTGTCATATGTTCAAAACGCAATCTCTCATGGTTCCGACAACATCAAATGGCAATGAAATTGTTGTTTTTGTTTGCCTAATGAATAATTATGTAGACTGCTATTGAAAGATCTTACAAGTTAGCTTTGGGCACAATTCTATTTTAATCAAAGGTCGAGCTGAGCAGAAACTCAGAGTATAAATTTTGTTGCCGTTCTTGTATTTTTGTACAACAAAGTAAAACTTTAATTATTGTAACAATTATTGAGTTCGAAGCGAAAAATTATTTGAAACATCTAAGAATTGTATTGTTTTAAAAACTCTACATATTCTTCTGGAGATGCAGTCAGGAAAATCTCTGAGTAGAACATTGAACCATAAATAAAATATACTATATAAAATTATAAATTTCTCGAATTGACAGATTTAAAGAAGAATTATACGGTGCCCCTCGCGTAGCGCTTCGATCTGGCCCTATTTTGTTGCGTAAAAATGTTCGCAAAAGATCCCGCCATCATCCCAATATCTGAAACCGGACCAATGTTTATGGAAAGATCGAAAAACTTAGTCGTTACGTAAATAAGCATCATTTTTTGCATTAAAGAATATCCCTTGCATAGTCATGGATAATTTCCCCCGAAAGATTATTATTATTATTTTTTAACGAAATCAAGTGCTGCAGTCTGAAGTTCTTCCTTTTCGATTTTATGGAACAACCACAGAAAATCAAAAAACTTCCGGAATGACTCTCGAGTCCGTGCCCCTCCGAGAGCTCCGGGCCTGTGGGAAATGTCCCCAATATACTCAATTTTTAATAGAAATAAAATTTTTTTCAGAATAATTTATTAAATTGTTACTGCTTATTAGCAGACTATCATCCCAGAAGTTTTGGATTCAAGTCCCACGTTAAGCATGGCCAGTACTTTGCACTTTTTCTATTCCCCTAATTATTTCTGTCTTTTCTATATCCTTATAACTTACTCCTAGTATTGCTATTACAAAGGGTCCGTTCTTGGACTAAGCGAGTTGGGGCGCTAAGTCCCAACTGCCGCCTAAATCTACCTTGTAGACTAAAAATTTGTTTTTAGTGTACAAGATTATAGTGTATCTCTGTGCCGGTTACTACCAAAGTCGGTCACCCGAAACTCTTCTATTTTTATATTTGGCTTACAGCAGCGTTTGTACTATGTCAGCAATGGCAAAAATGTTGCAAAAACTGTGGCATCGTTGCTAGGTTTGCTTCTGCGGTACCCAGCTCCTCCTGTCCGTCCCTCTGCTGACGATTAATCAAAAATTGTTTACTTTAAATGATGAATGTGCAACATGGTTTTGACTTTCAACTCGCCAGCAAACGAGTGGCTAAAAAAGTGCCACCAAACACGTCAACTAGCAACTTGCAACGAGTTGCAACTATACAGTCAAAAAGACTAAGCAGCGGCATTTTTGGCATGCCCCACAATAACAGCAACAGCTGGGGGGACAGACAGCAACTGTAGCAAGACAGGCCGGATTTTAGGTTTTATAGGCTGGGATCAACATTATTTATATGCTCTATATATCCAGTTGTATATAATATGTAGCAAAGTTGCAATATTGCAACAGTGCGGAACCAAGCACTGACAACAAATGATTTGACGCGCTGCTGTTGTTGTTATTGTTGTTGTTAGTTTTTGCAACGCCAGAGGCACAACTATGTGTGTTGACTTTTTATTTTTTTTTTTGTTGCAAGTTGCAGCAACTGTTTGACCATTTGTTCATGTACAACTACGAGTATCTAGAGACTGACTACTGACTACACGCTGCTGACTTCCTTTTCATTTTTCCATGTCATGTGTCAGCGTCTCGTTGCCTTGATCCCCTCTACAGAACTAGCACCCTCCACCCCGCACCCGCCCCGCTGCGAGCAATCACAGACGCATAGTACACCACATTTGACGCTGGTCGTTGTATGCAAATGTGAGTATAAATGGATAACTCCATCATCGCAGAGTTGCCACCATATACCAAGTAGCAGTCGCAGTGTTTGTGTGACAGAGTAGTCGTGCAACCGCGATGAGTCTGTCGCAACAATTGTATTTGCTGGCGACTAACTCTAACTATTCCCAGAACACTCTTCCGCTTCCCCCTACCCCCGCCCCATTCAGTTGGCCTTGTCTGTTGACTGCAATTTTGCTGGCAGCACAAATTATGCAAAACGGAAAAAATGGCATGCGAACTTGGCATAAATCAATAGAAAATTTATACGTTTCACAAAACTGAACAGTTTTAGTTCTACGCTTCGTATCTGCCGCAACGGCAGCAGAGTTCCCAAATCGCAGTAAAAGTCTAGAATTTCGCGTGATGTGTATATAGTATGCGGTTGAAGTCATTTTCCGTACTTTTTTTCAGGATGGATTTTTTGTATGCCTTCTCTTAACGAGACTTTGCATGATGTTACAAATGTTTTTCTTTTGAAGATGAAATGTGGCGCATTGTGTGCGTGCAAAGTTTGAGACTCTTAAAACTTTAGGCTGCGATTTTTGTTGCTATGTCAAACTGTGTGGCAAGTTGTTATGTGGCAAGTTCTGAGTTCTGTATGTTTGTATGAGTTAAGAAGTGGTAAATCAGTGTTTGCTACGTGAGAAACTTGCTCGAGATGAAATGCACATAATTTTACAACATATTAACTTAACTTAAGCATACCTCTTGTTAGCTCGTTTAAGTCAGTTTCACAAACAAAAGCCAGACACTAGTTTATTTGCCATACGTGCAGATGAAACAAAAATTTTAAACTTTAAATGAGTAAGTTTATTTATTTTTTAGCCCTTAACTCGGTGGTTTTAGTCAAAACTTCTTCTGTGATATATTCATTCTTATTTTATACTTCTTATCTGTTTCTCGTTAGTAACACAAAATCTGTTTTCTAATATTTCTTATATTTTATAAATACAAACTCTATAAAAATACCGATAAGGGCTAAATTCTATTACTAACATATTGATTACAAAAATCGAATCCGATTGCAAAAAAAGACTTGAATTCCCGTTGAAATGAAGCTATACAGTAAAAACACAGTATTTATATCATATGTCCGTCCGTCACGTTTCGCTGTCCGTCCGTCACTCGCGTAAACGAATCATTTGCAAATTCAGTTCCTGATCCTTTACCTAAAAATATCGATTCATCGGAAAAAGTTCATCTCAATTCGCAGAGTTATGAAGTGAAACAGTGCATGGAATATTCATGTCTTTGTGTCCGTCCGTCACGCTCCATCTTTCAACGTCCTTATCAGCATTAATAATTGACCTAAATAATTTTTAAACCCGGTTTTAGTTAGGAAATTTCACAGTCTTTTTTCAGTACTTGAATCATCGTATCATTTTTATTGGTCTTTGCGCCATCGCGCAAAATGTTCAGATAAAAACGTACAAATGTCGTCCGTCACGCGTGACAACGCTTAATAGCGACTATCGAAACCTGTCACATCGTGTATGGCTTGGGTTTTTTTTCCGAAAAGGGTTTCTCACAAAGAGGTGGAGCAGTGCGACCAATATGTCTTTGTACCAAACCCATAAATTAAATCAATAGACTTTCCGTATTCCGGTATTGACCTGAGATGGAAGGGACTAATCCGTCCCTTTCCCATGTGACAGGCTCTATCCCACACCAGCTCTGGGCAGTCACAGAGAATATGTCTGGTGATTTCATCGTCTTCTAGATAGAGCCTGCACTCTGAAGAATCCGATAGGCCAATTTTCTGCAGACCATCTGTATCTAACAGTGTGGTGGCCAGATAGGTAAGCTACCAGGAGCTTTAGGTCCGCTATGCCAAGACCGTTTGTCTTGATCGTATCCAGAGGTTTTGACAAGCACTTTGTCTTGACTAAGTCCCGGAAGGGAGAACCAGTATCTCCTATGTTCTCCTGCAGCCCATTTGTTTATCATGGTTTTGATTGTGGACCAACCAATACCACCAAACGGTGCAGGAGATGTAGTCAGGGTGTAGGCACCCTGTCATGCTAGATGGTCAGGGATTATATTACCATCCACTCCTGAGTGTCCAGATACCCAACAGTAGGACGACTTTGTTCCGGGCGGACAGGGCTTGGAGGTAGTTATGGCATTCTTTAACCATCCTGGAGGAGATGCTCCAGGATGACAATGCCCTAATAGCAGCTTGGCTATCTGAATAAGTGCAGATGTTGGCTCCCCTAGTTCCATTGAGAAGGATACTAAGGGCGCAGATCTCTATGGCATGAATCTCCGCATGAAAGACCCTGGGCCAGATGCACTATTGCGTTAGAGATTCTGGAGTTGGGTCCAACGACTCCAACACCTACACACTGCTCAGTTTTGGACCCATCCGTGAACTATTGTTGCCACCGGAGGTTTCCACAGGGGCTGCCATCAAATCTCCCGACTTGGGAGAAGAGATCTAAATTTCTTGTTATGGAATAGTTCCGTGATCAAAAGATCTGATCTAGAGCAGATCGATACCTCAGAAGGTAATATATATAAGTGAGGCATGACCAGTATCACTTGCTAAGAGTCCAGATGTGATCTGGATACGTAGTAGACTCTGCATGGCAGACTTTTTGATGAAAATGTGCAGTGGTGTGAGTCCAAGGACTGACTCCATGACAGCTGTCGGACAGGTACGCATAGCTCCCGAGAGAAATATGCGTACTTATCCTTGAGTCTCATAAGAGACTCCTTGCTTTATTTCTTAATGGCCTCATTTTGCTGCGTCTTGGGCCACCACACATAGGGCTGCATATGTGACGATAGGCCGTACCATCGTACGGTGGATATCCAGCACTATTAATATGAGGGCTGAAGACCCCATGTGCTGCCAAAGATTTTTCTACAGGCTCACATGGCTGGAGTAGCTTCGGAGAGCACTTGTCATAAGTGGGATTTCCTGTGGCTTGGTTTAGTAAAGCAAATATTGTAAACCAGTCTCGATCGAATCATATTACCACTTTGCGAAATCCTTTGGGTTGATGAGATTATTTTGGAGTACCACACAATACACCCAGGATCCTTTCAATAAATAACGGACAGCTAAAGCGTCTTAATTTTGTTTTTAAAATGTCAAAGATATCCAATTTATAAAAAGGGACCAAAAAGAGGCCACATGCAGTTCTTATAATACTTTTTTCTTGTCTTGTAATTAGTCCTATTGTTTTTATTTTGTTTTACCCTAACCCTCGTCAAAAAAATTCCATTTAATTACATTTAAGTATAACAAGTCTATAATTATTTTTTTATGTCCATATATTTCTACACTATTTTATAAACAAAGTCCTATAAACATCTCTTTACTGATAGGGTTAATTACTACTACTACTTATTCTGGACTCGCTTGGTTAAATTCATCGTGTTGTCGTTTTAACATGAAATTGGCACCTACAAAGCCTCTGTGCTGGCTGCCGTAGCAGGAGGATTGACCAATTATTGTTGGGTACCCCTTGGAGACACGTTTCCATTATTGTTTTGTTCCATGTTATTCTGACATCTCTTATGAGAATCAATGAGTGATAGGTTCGAAGATTCTTTAGTTAGAAGCCGCCCTGATATGGGGAAACAGACGCTTACCTGATGGCAATTTGGCTGCCGAAAAAGCATCAGGGTTTGTTGTGGACTGCTTTTAGCTTCAGGATTCTCCTTCGACTTAACCGGCATGGGTGGCCCTACCGATAGCTATGCTACCGCCGGCGTCGCTCTTGGATTCATCGCCCCTAATAAGCCCTCTCACCACGATAATGTGGCAATCCCCGAGAGGTAGGCTTAATTTATACATTCATTCTTTAAGTGTTGTCTAACTAACAACTTCTAAGTTATAAAAAAAAACGTACCAAAATTCATAAGTTGCTTTAATTTCAAAAACAGTCCGATAAAGTTTGTCTTCAAAATCGCCTGACTTTAAAGTTAAGAGCATAATTATTATGAATGGCATTTTGGGACTCATTTATTTTAGTTTATTAAGCATTATTCCATAAAAGATAGACATATAAAGCAAATCCCTTAGAGCTACTAAAAAACACATGAAAATAAAATGTGCTTCTGCTGTCTGCTTTCTATTGCTATTCTATTTAAAGGCTTATTACGGAGCTAAAGCCCACTTATTATAGACATAAAGGACGAGTTGCAGTCAAAGAAGTTCCCACTCACCATATCATTAAATCAATAAAAATAAAACAAAGCTCGCTGAATAAACAAAAACTTTTTGGGCCATGTCTTTCAATCCTTTACCTTGACTACGCTAATGAGTTACCAGTACGTTCTAAAATAAGCCATAACATATGTATGGAAAAGTACCAACCATATAGTACATATGTAAATACACATTGCTTGGTTATGTAAATATTAAGTGCATTATATTCTGACAAATGACAAATTGCCTCTGGTGTACAGCGGCGGCGGCGTCTACACACACATATGCTCCCCTACCTTGCCTTGGGGAACGATAAGTTTTTGTTTTTTGACACATAATTAGTACCTCGCTACTGCCAGTAGCTACAACAACAATGAGCGCAGGACGACGAGGACGCCGCTCGCATAGCAGCAGCAGCACCATATAAACACCCCTTGAGTTTAATTTTTCGATGTAACCCCAAATTTCGGCAACACTTTGGCCCAGGTCATTTATCATTAAAAATAACCACACAGCGAAAATGCGTAATTATTGGGTTGATGCTTGGAACTGGAGCTGCTCCCTCCATGAAGTTCGAAGTCGGAGGAGCCTAGGCGTTGAGCTAGACGGCGCTGACTGGCAGGCGAGTGATTGAATGTGTTTCAACAAAAATTACGTATACGTAATATAAATTATAATTTTTATATAGTCGCCATATGTAGTTACTACCAAAGCTGAAGTTAGTATCTAAAATGGAAAATATCGCGTGTTTAAACCAAATCCAACATGGTTGAATCGGAAAAGCGGCAAAAGCGACTGTGGCAATAAACGACAACCAGGCAACAAAATGAGCTATATAACGCGTTCCAGAAGTGCCGATTTGAGGTTTGACTTATGTATATAATGACTTGCAGAGTCAACTAGGTGTATGGGAGAGAGTATAGAGATATCTGTGTGTGTGTGTGTGTGTGTGTATCTGTGTGTGTACTGAGTGTCTGCAACAGCAGCCTGCCTATCTACATTGTATGCGTAGCCTACTCTACGCTCTAAAGTTTGCCACTTGTAAGGATTTGGGGCATAACGCACTCAACACGGCATAAATTAAAATTTTTTTTCTGCCATTTCATTTTTTTTATGGTTGCCGGGTTACTGTAGGTTGCTCATGCTGTTGTTGTTGTTGCAAGGATTTCACAGTTTGCGTGGCAGTGTGAAACACGCAGAGTGCACAAGTGAGCCGGAGCTAGGAGTAAGTGTATATATTTAGTCATAGTCATATTTTACTGACTGCTCGAGTCACGTTATGATTTGGCCAACAGGCTGGTACAAAATTTTTGATAATATTTTCGCGCTGCCGGCACTTGTACGAACACTAAGCCAGACACTGAAAGAAAAAAGCGAGTAAAATATGCCCCGTCTGGGAGGAAGCTAAAACCTCCATGCAATTTAACATAAGACGCTCAACGAGATTTTTTTTATTGACGTAAATGTATAATTTTTGTCAAGAGACTGGTAGAACATATTTTAAAAATAAAAATATAAATAACCATATTCATGTAACTTGAATCTGTGGTGGGATACTGAAAATACTTTTTCACAGATCCCCCCAAAAAAGTTGATATTATAAGGCTACGCATATTGATTATTAACCGCAGCATCTAAATCCCTTGTCCAAAAATAACTACGTAATTTTGTTTCTTAATAATATCTTCATCTCCACTAACTATTTCTCTCTGTGTACGCTCACGCGCATAAAGTCCTAGTGGGCGTAGGGACATTGTATAGACTGTGCTAGACTGTTTTAGCCGGTATTCATTTGCTAATCAAAACAAATGAAAACAACATGAATTATAGCAAAAGGCAGCACGGGCTAATAAGGGTTAAAGCCACACATTTACACTCACTCACACAGACCCACACGCACACACACACACATACACACATACGCCCAAATGGTTCAACAAATGAAATTTTTGTGAAAAGCATCAAAAACCTTGCCTGCCTGCCGCCATTTTGCCCCACACTACTGTATTTATAAGTATGTGATTGTGAGTGTGCGATTGTGTGTGTGTGTGTGTGTTTGTGTGTACAAAAGTGTGACACATTTTTAATGAAATTGTTCAAATGCGACTGTTTTGCTACGACATTATGTTGGACTGCGTAATTTGAATACAATAAATAGAGGGTGACTTTTTTTGGTAAACAAAAAATTTAAGAAGTGGACTATGTTAGTAAGCATTTACATTTATGATTAATTATATTATATAATTAATTAAGTTACGTTATTTACTTGGGTTAAACAGATTATGCATACAAAGAGTGATGTTTATACATAAGAACTTGATTACTTTAGCTTTTAAATAAAGACAGGGCTTTTAGAAAAGGAAGTTCAACATCAGGCTTAGCAAACTAAATTTAAATTTTTCCAATGATGCCGTAAGCTCCTATTTAAGATCTCATTAAAGTTTCTTTATAATACATTAAACAGAACAAAATATCCTGTAGTCCTTTTTATACTCTTCTAAGAAGTATTAAAATATGTCACAGTGCTTCAAAGTTTGGAAATAAATTGAATTTAATGACGATAAATAATGTTACTAAGACAAATGATAAGATAAACAAGTCCTTAAAATAAGCGGAAAAAAGCTACCAATATAGAATTTTCAGAAGTCTTCTTTACTTATGGAAGTTTTAAAGTAAGCAATTAATCGGTGACTTTTTCATCCGGGCCCAGAGCTCTCGGAGGGGCCGGGACTCAATAGTCATTCGCGAAGATTTTTGCTTAAAAAAATATAGTTAATTATCATTCTACCAGAAATCCGTTACATACTTTTTTGTTTAACCATATCGAATGTTATTATTATGATTACAACTGATAGAATATAATATGGTGATATAAAAGTGTATGTTATGGAGCACCAATTAAGATATTTTATATGTAACTGATGGATTAGGGGAGATACGCTATATGACCCATATAATGCGCACCTTAGATTTTTTCCTATAGAAAATAGATTATTATGCTTTTTCATAATTCTAAAATTGTTTCGAAAATCTAGAGACGATTCTTTCAAAAATCCTTTCTATACTTTTTTAATGTTGATCTCACAATTTTCAACAATTATACGTATTTTCATGAATTAAGAAAAACTTAAGATTTCTCCCGGTGCCCGCAAATACACTAAAACCGACAAAAATAAATGATGTTATAGAAGTTAACTATTCTTCATAAAACATTTTTCGCACGTTTCCATTCTGTCGAAAAATATTTATTTTAAATAAAATATGTATGTACACTCCAACATATTTACACCAAGTAAAGATTATATAATAATATTCCTAAAATAAATCCCCAGGGTGAAGAGTTTGCCAGATTTTTACTTTCGATAAAGAACATCAATAATTTTGTATGTCAAGTTTTAAACGAAGAGGGACGAAATACCAGGAATGACGATTCGGGATATTGGTCCTTATCCTAACCAAATGGAGCAGAGCGTCAACGTATCAGCTTCTGTTAGAACGAATTGCTCAAAATATACAAAATTTTTGTCTTTCCTTTTTTATTCGTACACCCTGGCTAGTGACTGAGATCACCCAGAGACCATGAGGTCCATTGTGTCGCCTAATTAATAGAAGATGACGAAAGGAATTGAAGAAAAGTAGGGATAGTGGAAGAGGATCAAAAAGTGTACATCCCTAATCGCGTAAGTCTCTGATTTTGAGGATTCGACGAATGCAGCCTTAGGCTAGACTACCCAGATCCTCAAAGAATGGCTAACCCAGAAACTGGGTTCGTCTTCTAAGAAGCGCCGGGCAGTTACATAGCAGTTACATAGCAGGTGTTCTGTCTCTTCCTCATCTATGCAGCTGCGGCAGAAATCGTGATGGGGAACTTGCAACCTAGCCTCAGCTGCCTATGGTGAAGTGCCCCGTTACAACGCCTACCATCGTCCTAGTCCTGTTTCTTTGAAAACGCAGGAGTTCAGATTTTCGCTTTGGATCATATCTCGGCCAGGATGCTCGGGAGATGCGATAACCGGACATCATGTCCCATTCTCTTTCTGCCAAAGCTCTAGCCGTCTCCCTGATTTGCGATACAACGTCATGTAATGGCCTTTTTATGTCTGAACCGCTTCAAGCTTGATCAGTTTTATATTTATTTTCTTTATAATTCTAAAAATTAACTAACATCGAGTGCTTTACTTTTTTTTATTTGAAGAAATATGACCCTATATTTACAATTATTGCTTAAAAAATTCCGCAGTCAGCTAGGAATTATTGTCCGGCCCAGCAAACGCTACTATTCTGTCTAATAGATTAAGGAAAAAAGTCTTTTTTTGAGCTTGAATTCATAAAATGATTAAAAAATGGAAGGATACATTTTTATCCTAAATTCTAATTTGTATTAACAACAACTATTAACCAATTAACAAAGAAATATTACCATTATCATCATATCAATCAGCCATAAAATAACTTGTATTTTGATGTAACATTATGCAATTGAGATAGTTTAACTAGAATTTAATTTTATGTTTTTATAGTGCCTAAATTATGCGACAACATGCTTGATACAAAATTTTATATTTTATGGAAAATTTTGTTTCAATTTTTAGAATAAATATTAGGTGCATAAAAACAACATGTTTCATAATGGCTTCATTAGGCGCCAACAAGTTTGATAAATTTCCCACAACGAGAGCATCCAAATAATAATGAGAGTCTATAAACATTTCCTGGAAAAATGTGGTCAAACTTTTAGCATAAATTTTAGGCACTTAAATTGGAAATGTTTTAAAAATTGGTTTAAAGAAATTTTAGGCATATAAAATAGACATATTAAAATGTGGCTTTGTTTTATCAGCGGCTTAGTTTAGACAAGCTCTTGGACTCGGTAGAATTTAGACTCCCTTAGCTACGAAAGAGGACTGCGATATTGATGTAATCATTCAAAACATACGTTCGATAAATCATCTATCGAAAACAGATGGCTACTGGTTTGGTTAAGCAATCAAATTTTTTCTTTCCTCCCGGAAAATACCCAAACAATTTTTTGATTGAAGCTCCCAAAATTCTTAAAACGATTACTCCCTACATCTACGAAGGAGGACTGCCAAATTGAGCTTACCTTTAAAAACATACATTCGATAAATCATCTATCGAAAACAGATGGCTACTGGTATGGTTAAGGTATACAATTTTTACTTCCCTCCCGAAAAATCACCAACAAAATTTTCGATTGAAGCTCTTAAAATCCTTACAACGATTATTCCCCACATCTACGAAGGAAGACTGCCAAATTGACCTTATCTTTAAAAACATAAATTCGATACATCATCTATCGAAAACAGATGGCTACTGGTGTGGTTAAGGTATCAAATTTTTACTTCCCTCCCGGAAAATACCCAAAAAATTTTCAATTGAAGCTCCTAAAATCCTTACAACGATTATTCCCCACATCTACGAAGGAGGACTGCCATATTGACCTTATCTTTAAAAACATACATTCGATAAATCATTATCGAACACAGATGGAAACTTGGGTGGTTAAGGTATAAAATTTTACTTCCTCCCGGAAAATCACCAAAAAATTCTCGATTAAAGCTCCTAAAATCCTTACAACAATTACTATCGTCACAAATAAATTTTTTTGCTACAGTGCCTGCCTTAACCCATAATGCGAACTTCAATAAAAGACATTACCCAAAAAAACACCCTATATTTACTAGATGGCATTGAGGTTTTAACCCGGCAGCGATTTGCTCTAAACTTTGCTTCAACTCTTCAACGGGTCGCACGCTCTTTGCCCTTTTCCTAGTGGATTCTGGCTTCTGACTTCACCAAAAGCCATTACCGAAAAAAACACCCTATATTTACTAGATGGCATTGAGGTTTTAACCCGGCAGCGATTTGCCCTAAACTTTGCTTCAACTCTTCAACGGGTCGCACGCTCTTTGGCATTTTCCTGGTTGGCCTCCGACTTCTGACTTTTGGTGGGGTGGCACGATAGTTTGATAAATAATGAAGTCATATGAAGTCATATGTCCAAAAGTTGAGTTGAATTTTATGCCATCACGCAATTGGCAACGCTTCTATGTAACTATGACTGTGACTGTAACTGTGACAACTCTGTCTGTATGTAAGTATATAGACACACACATACACAGATACGCACACATACGCACACATTTTCAAATATAAAGTAACAAAGTATGCGCAGCATTTTTGCAACTTTTTATGTAATCGTAAAAATACTTTTACGATTTCATAATTTTACAGTGTTGGCAGCAGTTGTTTATGGCCAAGTCACGGTCATGCTATCATGCCATCAAGCCATGACTATGACTATGTCCACAGAAATGTTCAGTACTGTCCAGACTCTTTTTGCAAATTTGTGGCCGTTTCATTTTTTTTATTTGAGGCGCCCCTTTTCGTAGCTGCTGCTGTTATTTTTAGATCCCCAGCTGAAATTTTTTTTTTCTTTCTTTGTAATTGCTATATGTAGAAATGGTTGTTGTTGGTTGATGTTTTTGTTGCGTTCATTATTTAGTTTGTTACAAAATGGCGCTTTAAGGCAGAGCACCAGCAGCAGCTCCCTAGCAGTTTATCTTGGCCTTGGCTCATGTCGCGCAGCATATAGGTAGGTAGCTATGTATATATAGAGTATATATTTGAATTTTTATGCAAAAGCATATTTTCCAAGTGTAAAACTTGTACACGGCTGGTGAAATGGAATCACAGCGTGTCGTCCTGTCTGCTTCTATCTCAGCTAAAAGCACACAGATACACACGCACACACGCGCACTCTCAGATACATTTACTGGCACACGTGTTATACGCTGGGGGTACCACACACTGTGCTTCTGTCTGGGGCTGGTACATAAGTACACCTGTACTTAGGGAATGTCTATACGAGAGCGTGTGTGTGTGTGTGTATCTGTGTGTATGCGTGCAGTTGTATTTGTTTAAGGCTAGCTGCCGCCATACAACTTGCTACATAACAAAATCAAGGTAACAAAAAAATAACAACAACAAAATAAATAAGAGGAAGCAAAAGTGGGAAGCTTCCAGCTATGAGGACGCGAGCACAGCTTGAAAAATGTTTGTTGTCAACATTTTCAGCTTGCATCGTTAGCTTAAAAGCACACGTTGTGCCCGGCATGGCACAGTGGGTGAGAACCATTAAATGTCAATTTTAGTCTCGCGTATGCGTATTCCGTTTAATAAATGGCGAATTTGAAAGCGTGTTGATACCACAAAGAAAGTCATTTAACGTTGGTCCCTAAGTAATGATAATAATATTTACCAAATAACCAAATACCAAATAAATAATCGATTGGTGTTTAATTTGCAGGCATGTTTCGGTTCAGTCATTTCGACAGGATTCTGCTAAATTGAGTTTGCTCTACAAAATTCCATACGACTTTTGGAGGGAATTCATATAAAAAGTGGTGTGAAATATCTTTTAATCGGAATCCTCAATACAACAGCAATGTGACTGACTTTATATTTAGAAAAAGTCCTACGTCTTTACAAATATAGTCATTCGTTACTATATGCAAATATACAAAAATTGCCTTACCAGAACTATAATATAAATCTGATTATAGTAGAAATCGCTACATTCCTAATTATGTGGCAAAAATCGATAATTTTATCGGAATAATTGATCACGTGGATGCCCAAAAAGACCTTTCGGCACCAATATATTTTTTTTTATAGATTGTGGAGAATTTGATCGAAATGAATTGATCACGGAAGCTCAAACAAGACCTGTCGGTACCTGTATATTTTTTTTTGACAGATGACTCTTAGAACATTTTGCAGGTGGGAAGTACGCTGAGGGGTCGACAATTTTATCGGAATGAATTGATCATGGTAGCCCAGAAAAGACCTTTCGGCACCTCTATATATTTTTGAAAGATTATGGAGAAAGTTATCGGAATGGATTAATCATGGAAGCTCAAACAAGACCTTTCCACACATAAATAATTATTTGACAGATGACTCTTAGAACATTTTGCAGGTTGAAAGTAGGTTGAGGGGTCGACAATTTTATCGAAATGAATTGATCATAGAAGCCCAAAAAAGATCTTTCGGTACATGTAATTTTTTTTTACAGACGATTCATAGAACATTTTGTTGGTGGTAAGAAGATTGGGATTAGGTTAGGGGTTTATTTCATCTTATATCAGTGACAGTCTAGCTCGATATTTAAACCCACCCAGACAACTGCTTAGAAATCGCTCATCCTATATTGACGTTCTTTTTTTTCTTATTAAACCGAATCCTAAAAAAGTAAAAAATTTTCGCATAAAGTGCGATTGTTCTATCGAAGTAACTGGAATTATCATCTTAGCCTTTATGATAGAGAATCTGAGACTTAGAGGGGGTCATTACCTCTGGGTGAGCAACTCCTCGGTTTTTAAAAATTGAATAGAATATAAAATAAACAATTACCTATAATGGAAGACACTTTTGACAACTTAGTAATCTCTTACCCTATTTTTGCGGTCTTTTTTTTATAAGACCGAATTCTAAAATAGTTAAAATTGTAGTATAAAGCGGAATTGTTGTATTTAAGCAACTGGAAATATGTCTAAGGCTTTAATATAAAGAACTAGTGAGCCCGGCAGACCTTATCCTGCCCAAACTTTTTGAATACTCTTAAAGTGAACTCGTAAGATTCTCTAGTTAGCTTATCTAGGAAAATATAAGATTTTTAGATTAGTTTGCAGCTCGATTCGAACTTGCACCATTATTAGTCGAATGTCGTGCATCACGGGTCTGTCTTAACCGAATTCTTTAACGTTCATTGCGATCTTCACCTTCCTGGGCAGTACGATTACATTCATAATTAATTTCATTCTTTGCATTTCTTCCAATTGAAATACATCATGCATTGATCGATTAGGAGATGGCATTCCCAATTGTCCTAATGCTTTATTAACCATCGCCAAGCATAGATCTTCAATATGAATTAAAGCTTCATTGTAAACTTCCTGCTTAAAATGCGTATATCTCATGAAACAATACACACAAACACGTTGAAATAGGCTTAAAACCTTCGTATTGATAACCTCTAACACAAAACATAAGTTTCTTTTATATATAGAGATCTCAGACGAAGACGGGGTCAGCTGGGCTGGCTAAACACTCCTCGGTTTTTAGAATTTTAATAGAAAAGACAATACCAAGGAGCGAAATTGTTTAAATGTAGTATCTAAGATTTAATGAAAAAGTATCTTTTATGTATAGGAGACTCAGACTGGATCAGCACGGCGGGCTTACGACATGTAAAAAGAAAATCAAGGTAATACTAAAGCAGGGTTATTTGCGGCTCACTCCTATTTTCAGGTTCTATGAGATTAAAGAGGAATTCAGGAAGTACATAATTAATGAAGATCATGGAAAGCTTATGCAAAACAATCAAAATTCTTTCAATAAACATTATTTGCTTTAAAGATGATCTTAAATTGAAAAAACAAAAAAAAAAAAATGTCCCTTCAAGACATTACTTCCAGATTATAAGAAGAGAATAGGCACTGAATTAAAATTTACAGAATATGGTGATAATAAATTAGCAGCGCAATTCAATTTTGAAAATTTTGGAATTTTTTTTTATCAAGCTACCGCATTTGATGTATTTACATCAGTTATGATCAGGGCCGTAGAACGAAAACCCGTACCCGGGTGGAAAATGTACCGGACCCTCTATTATACCTTTAGCTTGAATTATCTAAGTTCTTTTACCTCGATAGAAATTACACAGTCTCCTAAGAAAACTCCGGGAACGGGCTAAACCCCTCTTTTTCCCCTCTTTCTTGGCTGACAGAACGGTCTCCTTTAATTCCGATTACCCAGATAAAATTCATTGCTTGATGCAAGCGATAACACTGTATAGCCTTTAGATGGGTTTGGGACACAGTATTGTGCGAATATCAATTATCTATATGGTGCAATAGATACTTAGGGTCGCAGAGCAGCCATCCCATAAATATTGTTATTATTATCATTGTTGTCCCTGTAGAAAGGCTTCTATTACAACCAGGAAGCCATTTTATTTGGAATGTAATTTTGGGAGAAATTTGCTAAAAAGCTAATCGAATAGTAATTTTAATTAACTTATTTATGCATTCGTTTTTCAAATTGTTTCCTAAGGACCTTGGTTCTTAGGGCAAAATTTTGACTACATTATTTTTTAACAAAATTCAACAAAAATCTTTAAGGAAAAAATTATTTTTAAAACTATTTCATGCCCCTTTTGTATGTCTAGATGCATTGAAAAATTAATTTATAAAATCTATCACTTTGGTCCTCTACAGTACTCCAATTTAGCAGTTTCACCTCAAACCATCTTCCAAAGAAAAATAAAAGGATTGACAACTGGACCCAAAAATGTTTGGACAACTTCATACCGGCAGCTAGGTGAGCCTATAACATTGCAAAATACACTACAATTTTGCAGATATTCTAGTTTAACCTCAATCATCTTCAAAACAAAAATAAAGCGATTAATAACTGGTCTTCTTAGGCCTCAAAATTCTACACAAATTGTTAAACAAAACCCAATTAGCTCAGACAATTTCAATAGCAAACCATAAAAATCTCCCATAAAATGGAAATAAACCATTGTAAATCTATCCCAAGTAAATAAATACATTTACATAATTAAATGTACTATCGCAAATACCAACAGCCAAACTAACCTAATCCTCTTAAAAAACAGGAAGAAAAAGCTCGCCGAGTTTTCCATTTACACCATTGTGCACCCTTGGCTCCAAAAAAAAAAAAAAAAAAACAAGATAAAGGGATGGGATGGGCTGGGATTGGGGTTTACGTGTTCAAGCACACAGCTGCACTTGATACATAACAATTGTAAACACAAATAAGTAAGATATCACCTACAGGTACAACGCTTCATCCAAACCCAACTGGCATCTCCTTTTTTTTTTCATTCCTTCTGCAGCTCTTCAATAGCTTTTTCGCTTTTCCCATTTTCTATTCCAATCTCACGCTTATCTTCTGCATATTTTTCTTTGTTTTTCCTCCCATTCACCCCAGTCAGTGCCGCTTACTGGGTTTTTGTTTCAACCCAAGGAATTTCTTATAGTTTGTTGTTTTCTTTTGCCCCAACTTGCTGCTAGCTGCCTCGGACCCACCCCAAAACTTGTCAGAATTATGAATTCATTAAATATTTTAATTGTAGCTTTTGAATAATTAAAATTCCATTTATATAGAACCACATACCTTGAGCAAT
This sequence comes from Chymomyza amoena, assembly GCA_037043745.1. Taxonomy (NCBI): domain Eukaryota; kingdom Metazoa; phylum Arthropoda; class Insecta; order Diptera; family Drosophilidae; genus Chymomyza; species Chymomyza amoena. The sequence continues at coordinate 121,528 of JBAMAX010000177.1, forward strand.
AAATCTGCGATTAATTAAAACCCGCTCACCTAGCGTTCAACGCGGCGTATACGTAACGGCAATTAAACTTAATTACAAAAACATAACCAAAGCCAAATGTAAATGCAGAGTATTTGCTGTCTGTGTATTTTGGCTAAGCGATTGAAAAGGGCTTTAAAAAAGACCCCCTCTGACGAAACTGACCTCCCTGGTATCTACCTGTGGGTGTTAGCCATCGCTTTTGTTTGCAATTTATGCAAATCACTGCGCTCAAGTCAAATGCTTCACTAACCAAACTGACTGAATGTCTGTCAGACAGCATTGTTGTTGTTTGTTTTCAGGGGCGTAACTAGTAAATAAATTTCGGGGGGTGGTACAAAGTTTATTTAGTATGATATTTAGTTAAGTATGCAAGGACTGAGGCTTTAATAGGAGTTAAAGGAAATAAATAAAATAGTTAAACAATAAATAATCAAATCAATCAAAGGCGTGCAAAGATCGGAAATACATTTCAGGCGACATTGTGAAGGTCAGAATTTAAAAAATTTCGAAATAATTTATGTTTCTTGACCTTAATTGTATAAGGTTTGAAAATTGACTAGGACAAATTAGAGATTATCAGACAATCATCCTGATATAAACTGGATTGCTGGGCATTAGGATAGGGCAGTAGTTGGGACTGACGTCCCAACTCACTTAAGTCAAGGATAGGCCCGTTGCGATACTGCTAGAGTGAGCTGGTTCACCATTCCCCCCCACTTGAGAGGTCCCCTATGAAAGGTGAGGAAGCCATCCGGCTGCCTGAATAAACATTAAAAGGCATTTTGAACTCTGTTCTGAGAGCTGAGATAAATCGTCTTGAAAGTGTGATTTTAGGAACCTAAATCTTTTATTGCCCAGTCCGGGTTCCACCGTCTCCAGCTCCTGTTCTTCGCCACAGCTTCTACAGAAGTCATGGTGGGGAGCATTCAACCTGGGTGCATGGTTTCCTACCAACCAGTGTCCCGTGATGGAACGGATAACAGATGAGCACTGGGCTCTATTCAGACAGCAAAATTTTTTGGTTCTTTTGCTGCAGTATGTTGGCCAAGTTTACCCCGAGATTCTACTGTTCGCTTTGCGATTCCATGTTTTATTTGGACAGAGAGCGAAAAAGTTTCATATTCTCAGTTTACAGCTGGCCATCGGTATACCCAGGCCCTCCTTGTCTTGAAGGAGGATGCTGGTAGTTCCTTGTCTAGCCAGTTCATTCGCAATACAATTTCCCTTAGAGTCCCTATGTCCTGAGACCCATATCAGGTGAATTGAATACTGCTTTGGCATCTCCCCTAGAGATAAGCGAAACTTAATAGCCGCTTGGCTGTCCGAATAGATACAAATGTTGTTGGGCATTACTAGATCCTGAAATTGGCTCCAGGCTTTGAAATGTTTATACACAAAATATTAGGCCAACATAGCAACAGCTGGCATAAAGTAAACAAATTCCTTGTAGAGACGTAAGAAGTTTAAGAACTAATAACAGGAAAATTTAAAGCTTATTTTGGGAAACTTCGAACGAAACAGAATTTCGTAACCTGTTCCAATCTATATTAAGAGTTGGACAATAGCTTGCGAAATTTAAACTCTTTCAGGCAATCAGGCCGCTATTTGATCGACGATGGCACTTAAAACAGGTTCAGGAAGCCAGAGTCAACTTACGCTGTCTTGGATAATAGTATAAGAGGTTTCCTAGATAGGCTCTAAGATATTAAAATATTTCTGTGAACGAATTAGCTCATAAGCTGGAGCGGCTCGGATTTATTTAACACTTTTGTAGCATTGACAGGTAGACCACCAACGAGGTATTATATACTGACGTTCAAAAGTTTCCGGAATTGAGAAATCATGCGGAATTGATTAGCGAACTCGAAAAGAAATATCAGCAATATAAATTCATCAATAAACTAATAAGATGGACAACGATCCAAAAAACTCATCCGAACTGAGTAAAACCTATGTGCAAAATAATCAAAAATATAGAACATTCAAAATCATGGAGAGGCCGGCCCTATCCCCTGATCTAACACCAAACGAACTGCTTTGGGATGAACTTAATCGTCAAGTCAGGAAAAAATGTTTGTCTTTGAAACAAACTCTCTGGATTGCATTAAAGAAGGCGTAGGAACAGCTGGAACCAACCATTCTTGAACTCTGAAAAATAAGCAAGAAGTTAGAACGTTCAAAATTATGGAGTGGTCGGCCCAATTCCCTGATCTACGAGTAAACAAAATGCTTTGTGATGAATTTTATTCGTCAAGTCAGGAAAAAGTGTCTGTCTTCGAAAGAAGCTCTCTGGATTAAATTAAAAAAGGCGTAGGAACAGTTGGAACCAACAGTTCTTGAACTCTGAAAAATAAACAAAAAAGTAGAACGTTCAAAATCATGGAGTGGCCGGCCCAATCCCCTGAGCTAACTGCGAACGAACTGCTTTGGGATGAACTTGATCGTCAAGTCCGGAAAAAGTGTTTGTCTTTTAAAGAAACTCTATGGATTGCATTAAACAAGACGTGGGAGCAGCTGAAACCAACAATTCTTAAACTCTGAAAAATAAACAAGAAGGTAAAACGTTCAAAATTATGGAGTGGTCGACCCAATCCCCTGATCCAAGTGCAAACGAACTGCTTTGGGATGAGCTTGATCGTAAAAACAGTGTCTGTCTTCGATAGAAATTATCTGGATTGTATTAAAGAAGGCGTAGGAATATCTGGAACCAACAGTTTTTGAAAAACTTGTCAACAGAATGCCTCGAATCATCGCAAAAAGTGTTTAAAGGGTAAAGGTGATATTTTGACGGTATAATCCCTCTATGTGTACAAACGGATTATCTGTTACACTTGAATTAACATACATATTGAATAGATTTAAAACGAACAATCTTTAATATTAAGTTTTTTCACATACTATCAATAGTTTTAAACGTTTATGATTCATAATTTTAATTTTAAGGAGTAATTATTCAGTGTCCGGAGATTTTTGCCCAACAGTGTAAGAGGATAAAGATTCAGATGAGCTTCAGCCAAAGCAATACATTAAATTGCAATTATTTTTAACTTTCCTACAATCGCATTAGAATTTAAATAAATTTTCGAATTTTTTGATATTTGACCCGTGAGCTCATAGCTTCATAAAATTTTTAAAATATGAGGAGCATTCCCATTTAAAAAAAATAAATAAATTTAAAGATGTCCGGAATGGAAAGAAGAAAATAAATGCATGTTTCGATATGTGCGATATGAAACTAAGTTTCCTGAATCGTTCCCATCTCTAATCCGGTGATACACGTAGATATTATAAGACGTTATAGCAATATAGAAATAAATGCATGTTTCGATATGTGCGATATGGAACTAAGTTTCCTGAATCGTTCCCATCTCTAATCCGGTGATACACGCAGATATCGTAAGAAGTTATAGCAACGGCAGGTTATAAATATATCCAAGAATATGGTGTTGGTAAAAATTGTCTGATCTTGATTTAATGCCGGGTTTCCAAATTTTATTTGTATACTTTGACAAGAAAAGTATTGACCGATATAAGCATTGTACGGAACGCTATAAATTTAAAAATAAATTTTCTCAATCGATCCCATCTCTTGAGTAATGGCACTAGTAAAAAACTCATCATAATCAACATAATTTTCCAGAAAATCACTAAGGCGTAAATCTTACACCTAGTACTAGAAATCACTACAACAATCACTGCCGCGACGCATTCGCCCAGCTGCCCCCTGCGGCACTACGCCACACTTCATGTTTTGTTATAGACAAAGTGCTCCAACTCACCTGGATCATCATCGTCATCCCAATCGATTTGACCGGAAGTTAAATTGATATGCGCTGCTAACACCAGCAGCGTAAATACCGCCAAATAGCAGCGCCACTGAAAGCTGGAGGCGGCCAGTCTGTTGTAGTAGCTGTTGCAACTGACGGAGCAGGTGTAGGTAGAGGTGGAGTAACTCGAGTTGGCAGCGCCATTCGTCGTAGCTGCTGTACTGGAAGTCGATTTTGGTTCGGAAGTGCGCGTTCTATTCGTTCTAGTTCTAGTTGCAGTTGTAGCTGAAGCGCTGCTGCTGCAGCTGCTTCTATAGCTTTCAATTTAAGCAAATCCATTGTGTAAAGTATAATAATTTATATGCAGGTATATTGTACTAAACTGCACTGTATGCACACGTACACAGCATGCATATGTATATGTGTATATTTGTGGTTGTGTGCTTGTATTACTTGATTTTCACGCGGTTTCGTTTGTTCTATGCGGTTTTTCTTAGCTTCGTTTTGAATTTCGCTCGTGTAGTTTTCAATTTCACCTATATACACATAGATACACATGCACACGCACGCACACTCACGCGCGAACACGAATCTAACACTCACGCACACACAGATACGCACGCACACAGACGCGCGCGCTGCAGCAGAGACTTTGCGGAATAACTTTAGTTGCTGTCCGTGTTGGCCATGAGTGTTGTTATCGTTGTTGTTGTGGATGTTGCATTAAGCATGTTGCACACACTAATGAAGCAACATGAGTAGAAATATTTCTTAAATTTCACTATAATGCCAACTTGTGCTTTTGCCAGTTGCAAGTTACCAACTGCCAACTTGCCAACTATTGCCAGCTGTGTGCCAGTTTTCGCTCAAAGACCGCACTCTGCTCTGCCCTTCCTGCTTCCTCGTACTTGCTTGCAACTTAGTGTAATAATGCACGGCACTCGGTGCTCGGTAATCTGCACTCGGTAGTCGGCTTTTGGCTGCTGCTCCCGGGTCTTACTTATACTACTACTAATTAAGTTGTTTCATGTACATTTTTTGCCTTTGGCATAACTTTTATGCAGTTTCCGCTGCTCCTGCTCCTGATGCTGCTCCAGATGCTGCTGCTGCCGCGGTGCATTGAGGTGTGCTATGTGCGCAAATTGTTGCATTGTTTAGTTGAGCTTTTTTGATGAGCAAAGCAGCCGGAGATGGTGACGTAGTGCGGCGAACGCGGTGTTGTATCCTTGCTTGCACTTTTTGCACCGGGAATTAGCTGCAAATGAGCGAAAGCGAAAGAGAAGAGAATGTTAATTAGTATTTGCTTTTAGTCCAAAAAAAAAGAAAAAAATTCACTAAATAAAAAACCATAAAAATGCTAAAAAATATAAAGAAAATATTAAGTGCATTAATAAATTAGCCAATTGCATGCCAGCTTGGCAGCTTGGCAGTTGGTCTACAAATGTGGCTGAGAACTAAGGCAGTACGCCAGCAATTATTTGGACTTGGGGGATTAATAAAAGCCCTAGTATAATGTCAGAATTGAAAAATTGACCAAAGGGTGTTGGTTTCATATATTCTTATATAAGTTGGTAATTTATATTTTTTTGAGGTTGAATCCTTAGCATGTTAAAAAGGGTACGAAGATGGAGAATAGAGTGCAACTTTTCTAGAAAGAACTCTTCTACAACGAAATAAATGATATCAATGCGAATTTCTGAAAAAAATGTTCTATATAACGAACTTATGAGCCCGGCAGACGTTGTCCTGCCCAATACATCGTAAGATTCTCTAGTTAGCTTATCTAGACAGTCATAAGATTTTTGGATTAGTTGAGTTTCATGACTCTACCGTATGGACGAACGTAAGTATTCTTAAGAGAGCTCGCATCTCTAATAAATTGATGCCCCACAGAAACTACATTTCAACCCCTTTGTGACAACGCTTCTGTCTGCACTTAATGTCCAAGCCCGGGGTTGAACCATTTTCTACTATGATATATTCACGATATTCACAAAAATGCGTATATCTCACTAACAAATACTCACAAACACATCGGCTTAAAACCTCCGTATTGACAACCTGTAACACACGCAAAAATCAGATTTGAAATTTATTGACGCGTTCATGAGAACTTTCGTAACACGTAAAACATAAGTTTCTTTTATATATAGATTATTATTTTTCTCCACTGCAAATTATCTCTAAGAAAATTCCTGAATAATTTCTTGTGAATATTTTAAGCAAAAAACAAATTTTCTATATAACGAATAAATAGTATTTTCCTCCTCTGCGAATTATCTCTAGGGAAGATCGTATATATATATATATTTCCTTGTGAGTTTCTTAAGGCAAAATGCAATATGAGAGTTTTGCAATCTTAGTGAAGTTAAATATTTTTTTTTAGTTTTTTACTTTCTCCCTCACGATCGTATTATACCAACTGCTTTAATCAGTGATGAAATTTCTTTTATAGCCGTGAGTTAACTTAATTCTTAGAGATGCACACTTCGTATATCGCAAAGACGAATCGTTATATTTTACATAACTTTCGAGATATTATGTGGTGTTTTGAGATAATTCATTACATTTTAGGTAAAAATAATAGTTAATGAAAAAATAAGGTAAGAGGATGTGACCTCTGCTCTCTCTACCTCTCTGTGAATCGAAAATATTATCATATAAGGAAAGGTTATACAAGTGACATCAAAAATAAATCACTTGGAGTTGATATGCCTTGTACCGCGAAAGACGAATTTGTTATTATTTATGTACGGGATAAGGGAATAACTTCGTTACACGAGTGACCAAAGCTGGAGTGGACACATATATGTCATGACACAAAAATAGGTAGGTGTTACTTTCCCATATGAAATGGAATATTATAAAGATGTCTTAGTTAAAAAAGGATTTCAATCGTGATGAACAACTAATACACTCATTACCTTCTAACAATCAACGTACTTAACCTGAAAAAAATAGTTACTAAGGAGGAAGTAAAAATTTCTCTCTGAAAAAGAGGTAATAATAATCCTTTACATCCTTTACCAGAGAACGTAACTCGCCAAAATACGTAAGGGAATAATATCCCGTTAAATATAGCTAAATGCGCGGTGAGGAAGGAACCAGCAGGTGTCCTTCCCATCCCTGACTGTGCCGGTAAGGGTAAGACGGCAAGCCCACCGTCTTCCCTAGATTCTGAGGGAAGGCAGTCCAACCCACCCTCGGACGAAAAAATGGAACAAACATGTTTCGCTTCTTCGTCCAAGGTAGGGCTGGCTGCCAACTCTTCAGAGCCGGCTACTTCTAAGATGCCACCACCAACAAAACCATCTTACCAAGACAGGCGACGGGCAGGAGAAATGCTCCAAAAAAACCTTACCACTCCGGAGGTCTCACCGGTAGATTGGAGGTCTCACTTGTAGATTGAGCCAAAGATATCCTGCCGAGTTTCCAGCCGGCAGCCCCAGAAAAACCTAAAGCCCAGGTCAAGCGGCAGAGATATGCACAGGAGTTTGCACTTCCGCCTAAAAGGACGTGACCGCAGCAACTCAACCGCTCCTTTGCCGAGGTTAAGAGGGACAAGATTCTCCTTGGTGTCCTAGACAAGGGCAACAAGGATGGTTTTGTACCTCAAATTTGTGGAAAGGTGTGGAAAATGAGCCGCAGGATCGCTTCCTAGATAATTTGAAGAGAACCCCCACCACTCTGCAACGACGCCGGATGGAATCTCGGCCCATTGCGTGGAAAGTCAGTCGCTCGGCTGTGGCCTGCAAGTAGGAAATAGCAGCACTTGGAGAGGTATATCCAGGAACTTAGCTAGTGGCGGTGGATTGGTCGAAAGCCTTCATTAGACCCAGAGCCACAGTATGGGGCTCAGACAAGTCGGAGGATCCAGACAAGATCCTCAAGCTGCTTCAGGTGTGTAACCCACATCTGAAAATTGATGATTGGCGGATTGCCAAGGTAGAGGGCACGAAGGGTCCAACGTGACAGGTACTGCTGACTATCAACAAAGAATCAGCAGAAACCTTAACCAAAGCCGAAGATAAAGTACGCTACGGCTACAAAAAGACTGTGATTCGGGTGTACCGAAATGACACCTCGATCGGCATGCAAACCGCACCCGCAGCACAGCTGGAATGGATGGACCCCGAGTCCATCATTGATGAGATGAGTGGAGAGGAAGATATGCTGGAAGGGCATACCTCGAAGTCATCAGAGCTCGCCAGGGAGCTCTCTAGAAGCCAACTAGAGGATGACTTATTCTTCGACGAGACAGACGAGGATAAGGCAAACAAGACGGTCTTGTCTATAAGACTTCTTCAAATTAATCTTCACCACTCCACAGCAGCTTCAGCTGCTTTACTACTTCGCCTAAGCCAAGGCGAAGTCGATGTCGTTCTCATCCAGATTTACTAAAACTAACAAAATGCCTAATTTTCGACTAAAAGTGAGCGTGAAAACATTTCAAAATAAAATCCCTGCAAACTTCGGTTCTAAAAAAAATCGCAACCTTTAGCTTTGGCGCTACAATTCTCCATGCATACCGTCAATAATTAGAGTTAAATAAAAGCTAATGGTCTTAACTTTTTCACCATAATACTTAACTACAAAGTCCAAGTATATAATTATTAATTAACCCATTTTCCGCTATAAGCCGCAGTGGCCGGATCATATAGCAAACACTTTCGTTGCCTACTTTTTGGGGCCAACTTGCTTCATGGCCAACTCGTCCGTTGTCTGCAGTGCCTAATTTGCTGTATTATTATTCTTTCTTTTTTTTGGGTTTATTTTTTTGTTCATTTTTATTTTTTTGTTTGGTTTGGTTTTGTTGCAGAGGCAACTTTGCAAGCAGCGGACTGGCTTATTATGCGCACTTCAAACTTTAGACAACGCTAGGCGAATGAAAAGAATTACAAGTGGCAACAACAACAAAAGGAACAAATACAGATATAACAACTGCTATAGCCTTTTTGTTGCTCATTTTGAAAAAACGCCTTCAGCCTTGCAACAACAACAACAACAACAAACTAACCAACGAAGCACTCACTCAAAATTTTGAAGTGTGGCAACGCCGCTGCAGTAAATTTTTGTATACAATTCGTTAAATTTGAGTACGTTGTTGTTGTTGTTGGTGTTGCAGCTCTCCTCCCCGCCCCCCTTAACGAAAAAGTTAAGCGACACAGTTACAGTTTTTCAGTTGTCTGCGGGATTGCCGCCGAAATCAGCGCCACTTTTGCCACAGACATTAAATGTTGCATGCAAAATTACCAGCGAGTGGTTTGTATTTCCACTCTGATTGTTGTTTAACATAGTTACAATGTCCTTGGAACTCAATTGCATTGCATGTGTGTGTGTATGTATCTATGAGACTATGTATCTATGTGTGCTTGTGTATCATGTCATGCTCTAGTTGCAAAACTTTTACTGTTTTTGGGCGCTGCTTTTTGTGTTTATGTTTGTTGTTTTTGTTTTTTTACTCGAGTTTATTTATATGCATATGGGACAAGTGGCAAGACAAATGAAAACCAACAAAATACTAAAGTATTCTTTACTACGAATAAGAAAACAAAAAAAATACCAAAAAACAACTAATATAATAAACGAAACTATAAATTTATTTTATGCACAAAACAAACTTTTGCTATTTGTCTAACGAGAAAAAAAACTAAAAGAATAAATTGAATGTAATGTAAAACTTAACCACAGATACCTTTTGTTAAGTTTGACAACTAATTTGGGTTTTAGACAAAAGAGTACACTTGGTACAGGGTGTTACGAGAAAAGTTTAAATTATGAAACAAAAAATTCGTATTACTTAGGTACAAACAATTGCTAATAGTAACTATGTAAAAAATTTACCAAATAAAACAAAAAATTATTATTTTTTGGTAAAACATTTACAACAACTCGTTTGCGCCATCTAGCGATAAAAATTCGAGGCTTCTAAGCTCTAAGGCAAATGATGCAATTTTCCACAAGAAAGCTAAATGTTATGTCGTTAAATACGGCCACACTAAACAGGAAATAAATGATTACAACACTTCATAGAGATAAGCTGTATTGAACCAGGACGCAGAAACCATGAAGATTATAGAGACGTCGCACCCACCAACAACCTTAGGATACCCATACCCCCGACAGTGATAGAAATTGGTAACGCAATTAGGAAACGAAGACGCAACAAAGCAGCTGGTATTGGCGGCAAACCTGCCGAGCTGCTACAGTTGGAGACGCAGCTTGTTGCCGAAACATTGCACCCACATTTCAGGGATACTGATTATGTGCCCTCATCTTGGAAAGCAGGAATAATTATCAACCTACCATAGAAAGTAGACCTTACTGACTGCAACAACTGGCGAAGAATATCGCTGCTAAACACACTACGCATAGTAACCGAAAAAGCTATGGAGTGGCGCACACCACTGTACCTCCTGTTCATCGACTTCAAGAAGCCCTTCGATTCAGTAGACAGATCAGCAATATATCTGGCATTGGCGAGGAAAGAAGTGCCAGTCACCATCGTATCGATAGTAAAAGCGATGTACGATGATGCGGACTTGGCGGTACTACACAACGGGAATATTAGTACACCTTTCCAAACAAGCACCTGTGTTCGGCAAGAGTGTCCCCTTTCCGCGCTACTGTTCAATATAGTAGTTGACGAGATTATAAGAGATGTATGCAGGTCTAGGCGTGGGATTACGTGGAGTCTTCTCTGGAAGACCTGGATTACGAGTGCGACATTTGTCTCATCTCTCAGTGATATCCAAGCCAAAGTGAATGATCTCGAGATCTTCTTTGGAAGACCTAGATTACGCGGACGACATTTGTCTCATCTCTCATAAACTAAGTGATATCCTAGCTAAAGTGAATGATTTCGAGATCCTTGCCAGCAAAGCTCTCGATAAACGCATCTAAAACCAAAGCGATGCGTCTCATCCACACCAGCTAAGGTAGTATAACCATCTGCGGAAACACTATCAACTTTGTCGATAGTTTCTCATTCCTTGGCACCATAATTTCCACCAGTGTTGGGGTGGATGAGGATATAGAGAATCGTCTAAGCAAAGCGCGATCAGAGTTTGGACGCTTATTCCGCATATGGAGAAACCAGCAAATAAGCAGAAGAACAAAGCTGAGGATATTCAATAAAGCGTCAAATCCATCTTGTTGTACGGCAGCGATATGTGGATGACCCCGCAGAGAATGATATCAAAAGTACTATCATTCGTCAACAAGTGCCTTAGAATTATATGCTGGATATTCTGGCCCAACAGGATATCAAACGCGGAACTATGGCACTACACTAGTGAAGTTCCTGTCTGCGCCCAGATAAGAGCACGCAAGTGGCATTGTGGCAGTATTGTCAGGATGTCTTTGGAATGAAACCCCTAAGGAAGCAGACGAGTGGGAAGGCCAAAGGCAACCTGGCGTCGTACAATACTAAACGAATTGTCCCTACACAACATCAGCTGAGACACAGCAAAGCAAACTACGCCAAACAGAGTCCGGTGGAAAAGTCAGTCAGACTCAAGTCACTGTTTTAAACATTCTAATGATTAGATCTTGAGAAAAGTCGCTGGAACATAAACCATAGAAATTATACTTAATTCTCCTTTTTTTGTATTAGCCACAAGATTTGTACTCTGCACTATGTGTAACTGACAGCAACATCTTTCAAACTTCTAGTGATCAAATTTTAAGACGAACTCCTCTTAATATTTTTTAAAATTACAAATATATCTACTGTGAGGAGGCGATTTGCCACCTCACAACATTGTTCCAAAATTGCCAACAGGGCAATAGCAAAACTGCTTGAATTGCTTGGTGAGAGTAGCGGTGAAAGCGCTCTCACTCTCACCAACACTAGGTCAAGTATAGCGTTTTTAAGCTTGGCGCCAAAATAATTGTTTGGTATTAGTGCGTATTGTGATAGTATTAGTTTATAGGTGTAAGTGGAGAGTAGGAGATAGCGATAGTTTTAGGTATGGCGGACTCTCTCTTTATTATGAGAATAGTTATGTAGATAAACAGAGCGCCGTTTAGGATTTATAAGTATAGTTTTGGGCGGGAATTCCAGGATTTGGCGGCGATCGAGTTCCTATATAAGGCGGATAAACAGCCAAATCTGGGTGAGACGGAACATACAGAACACACAGAAAGACACAGAACAATGAGTGAAACAAGACAGTGAGTGATCAAGTTAAAGTCAGTGCCGCAGTTAAATGCGTTTTCGTGTAATAAAATACGATAATATTTAACACAGTCGTAAAGGACGGAAAAGATATAATTAATTAGTAGCGCACCGGGTGCGACCGCGTCGGAGTCTATACGTTTCGTGTACGAGCCACGCCAAGATCTCTGCTACCAGGATTTTATATCTGGGTGAGCGTATCGCCGTAAAAGGGCGGACTAAAGTAGAATTTGAAAAATCACAAATTGTTAGTTTTGAAGTGTAACATTGTCTCCCACAAATATTTTTGCTAAAAATATTATTTTGTGTAAAATAGAGAGCGTGCGGGCTCGATTTAAGTGTATTGTGATAATTGACCGCAAAAAGGCGGATAATACAATATAATTTTAAAACTCAAAGCAAATTGTTTATTGTTTAAAATATCGAAAGTCTCAGCAAAATATAAATTTTGTTGTGACATTAACCCTGGGCATAGCTGAGCTATCCCAGCCGTTGTTCTGGACTAAACCAGAGGTCGTTACACTACTATTCCGAAAATTATTGTCCATTCCATTAAATTCATTAACTAATAAGATAACTTCTTCCCTCTTTTAGGTCTACTTTTTATTTTTTGTTCTCCTCTGTAGAAAAATTAACAGCCACATCTTTCACCGAAGACTGCAAAAGGTCAATTCGCAAACCAAAAAAGTCTATTGATCGGATCTTCAGAAGAACACCGTCTAATGTCTAGCTTAATTGAATAATATATGTTAAACATAAAAAGAACTCTGTCTAATAGGTCGAATTTTTATTTCTTGTTCTCTACTATACTGGTAGTCCCATCCCAGCAAAGGTTAATAGTCGAATTGGATAATCAGCATAATTGGGGAGTACTAAATGAAAAAAATGGTCTATCTTTATGTAGTCAGCTATGAACTTATTTAGTTTAGACATGTGTAGTTGACAAATAAAAAAAAAAAATTACTATATACTCGTATATACAAAGAAAAGCAGTATCAAAACATTGATTAAGTAATGAAAGGATCAATTTTTTATAGTAATAAACTATTTTTTTATATTTATATTCCGAAAATGTCAATGGATGACCTCTTTAGTAAAATATTTGTTTGTTTATTTGCATTTGGAAAATCTCAATATAATTTATTTTTTTATACTCATATTTAAATATTTTTATTTAAAGAAAAACCCAGAAAATTTATATTTATAGTAAGACGAAAAAAAATAATTGAGACTCTTGTTAAACAAAAATACTTCAAATATTTTGTTAAAGGACCTCTTGGGACTTAATAACAGCTTTTTAACGACTGCTTTTTTACCAATTTATTGGTCTCCATAAGATTTACAATTTTTGGCTGGGTGAATATTACTGTTTAAACGATTCCTTCGATGTTTTCTTTTGTTTTTTAATCAAAAACTAATGAAAGTTAAAAGCGGAGACAGTTAGAGCATTCAATCGCTTGTAATATTAATTAAACATTTCTTGACAAGATATGACCATATCTATAAGGATCCTGATCTGACTCTTTTAATGTTTTCATAATTTACTTTATATTGGAGATTACTTATTTTTAAAATCAAATGCCAATTGGATCAAATTTCCGAATAGGTAACACCAAACCATTTTTGAAGTCATTTATATAATGAATCTGGAAGTTAAGATCAACTGAACAAAAAGACGAATGAAGTCCAACAAAAATTTTAACCTAAACAATTTAGCTTTAAACAATTTTTTTTATAATTTTTTTCAATAAAATTTTGACCTAAACAATTTTTCTTTCAAATCATAAAAGACACCCTATATTTAGGGCGACCAATTCACTGCAGTGGTAAAAAGTTTGCAGCTAATGCTAAAAACGGCCAAACATTCACTTGACATATATAACTAGTTTGTGGCAGCGACGCGTTCTCATGTGTGTGTGTGTATCTATGTGGGATTGTGGCAATGTGTGTGTGCGTGTGTGTGGATACTTCATCAACATTTTACGCTTCAGTTGGCCAACAAAAAAACTAAACACAACAAACCAAAAAGGTCCAAAAGAAAAACTAAAATGCCAAGTAGAAAAGCACGCAGTAAAAATGGGTGAGATGCCAAGCAAACTGAGCTTTGGTTCTCCACACTCTTGGCTGCTTCTATTTGGTAAGTGAGTTGGCTTGGTCCACCTGGTTAAAGTTAAGGCGAGACATAGGGGTTGTACCCTCAACTAGACCTGGACAGGCAACAAAATAAACTGTACTCAACTCAACTGTTGAAAATCAACTACTTGCTGGCACAGCAGCCCTGGAGCCGACCTAAAAGCGTAAAACGAGGCACGTGGCATAAACGCATACACACATAAACTTAGAATCATGCCAACACACACACACACACACATACACTCACTCCAAGCTATGTCGAATTTAACAATCATTTGTGTACCCTTAACTTAAGCTTTGGCTTAAAGTTTGCAACTCTGTAAAAGAATAGAGTAAATGTCAGGTCTGTTTCGGTCTTCTATTGTGTTAATAGCAAGGACTTATTTTTAACAATAAATAAATGATTTTATTTTTTCTCTTTTTTTGATTTTTGAAACAATTTTTGAAAGGGGGTTTAACTAATTAAATATGCTTAGCTAGGTAATGAAAAGCTTTATTTAGGCTATTTATAAGAAAAATGAACATATAGATATATTCGATTAATATTTTTAAATTATGAAAGTCATGAAAGACGATACATCGAAGGCATTTGAAACTAAGCAATATTTCGAGTATTTAAATTATAAGAATAAGAAAATAAGACTAGAGAAAAAATAAAAGAATCTCTCAGATAGTTTTTTTTTAAATCAAAATATGTAAAAATATATTTAAAAAAAATTGATTTTATATTTATTTTGATGGTGCCCAAATAACATTGAATAATAAAATAAAAAAAAGTTTTGAAAAAAATGTGTTATAGATTTTAAAAAATAACCTAAAAAAACTTTTGAGAAAAATATTTATTTCAATAACACTAGTCGACAAATTTCACACATTTTTTTTCTCTAGAGATGAGACTTATATTTTATGTTTGGGCAATGTTTTAGCATTCAAAATCCGTATTTTTTATTATCCTGTTACAGCTTGTTTTTTCTAGGACTATTTTAGTGAAGAAGGACCTTTTTCGAAAAACGATTTTACATATGATGTCATAAAATCTGTACTAATTCGAATTTTTAAAAAAAAATTCTGTAAATTTCTGTAAAAGCAGAATCAAATACCTTTCCATAATGTCCCCAATCATAAAAATTGGTAGCCTTAAGAAAAAACTACAGTCGAAAATGTGTGCCCGAAAGGCCAAAAAACACAACATTTTGGTGACTTTTTCTACAAGTATCACTATATTTTTCAGAAAAAGTCCTTGGACACCTAAAAAGTTAAAAATTTTAAGTTATTGGTTCTGTAAAATAGTCTAATGAACACCAGCAGTTCGATGCATCACCGTAAGTACACAAAAAATCAAGATTTCACCAAAAATATACGAATTTGTTTTATGATATTGACAAAAATTGACTTTTTACTTTCTGGTATATTTCTTAAGAACATCAAAAGACATTTAATTACCAAACTTATTCAAAAACACCCAAAAAAATAAGAATTTTGAAACAAAAATATTTATTTGACCAATCGTTCCTATGGGAGCTATATGATATTGTTAACCTATTCCGATCAAATATGGTACAGTGTTTGGGTACTTTTAAAAACTTCTCAATGCCAAATTTGGTTTCAATATCTTCAAAACACAAACGAAACACAACGTATTTTGTTCAAAAAATGTGTTTTATGGGAGCTATATGATATAGTCAACCGATTCTGATCAAATTTGGTACAGTGCATAGGTACTTTAAAATGTAGTGTGCCTAGGAACAGGCAGTGACTATAGGGTAACCCGCAGAGTACTCAGTTTTGTTTTTGATATAATCACTGTAGGGCCAGAGGCGCATTTCCTTTAACTCAAGAGGTCCATTTAGAAATCTACCGATCCATAGGAAACCACCTTGCAACCTCTATTACATCTCACCTGCCAGCTGAAGACTTCGTTGTCTTAAATTCGATCCTTTTTACTTCTCAGGAAAACCACCTTGTATATCTTACTACTACTACTACTTCTACATACTCTTACATTTTTTCCAAATTTTTTTAAGTAATTAATTAATTTTTGAAAGAAGCTTAAATTTTTTTTGAATTTTTTGAATATACAAATCAAAAGTTAATTTAAGTTTTTAAATCAGAAAATGTAAAGAATATCGTGATCAACTATTAAATTAAATATAATACTTTTAATTTTTTAATTCAGTTTAATAATTCAGTTACACAACTTATTTTAATGTTATTCAAAAACGTTTTTAGGAACGCCCAAAAGAAGAATGCGGAATCCGGAAACGATGTTGGCAACCCTAACCTCGAAGCAGAAAGGTAAATATACCCGATTTACAAACTAATCAGCTATTTAAAGTTTCAAAATGAATTTTTTGGTGTGATTAAAAATATATATTTGAGAAAAATGTAATTGAAAAGCATAAAAGATAAGGGAATGTATATGTGACGCTAGTAAAATATATATTTCCTGGTCTTAAATTTCCCAGAATTTGGATTATTGGATTGGAACTAGAACAAATTATTATTATATATAGATAAATGTACTATACACTTTTAGTTTTGAAACAGACTAGAGGCAATTTATAATAAGGAAGTTGGCGTTTTTTAAACAAAATTTTTGGTCAAGAAAATTTCACTTTTACTTCTAAAGTATTGCTTAAATGTCTATTTTTGTTGTACACTTTGCACTTTTACTCATTTGCATTTATGCCCGACAAAAAGAATATGAAATGAGTTTTACGCATTTTTTGCTCAAGTTTTGTTTCTTTTCCTCTTGCGAATCCTGGAAGTTTTTATTAAAAGAGAGAGACTTGTATTGCTCTATCATCAGCTGAGGTTCCGGCACAAATTTTTTTTAAGCACTACTTCAATGTCTAAAGAGTAAAAGTGTATTCCTTTAATGGAGACAACTTTAACAAAAATATTTAAACATTTTGCTTAGAAAAGTTCGTTTATTCGTATACTTTCTCGGCATAAATGGAAAATAGAAAAGTAAGCCGATGGAATTTAGTTTTTTTTTGCGAGGGCAGTTTATTGAGTCAGTGGATCTATGAGGTCACACCTTTTTTATGCATTTTAGTGAAATATAAGTATAGCGACGTTCCACTTTAAAAGGTTTCAAATATGTCCTTAAAATATGGGTTTTCGGATAAATATTCCAAACGTTTGTCGCCCAATTTGTTGTTTTTACCTTGACAGAATCCCACGAAATTTCACTTCATTTGGGGAAGATCTTTTAAGATCAGGTGCGGATCTATGCTTTGGTTCGAAATGTTTATTCTATATCAGTGCTCTCAAACAAATTTGTCAAACTTTTGGGTGGGACCTCACAAAGTATGTCTCTGAGGTGTTCCTTAGAGGAAGATCTTTTAAGGTCAGGTACGGATCTAGGTTTTGGTCTTGGGGAGGTTTCTTCACTTCGAAATGTTTATTCTATATCACAGATCTCAAACAAATTTGTTCAACTTTAGGGTGGGTTCTCACAAAGTATGTCTCTGAGGAACAGGACGGAAAGATCTTTTAGGGTCAGGTGCGGATTTAGGTTTTGGTTTTGGTGAGGTTTCTTCACTTCGAAATGTTTATCGTAGCACTCAAACAAATTTATCCAACTTAAGGGTCCAAAGTATGTCTCTGAGGAACAGGACGGGAAGATCTTTTAGGGTCAAATGCTTACTTAAGAAAAAATTGATGGGTTAGATAAAACGTATCACTTAAAGAACTTTAAAATATTTCTTTAAATGTAGATCGGATCAAATTTAGTAGGTATTTAAAGACTCATGTGAACCTAATCACCAAATGCCTCCCACAAAAACTAAGGCCAAAAAGCAATTTTTTCGGAAAACTTTCCTGCTGTTCAATCGATCAGCTTTAGCCCAACTAATTCACAATTTTTTCTTTGCTCCAACACAAATACACTATACAAACACATGGTAAATAAAAAAATACGTGTGTTGGTGTTGAGAGTGTTAGTTTTTGTTGGTGTGGTGTGTGTATATAATCAAGCATGTATTGGTCAGCGCACGTTATTAAACCAAAACAGTTTTTTGTTTTTTAGCCAGTTTGGTATGAGAAATACGCTACGTTCTTGCTTTATTTCCACCATTTTATTTGTTGTGACAGACTGCGTATGTGTGTGAGTGTGAGTGTGTATGGTGTATGTGAGTGTGTGTGAATTACATCTGCTTGATGGTAGCCTAGTTTTCTACTGTTATTTGCACAACAAGTTAAAGTGTTTCGCCACGCACTTCAATAAAAACACCTACACGCACACACCCATAGTACACACCCTCTCACACACACACACAGATACAAACACAACCACGTTTAAGAGGTTTTTGTTGTGCCAGTTTCGTGACGAGCCAGTCTGAAGCCATCCAAGTAACGCCAAGGCTGCCAAATAACCAACACGGATTGTCAGACACTGAAGTGCCTTGCGTGTATGTGTATGCGTAAATATATTGCACATATATGTGTGAATGTGTGTGTGTGTTGTAGTATCTGAGTGTGAGTCTGAGGGCTTGGCATACTGTATATACTCTACGTATATATATTATATTTACCTAGCATTCAATTTGGTACGTAACTTTCTTGCTCCTATGCTCACTTGGTCGTTTGGGTCCGATTCGTTTTTGTATGCCATATGTTCAAGTATTTAATTGCTGAATGCTAAGTGGAACACCCGTAACCCGCCCGTAAGCCACCATAAACCTTCGTCGTTGGCTCATCAGTCAGTTGAAAAGCTTGGTCTGTCAGTTGATTGGCGCTGTGTATCTCAACATTTTAGGCATTAGTTACAGTCTGTTGAGCAATGCTTTGACGCAGTCTTGAGCAAATAGTACAACAGAAGAGCTCTCCCCCCGCGGCTCATACGCTATGTTCGTTTTAATAAATACAAATTGCATTAATATCTTGCTAATTAAAAACCAATAACAAATCTACCGTGCATATAGAATGAGCACACACACATAAGCACTACTGATTATGAGAGGGTAGGCTGAGCGGTAATCTTTAAGAAAACAGATAAGAAACCTATTGGTATTTCGATTTATCTAATAGTTCTTATGACATCTATAAATTATGTTCTTCTCGAACTGGGCAATGGAACTAGCCAAGTCACTGATCTGTATATTGTTTTTCAAACTTCTATCATGTATTGAGCCTGATATTAATCATTTTATATGAAACTAGAACAATCCCCAATAGACTCAGAGGTCGCCCGAAAATAACCTGGAGACGTTCATTCCTGAGCGAGATTAATACCAGCGTGGAACGTGGCTGCTCCCATCGAGCTAAGGGAGATTGCTCTATGGAAAAAACAATGGAGACTACTTGTAGATAGCTTATGCCCAGAATAGACGCAGTTCGGAATCTTAGAAGCCGAAATAGGCTTAATAAAAGGGACAGCAGAACTTAACCACGAACTAACAATAATTTTGTTGTGAACCATCTAGGTCGACTGCACTTATATATTCCCTTCCTGACGTATCGATCTGCTCTAGATCAGATCTTATGATCACGGAAATTTTTCATAGCAAGAAATTTAGATCTCTTCTCCCAAGTCGGGAGACTTGGGCTGATGGCAGCCCCTATGGAAAGCCACGGTGGCAACAATGGTTTACGTAAGGGTCCAAAACTGAGCAGGGTGTAGGTGTTGGAATTTTTAGACCAAACATCAGAATCTGTACCGCAATGGGCATCTGGCCAAGCGTCTTTCAAGCGGAAATTCATTCCATAGAGATCTGCGTCCTTAGAATCTTTCTCAATGGAACTAGGGGAGCAAACTTATGTATTTTTTCAGATAATCAAGCTGCTATCAGGGCATTTCCATCCTGGAGCATCTCCTCCAGAATGGTTAAAGAATGCCACAACTATCTCCAAACCCTGTCCGCCAGGAACAAAGTCGTGCTATGTTGAGTGTCTGGGCACTCGTAACACGATCGCTGACGATCTAGCACGACACGGTTCCTCCACCCTGACCACATCTCCTGCACCGTTTTGTGGTATTGGTTAGTCCACATTCAAAACCATGATAAACAAATGGGCCGCAGGAGAACATAGGAGATACTGGTTTTCCCTTCCGGGGCTTCGTCAAGCAAAAGTGCTTGTCAAACCTCTGGATGTGATCAAGACAAAAGGTCTTGGCAGAGCGGACTTAAGTCTCTTGGTTGCTTACCTATCTGGTCTCCAAACTTTTAGAAACCATCTACAGAAAATAGGCCTATCGGACTCTTCAGAGTGAAGGATCTGTCTAGAAGACGATGAAACCACCAGACATATTCTTTGTGACTGCCAAGCGCTGGTATGGGATAGATCCTGTCACATGGGAAAGGAACTGATTAGTCTCTTCCATCTTAGGTCAATACCAACAAAAATTTACCGCATGCGGAAAGCGGAAAGTCTTTTGCTTTAACTTAAGGTTATGGTACAAAAGACCTTTTGGTCGCAGGGCCCAACCTCTTTGTGAAGAACCCTTTTAGGAAAAAAAAAATGGCACAACATATAACTACCTGGAGACGAACAGTCCTGAGCGAGATTAACACCAGCAAGGAACGTACCAGCTGGCGATATGCTAATATCATCGAGTTTAGGGAGACCATTTTAAAAAGAAGTCAATAGAGACTACTTGTGGATAGCTTATGCCCAGCATAAAGGCTAAGATTCGGGACCTTTGACGTCGAACAAGGCTTAAAAATAATGGTTCAGTAGGACTAAAACGCAAAGCTAGGTCGACCAAGATTTGGAATTTCTTAGACAACAATCTGAGTGTAATAAGAAAAAGGAAGGAAAATGTTTTTAACCGGATCAGGCTCCGGAGAAATAGTACCTGTCTTCTAAACGATTTGCGCTACGAAGAGCTAAACGAACTTTCCGGTTTTATAATTTTTAAAATTCGAAATTTTGTCTTGATAAAAAAGGAATTTCTTGTCTTGGACCTTAACAAATTCCAATGGAAAGAAAATTATAATATATAAAAAAATTAAATTTCTTCAAAATATTATCTTTGCAAAGCCTTTAACTTTTCAGCCCGCCCTCGTATTAATACACACGCATGGCGCGTCTAATATGCGCCTGAAGCGAACAAAGTTAATGAGCGCGCCTGAAAGCATGCTACAAAAAAAGCAAATATTGGCTAATTTATACATATACATATGTGCATATATACTATACACTAATATATGAGCAGCGGTTGTTAGTGTATGTGTGTGTGTTTGTGTGCAAATTGAGACCTAGCCCAAGTCAAATTCTAACGTGGATCTTCAAGTTAACTTTAATGCACACATTTCTCAACATCTTTATGCCCAAGTAAAAGTAAAATATGTCAACTTTGCTTAAATTTGTTAACATTTAGCCAAAAGGCAGCCCTCCCTCCCTCCTCACACACACACACATCAAGCCAAGAGATCCTGCAACCAAACGCTCATTGCAGCTGTCAATGTCGTAACCCCTGCCTGGTAATTGCCGCCATTGGGAGCTTTGTGCCGCGTGTGTATTTGCTTGTTAGGGCAATTTGCAACTGTATGTGTTTGTGTATCTGTATCCTAGGCCCAGGCAAACAAGGCCCAAGTAGCAAATTGACGGCGACATTGATGGCATTGAGAGCGAGAGGATGCGAGCGTCTGAAGGCAGGAAGCGGCAAACACACACACACATACACCCAAGAATATCATCGACATTGCTACAAAGTACACAAAAAGTTTTCTAATTATTTTGTCATTAAACGCACATATACAAGCACACACACACATGCACGCCCACAGATACACCCAATGCCTTGTTTACCAGCATACACATGTTTGTGTAGCTATAAAAAAAAAAAAAAATAAAGGGTTACGTATCCCAGGCAAACCCAAAAATGAAACGATCTGCCCACAAGCAAACACACGCACGCCCCCATAAAGACATAGGGCGAGGGGAGCAGCTAGTAGCGGTAGCAGGAGCAAGAGTTACTTTGAGATAAGCGCAATGCGAGCAGAAGGCACAAACTTTTTGTCCTAATTGTTTCATTTCATGAAATGAAGGTAAGAAATTTTACCAGCTGCGCATATTGCCGTAGGTTTTCGGAGACCCAAGGATCCGAGGGATACCCACGCATAAACTCTACATTAAAACAAGACATCTACGAGCTGCATATAAAGCGATTAACAGCGTTGGGTGACAATGGCGCCCACTTTAACTGCGACTGCCAGTCGCCTGTCTCTTCTTGTTAAACAACAATTTGTTGAATTATTATCGCACACACAGATACAGGACGCAAACACAGATACACAGATACTCAGCTACAAACACACGTAGCTGCAGCTCGCCGTAAAGTATGCTTCAGTTTCTGTTGAGAGAGCGAGTGTGTGTGTGTATTTTGCTCACTTTGACGACATGTCAAATATGCTACATAGTCCCTACTATATACACGTGTACACACATACATACATGTGTACATATTTACAAGCAAGGATATGCGTGCCTGCGTGCATGTGTGCGTTATAATTTTGGCATTTGCCTTGGCTTGGGCTTAAAATTCCCAAGCCGTTTTTGGGCTCAGTGAACGGCGTTTTCCCGCGTTCGGGGACCGAAAAGTTCTACGTAACTGATTTGCAAAGTCAAAGTCGCATAATGGAATAAAAAGAAAATTTGTAAGCCTGAAGCTAAAGCTGATTAAACAATGACAGTGATGACATGTCATTTATGATAAATTGAAGGCAGCTGTAGCGGGGGTGAACTCCACCAAAGGACACATCGCTGAGATTTTTTGACCGACTTTGAGATGGAAATGTTTTTGATCACTTAATCTTATTTATTGAAATAGATTTAGTTATCAGCTATCGTGATCTGAATTTCACAAAATCAAAACGATAAAGTTTTGTTCGATTCACTTGTGGGTCTTATCAACTTCACCGATTTAGTTACCGATAACTTCTCATATATCTCTTACTTTTTTCGGTAGTTACCGATAACTTCTCATATATCTCTTACTTTTTTCGGTAGTAGCTTATCGATACATCAAACGTGTTATACCGAAAGGAAACCGGAATATTTACATAAATATGCTTTATAAATCTATATATATAAAAATGAAATGCTGTACGTTTATGATCGCATAACTCTGAAACGTCTGGATGAATTTGCCAAATTTTTTTTATTTTGTTTGTTATAGTGTGTAGAAGGTTCATAGCACAAAAAGCTTTGAGTAATTTGTAAGGAAGGGGCTGCCACTCCTAACATAACATTTTTTTTTAATTTTTCCACAAATTTTTTTTTTGTGTGGCATTGTGTACATTGTCATATTACATAAGGTATATGTTTAACTTGTTACGGGTGTTCTCATGAACGCGTTGAATAACTTCAAATATGATTTTTAGAAGTGTAAGAAGTTGTCAATACGGAGGTTTTAAGCCTATTGCGATACGTATTGGGTGTATTGGTTCGTGAGATATACGCATTTTTGTGAATATAGAAGAAGAGAGAAGCATAGTCGGAAAGGGTTTGAAATGTAGTTTTTGTGGGGTATGAATTTATTAGAGACGCGAGCTCTCTTAAGAATACTTAAGTTCGTCAATACGGCCTTTTTAGAGAGTCAGGAAAAACAACTAATTAAAAATCTGATGATTGTCTAGATAAAATAGGTAGAGAATCTTACGATGTTTATACACTTTAAGAGTATCAAAAAATTTGGCAGGACGACATCTGCCGGGCTCACTAGTTTTAAATAAAATATTAAAACATATATGAAAACAAAAAAGTTTTTTAGCTAAGATCAATAGATAATACATAGAATAAATGTCCCATAAAAAAAACAGAAAAACAATAAATTACAAAGTTTCTGGAAAAATAAATTGAATGATCATGTATAAGTAAATATATCGTATTTGATTTATTCCTGGCAGAATTTCAGGATTCAAATATTTTAAACAAAAATAGTTTCGTAAACGCAATTCATATCAGGTAGTTTAGTAGCTAATTTTGGGAACTAATTTTCATCAAGGAGTAAAGAAATTCCTAGAATGATTCGAACGTTATTAAGATTCTTGACAGTTCTTGGTTGTGCTGTTGTTGACTTTTCACTAAAAGAGTATGGGACAGTTGTTTCACTGGGAATAGTTGTGGTAACTGGCATATAGGGAGTAGTTCCGTCAGAGACAACAGTTCCTGTCAAGACTATTGTAGTTCTTTCACTGCAGGTGGCAATGTTTTTCAGTTCTCTTACGTGACTGGTTTATGTTTTGTTGAGCCTCGAAAACTCGTTAAGAAAAAATAATGCAAATTTTGTTGAGAGAAAACAAATTGTATTGATCTATTTTTGGTAATCGGTTTTTATTTTTTTAGTATTTTTTCGCGTTTTGTGGCATTTCTTGCGGTATTTCGGATTAAACGGAAATGGGCACAAAAAAATCAGTTCTAAAACGCGTAAATTCAAAAATTTGAAAAATATTTATTACTCACCTTCATAGAAACCCCTCATGAAGGCGAGTAATAAATATTTTACGAAATTCCAATTTATTTCAACGCTCTGAAATACCTTATGCGCCTCAGAATATATAATAAATGGTCTGGTTATGTTTTACATGGAATTTTCCGTCTCTTCGTGTATTTTTCCATGAAATAACTCACTACACATTTCTTTTGTTTAGCTCTAAAACAAAACAGCTTTTGTTACCGCAGGCGCCATCTAGCCGTAAATTGCAAAATAAAAATGGGCAGCACTTTTTGCTCACAACATAACAGAAAGCAAATAATTGGACGATAAAATATTTTCTAGCATTTTTTTAGTAAAAAATAAAATAAATAATAATTCCCTGAATGGCCCCTTCGAGGGAGAGAGCAGGGATCTACCTACAGTTTATAACCGAATCCGAACGGCAAAATTAAATCTGATAATGAATGCTCGCCTTTTGAAAACTAAAATAATTTTAAAAATAGATTCTAGATACAGAGTCTATGTATATGTTCCCAATTTGAAAGATCTTTCTGTGGCCCATCGTCATAGACAACAACAAGAAGAAAGTACATTATTATTGAATAATATTCCATATTTTCAAAATTTTTGCAAAAGCTTTATCTCTTCAAATATTTCTCTCGCTACCTCAGAGCACAATTCATTTTGGTAATTAAATGAAAATAATCCCCCTTACTTAAAAATATCGTAAGTATCAAACAAGTTAACTTTCCAGACGACAGTTTTATTTTGCTGTCTTTTGCTTTGACTGGCAATATCAATTTCGAAACTGAATCTTAATTGCCTGTACACCAAAGGTCACATTCATTAAAAATGACAAATTCAATACTTTCCTCGTAAAGGTTTCGTATATTATAATCAAATTTCAGCTACAATGTTTTTATTAACAATGAAAGGTCATCCAAACATTATTAACTATTTGTACATGAAACTCTTCCATCGTACAACGACCTTCGAGTGACTCTTCAACTTCTAAGCCTTAATAAGTAGCCATTGTTGTTGCTTTTATTGCTGCCTATATTTTGGGCCTAATGATTTGGGCTGCCTTGTTATAAATATTTAGTATGTATTAAAGGATAACATCAACGCCAACGCACGTTCCATAAACGTTTCAACTAATCAACTAATATTTATATTTAAACATTTATTTATTTATAGCTCAGAGCACATTGTATTCATAGCTATCTATAGTATAAAAATAAATACGAGCATATATGGGTAGAAATATGTGAAGCAAGCTGCTTGTGAACTTAATCTCTTTCGCTTTCCAATTGTGCATTGATGACACAGCCACATAAGAAAAAATATGTTTTCGGGTCTGGAGTTCAGACCATGTTTACTATATGTTTTCGGTGTCGCTGAATCCGTATCCGAGGTCCTCTCATTTTATTCGAGTCCGGGGTCAGACAATGTTTATTATATGTTTTTTAAGTCGTTGAATCCGAATCCAAGGTTTGACTCCCACAGTCGCTTTTTCTTAAATGGCCGCGACGCGCAGCTTGTCAGATGAAGTCATGGTAATTTTTTTCAATTGCGCCTCGCGGATAGGCAACAGTTTTTTCACGCCATTTTTTGTTATAAATTGAAAGGGTATATTATGTATGTTACCGCCTAAAATCTATTAAAAGGTACCCCAAAGTAAGGTTTTTGGACCTCGGATTACTATTGGTTAATAGCTCTACCCGATATGTTAAAATCGGAGAAGATCGGGAAATAAATGGCCGGCTTCACTTATTTTCGCTGGGTTTTTCAATAGGGACTCTACAAAAGTATACCGATAGGCACAGCAAACGACGTCATATTTTTTCCCGCTCTCTTGACATTTCTCTTCAGTAAGGTTTGCCATTTTATCATGGAAAGATATACGATCTAACAACGAGTCGAAATTATTAAAGTTTGCAACCGAAACTTGGAGTCAGTGGCCTCAACTTTAAGGGCGCTACGTCCAATTTATGGTCGTCATAATTGTCCTGCCAGATCAACAATTGAGCGTCTAGTGGAAAAATTTGAATCCTCAGAGATCCTGTGAGACAACAAAGTGACCGTTGTGTCGAAAATATTGCTGCCGCTAGCGCATCAATTGAGGAAGACCCAAAGCAGTCTCTCACACGTCGTTCTCAAGCGTTGGACATCTCTGTGACGTCGTTGTGGCGAATTTTGCAAAAAAATCTTGGCCTACATCCTTACAAGATCAAATTGACGCAAGAACTGAAGCCGCTTGACCACCAGAAGCGTCGTATGTTCGTGAATTGGGCTGTGCAACAACTTGAAAATGATCCGGATTTTCATCGAAAAATCATTTTCAGCGATGAGACTCATTACTGCCTGAATGGCTTCGTCAATAAGCAAAATATGCGTTATTAGTCAGGCAGCAATCCACACGTACTCCATGAGTCACAATAGCAACCCGAAAAGGCCGGCGGCGTCATTGGGCCGTACTTCTTCCGTGATGATCAAGACCGGCACGTTATTGCGAATGAGAATCGCTACCGCTCAATGAAAACCAAATATGTTTGGCTCGAATTGGATGATGTGTACTTAGACAATATGGCGCCACAAGCCACACAAAGAATGTCACAATCGATTTATTGAAAACCAAGTTTGGTGAACGTGTTATCTCACGAAATGGACCATTCAATTGGACGCCTCGCTCGTGCAATTTGACGCAGTTAGACTATTTCCTGTGGGGTACGTCAAGTCTATGGTCTATGCCGAGAAGCCAGCGACGATTGATGAACTCCGTACGAATATCGAAAGTGAATCGGCCGATTTATGCTTGCAAACCGTCGAAAATTGGGTTCAGCGTTTGGACTTCTGCAAGCGTGCCCGTGGTGGCCATGCAAAAGAAATCGAGTTCCATACATAATGACATCGAATGAACTTTCACGGAATAAAGAATTTCATTGATATCCGAAACCGGGGTTGTTTTATTTAAAAAAACTTTTGTAGCGCTCTTATTGAAAAACCCTTTATTTTACAATTGCGCCTGGCGGATAGGCAACAGTTTTTTCAATCCATTTTTTGTTATGTATTGAAAGGGTTACCGCCTAAAAACTTTTAAAAGTTACACCAAAGTGCCTTTTTTGGATCTCGGATTACTATTGGCTAGTAGCTCTACACAATATGTAAAAATCATCGGGAAAAAAGTGGCCCAATTCACTTATTTTCGCTGATATATAAAAACCGGTATTGGCGAAATCTGCTTAAAAATTACCTAGGATCCCCAAAAAGCTGTCCCACTTCACATATTTTGACCCCTATGTGCAGTTTTAGCCCTATACATAAGCGGATGCATTTATACATATGTCTGCACCGTAACAGACACAAATACAAACAGAGCAGCCAGAACGCAATCCGGCAAATTGCGCGTTGGTAAAGTGAAAAAGCTGTGCAATTACTCAGGAGAGTAACTTTCTGATTCAACTGCAACAACTGCTGTCAAAATGTCATAAATTGAAGCGCTGGCGGTTTCAGTTCGGCAGCAGAAAGTCCGGGCCAAAACCATTGTATGAAATGCAACAACAACACCAAATACGATACCCACACACACCCATACAAAGGAAAACAATCATGTTGCACGGACGGACGTACCATACACAGTGCTCTGCCTGTACACGCCCCCTTGTGCGCCTTTGTCCATGGCTATACCCTTTAGAACTCCCTTCTAGGCACACAAACAATTAAAAAGCTCCCGAGAATACAGCGTCTATTCGACTGCATTTTTCGAAATTTGCTCGGGAAAATCTCTAGGGTTGGTCTATGGTTGTACCATGATTTTAGTTTTCGTTTGCGTCCCATTGGCCCAAAACGCAGGAGGCATGAAATTATTTTTAGTTTTCATTGCCGCCGTCGCCATCGTGCTATGTTTTCCGCCGTACAACTCACATTTGATAAATTTCCAGCGCCCAGGCACTGAAACTTTTGCTTATAGTCGCTCCAAAACCACAACTACACATTCGCACATACGTCTAACGAAACATTTGGCAAAACCAAAGCTATATACATATATAGAGCCATTCAAGTGGTTCCGAATCCTTTGTAGTCGTTGCAGCGTTCTACCCATTTGCGCCGCAGTAACTTTACTCAATTACGTAGCCGCCGCATTGGCCCAACGTTAGCAACTACTTGGACAGACTTTCTCAACGAGTTGAGCTCACCTCTCAGCTATGAAATCAACGACTTTAGTGAAAACTTTCAACAATTTGCGTTTTGGCCACGGCCTGGCACGGCAGCAAATCGAAAGCGAAAACTTTTTTTTTTTTTTTATGGTACCACGTCTAGGCAGCGGCGGCAACAGGCGCAAAGGTGAGTTGGCCAAAAAGCAAGCTGAATATATAGTTTGGGGGTGGCATAAGAGCCGGCATACGTCATCATAGACGGCGTAGTCCAAAGTTTAACAAAACTGGTCGTGCACAAATACCCAAAGGGCTGCTTGATAAAAGTGTGCGCTTGCTTTGGCCCCTGTCCCAGGGGTGGCCGTATGGCAACGTTTACATCTACATTACCGACGACATCCACATCGACACTGATATGCAAGCAATGGCAGCAATGGGAATGGCAATTCCATAAGGAGTCAGGGTCTGGCGGCGGCGGCGGCGGCAGAAGAGCGGCATGTCCTGGCAGTGCTTATATTGAAATTTTCAACCAACTTTGATGAACTGTTATAATAATATAATGTCCGAACTGTCGTTCGTAGTTATGAAACATCAGCGTCAGTCTATAATATGTGCATGTGTGTGTGTGTCTGATGTGTAGGTGTGTGTGTGTGTGCCAAATAGTTGGCAAAGTTACAAAGTTTTCGACATAACGCCAGCTGAAGTTGAGGTGGTAACTAAATTATTTTGATTTGGGGCGCGAGCTTAAGCCAAGGTGTGGTCCCGCCCACTTACAGTTTGTCTTATTTCACTACATAGTGTAAGTGTGAACCATTGTGTATATATTTAATTGTGATTGTGTGTGTGTGTGTGCACATCAATTAAAAGCAACTTGCAATAGTTTTGTGCAATGCATGCGATATGACGTATACGCAACGTTGCAGTCTACTTGTTTGGACAACTCATTACTCATTCTCACTCTAGACATGTCGGAAGAGGAAACCGAGGGAGTTGCAAAATTTACGAAAAATAAATGAGTTTAAGCAAAGCTGCAAAGTTATACAAAAAGAGAAAACGAGCTGGCATAATAGACATAGCTGTTAGCCAAAAAGGACGTAACAAAAAAGGAGTACATATAGTATAAATTTGGGAATATGAAACACCTCAGAATATTGGCGAAAAAGTCTTTAACTGACTGTAGCATAAAATAAGTTACCCAACAGCTTGTTTTTAAAAGCTGTGCAAATTAACTTTTTAAGCAAAAGATTCCGTTAAAAAAATGATTTTTGTCGCGCGTAGCGCTCTTTATTCATAACTTATTGATTTTAAACTTAAACACCGACTGACTGTTCTATCTTATTTTACCCTACAAGAAACCTCGGCGATTGTCAAAAAAAGCTCATCAGAAAATCACACCACCGAAAGTCAACGCCGGACGTTGCAAACCTTTGGCAGCGTCAGCGTCTAGACCCTTGGCGACGATCAGCAGCTGCGACAGCGCAGCCGCAGACGTAAACATTAATGACGGCAGCGCGGCGCGCTGCATCAAGTTATTTTTCATTATTTGCCTGATCCGCTAGTTTGAAGTTTATTGCATTTATCTTGATTCTAAATGGATGGCAAGCCATCACATAACTTGCATGCAAAGTTTTTATAATATTCTATAGATTTTGGGTAAGTTTCCATTGTCCTACAAACTTATCATTAAATAAGACTCATTACGATAGTGAAAAAAACAAATATTTCTATAAGCAACTAGAATATTTTTAAAATTTGAAGGAAGCTTGAAAATTGAGAGAGAATATTAACAGGTGGGTCAAAAAGTCTTTGGCCTAACTAAGAAAAACAAAATTTTCTACAGTAATTCATATTTATTCATCAAAATAGTTCCCTTTGGCAGAGATACAAGCGTTCCACCGCTTCTCTAACTTTTCAATACCGGTCTTGTAGGCCGGTGTGTCGAGCCTTTCAAAATACGCTTCAGTTTCGGCGATTACCTCCTCAGTAGAGCGAAAGCTCTTGCCACGGAGCATCTTTTTGAGCTGGGAGAAAAGGTAGTAATCTCTGGGGGCCAGATCTGGACTATACGGTGGGTGGGGAATTCGTTTATTTTGTTCATGGTTTTTTCTTTTTAATGTAATTTTTGAGTAATTCTAGATAAGAAAATTCCAATTAATTGGGTAAAAGAAGAAAAATATTTAAAAAAAATGGATAATAACCTTTCATAACAAGAAATTTAGATCTCTTCTCCCAAGTCAAGAGACTTGGGCTAATGGCAGCCCCTGTGGAAACTCCCGGCGGCAACAAGGATGGGAATCGTTGGAATCGTTGGACCCAAATCTAGAATCTCTACCGCAATGAGAATCTGGCCCAGCGTCGTTCAAGCGGAGATTCATGCCATAGAGATCTGCGCCCTTAGTATCCTTCCCGAGAAAACTAGGGGAGCAAACATATGCATCTATTCAGATAGCCAAGCTGCTATTAGGGCATTGTCATCTTGAAGCATCTCCTCCAGGATGGTTAAAGAATGCAATAATTACCTCCAAGCCCTGTCCGCCCGGAATCGTGCTATGTTGGGTCTTGGCAGAGCGGATCTAAAGCTCCTGGTAGCTTACCTATCTGGCCACCACACTGTTAGATACCATCTACAGAAAATTGGCCTATCGGATTCTTTAGAGTGCAGGCTCTGTCTTGAAGACGATGAAACCACCAGACATATTCTCTGTGACTGTCCAGCTCTGGTATGGGACAGAATCTGTCACATGAAAAAGGAACGGATTAGTCCCTTCCATCTCAGGTCAATACCAACAAATGACCTATTGCTATTCATGCGGAGAGCGGAAAGTCTTTTGCTTTAACTTAAGGGTATGGTACAAAAGACCTTTTGGTCACAGTGCCCCACCTCTTTGTAAGTCTTAAATACAAGGAGCTTCCAATAAGTCACTCTATTATGGAATTTGGAACAAATGTTACTAATTTTATTTCTTTCGTTTCTCAATCAAATACACAATCCTATTACTTCCTCTTTTGTGTCGTTTTCTGAAGTTCCAAATAGTTAATCTTCACGAGTTGACAGCTAGCTAGATTTCTAATCAACATCGACGGCAGCATTGCCAATCTATAAATAAAATATAAAACACATATGGCAGCACTGAATAATAAACAGCTGTTTTTTAATAGCTGTTAAATTTCAATTTTTATGAAATTTTCAAGCCTGACCACATAATCAGCCAAGCTGAAACCCGTATCAATCGCATTGCCAACTTTGTCGGTAAGTCGTTGCCAGCCTTACTGCAAGTTTGTGAATTTTTAATACGCGCACTTGTGAAAACCGCTCTAGTCCTTGTAGGACTTCTAGGAACTTATATATACTTGAGAAAAACCAATCAAAAGTAGCTGAATTAAAAATTCAACTAGAAACATAACAAAACGACTTTAACAGTTTAATGCTACAAAATATTTGTTGTTTCCCCACCAAGATTTAAGGAAATTTTTTTGGCTAAATGAGCTTCTATGGACTTTAAGTTGGCATCATGCTGGCCTTGCTTTAAAGAATAGCCAACCGCAGCTTCTACACCAATATTCAATTATTTTTCATTTGTACTTTTCGACTTTCCCAAGAGCAGCCGCAAAAATTACGATAATTTGAGACAAACTTTGAACCTTAAGCTGATTCCACTGTTTCCACAGGACTCAATAAATTAAGATGCTTATCAAGTGAAACAGCTAACCAATATCATAAGTATGGCCTTAAGTATTGCAACTTTTTATTAGGTAAACCTCATAAATGAAAATTGTATTTATCAATTGGCGATTAAATTTTATCTTTTGAGTGTATAATTCAACTGCTACTTAGTCATAATCATTATGTTTGTTGCCATTAAGGCCTTAACCCAGTCAACATTACCAAAAATTTATTATGCGCGCCGCTACTGATAACAACAACAACAACAAGGACAACAACAACAAGGACTCGTTAATATGCATTATGCATGTATATAAATTTAACAAGCTAGAAAATAATGCGCGCCAGCCAATAGACAAATAGTCTCAGTCCAGGACAGACAGCCAGTAACTGAGTATCCTTGGCATACAAAAGACCAAGACCAAGAGCAAGACGCTGGGCAGAAGGACACAAGGACACACAGTGTATGGCCACAAAGAAAATTATTTGCCACTAAAACGACAAGCAGCTCAGCGCACAAATCTTGATAAAGAAAATTTATTAATCCCATCAACGACAACAATAACAATAAAGTGTAAACAAACGACTGACAGGCAACAGAGCGCCCTACAGTAAAATCTCATTCATTTGCATGTTCGAAATCCAATCCTTTACCACAACACGCCCCCACGCCCCGCACCAAAGAACAGAAGGTGTTGCATGATACTAAAATTGCCAACATTGTGATACAAATCAAAATCGCGCATTTGAAAATTTTATTGCACATCAAGCGACAGAAATTATAAATTATACAATAGACTAAAAGGATACAAGAGGGACTAGGCGGCGCACAGGCGAACAGTTGACGGGCCGTTAGTTATTAACAAAAGGACATTAGATGGCCAAAACGGCTAAACGACGGTAAATGGTAAAAACGGCAACAAAGCGACGAGTCAAGTGTGTCATAATCAGTCCGCTATTCAGAAACGAAATACAAATGTATCTTATGCCTCAATACGTTCTACTCTATATATAGAGTGGTTTGGATATTTATTGAAAAGTGGAGCTTACTTTTGTGGGGCAACCCGATGCTTTATTGTTGTTGCTGTTGTTGGCACGTTAACAACAACGAGCTCTGGACACGCAATGTGGACAGCCCCAAGACCCTATCACCAATGCTGTCATTGTTGTTCTTGTTTGCTTTTGATTTTCATACTTAAAGTGAGGTTAGGTTTCATTGGCCATATAAAAAACACAAACCGATATACCGCATTGAGTTGTCAGTAATAACTCAATTGTATAGATCGATAGCGTTTGATAAGCAAACAAAACTGACTGAACCGAGAGCTGACTCAATTCGACTGACTGCACGGGTCTTTGTCTCGCAATTCCATCGACCCTTTTTTGTCTTTTTTTCTGCTTTTCACTTAAAGAGTTAAAGTTATATTAAGTTTTACCAAATCTTTGTCATAAACAGTGGTGAATGAGTCTAAGTTTTGGCGAAAGATTGGAGAGTACTCTCTTAGCTGTAAAAATAAGATAAGATTAGCTAAAGCAAATTGCCTGTAAGACTTTGGCTAATCAAACTTAAGTACCAAAGTTTTCATCCGTATGGCCTACAAAAACTTTATTTTACAGAGTATACCCCATTCGTGTGCTGCAATAATTCTAAACCCATTTTTATATTACTTTTTATTTTATTTTAGACGCTGTTTTGTTATTGTGTGTAAATTTATACTCCTCTCTAATGGCAGTTCCCTGGTGCGCCCCACGTTGGGCCCGTTTTGTTGCACGTTTTTTTTTGTAAGGTGTTTATGCGCCATTTGCCATTCTAACTGTTTCTGTTTATAGTTTGTGAGCTAATACCAGTTAAAAGAGTGCAAGAGAGAGGTGCTGGGGGGGTATACACAACTTCGAGGCAACTTTTATTGTTGCTTTATTCGGTTTATTGAACTATTAATGTGCGTCAGAGTTTCGTGCAGCGATTTCTTCTGGAAATATCGAGTAAATCGAGAAACTGTCTGATAAGGCTTATTTGCAACAGGCTGTCAGGCAATTGAGAGTTTCTGACTGTCGTTCTGTCTGGTCAATTAATTGAGGTATTGTAATATATACAGGCATTTAAGTTGGCTATGTGCACGCAAATAAAGTTATTAGGTTTCAATAAAGGCCAAAGCACTTTAGTAGGTGTCAAAAGTGGCTAATTTACTTTGGCTAAATCAGTCAAATTGACTGGAAGTTCATCAAAAAGCTACAATGCAAACGTTGCCAACAACGTTAAAGTTAATGGCACTGCCAACAGTTTGAGCATTGTTATGAATTTTAAAAAGGGTTTGAGGCAAAAAAAACAAAAGAAAATATAAAATTCAAATCAAGTAAAACTTTCAACTATTTGGAAATGTTATTATTGTGCGCAAAAAAGCAAATGAAAAATGATGTATAAAAAGCAAAATCAAGCAAAGTTCTTTGTTTAAAGATTCTTTGCTAAGTCCGTTTTGGTAAACCTTTTTTTCTTAGACATTGTTACTGTTGTTTTTGATTGAAAAACAGAATTTTAAAGTAAATGTAAATGTCTACATCATTTAAACAGTAAAGTTTTCCTCTTGTAAGAAAAAGTCAAATTTTGTGTATTCTTGTCTTCACCAATGTTCTGAAGAAAGTCTATGTTTTTGGTCTCCAAATAAGTCTCCACTTAAGACTCCCGGTAGCATACCTATTTAGCTACCACACTGTTAGATACCATCTACAGAAAATTGGTCTTTCCGACTCTTCAGAGTGCAGACTCTGTCTGGAAGGCAATGAAAGCCACTAGACATATTCTCTGTGACTGCCCAGCCTGTCACTTGGGAAAGGAACGGATTAGTCCCTTCCATCTTAGGTCAATACCAACAAAAGACCTACTGCTAATCAATGGAAAAGCCGAAAGTCTTTTGCTTCAACTTAAGGGTATGGTAGAAAAGATATTATGGTCGCAGTGCCCCACCTCTTTGTGAGGAACTCTTTTTCGGGAAAAAAATATAGCATGGCAATGCTGCCTTTGACGTTGATTAGAAATCTAGCTTGTTGGCAACCCGTGAAGATAAGCTATTTGTAACTTTAGAAAACGGCACAAAGGAGGAAGTAACAGGATTATGTATTTGATTGAGAAACAAGAGAAAAAAATTAGTAACAGTTGTTCCAAATTCCAAAAGAGAGTGATTGTATGGCAGTCGCCATAATAAGAAACAAACTCCTGTGCGTGTACGTTCTTCCACCAAAGATCGTTGTTACCGTAAGTCCATAGGTTAGGTTATGGTGGCAGTTGGGAATGACGTTCAAAGATAAGCCCGTTGCGATACCGCTACAGTGAGCTATTTCACCACTCTTTCCCTCTTGAGACGTCTCCTATAAGAGATCAGCAAACGCTCCGGCAGCCTGAATAAACCTTAAAAGGAATTTTGGACTCTGTTAAGAGAGCCTTGATAAATCGTCAAGAAAGTGTGACTTTAAGAACCTAAATCTTGTACTGCCCAGTCCAGGGCAATGACAGAAATAGTGTTCCACCGTCTTCCAGCTCCTCCTCATCAATACAGCTTCTACAGAGGTCGTGGTTGGGAGTATTCAAACTGTATGCGTGGTTTCCCACCAGCCAGTGTCCCGTGATATCACGGATAACACATGAGTACTTTAAAATAGAGTATTCAGACAGCAAAGTTCTTTGGTTCTTTTACTGCAGTATGTCGGCCAAGTTTGCCGCGAGATTCTACACGTGTTCGATGTCCGATTCCACGATTTATTTGCGCAAAGATCGAAAAAATTTCGTATTCTCAGCTTACAGCTGGCCATGGGTATACCCAGGCTCATCTCGTTTTGAAGGAGGATGCTGATAGTTCTTTGTCTAGCCAGTTCATCCACAATACAGTTGTCCTCGAAGTCCCTATGTCTATACGTCCGTAAGTCCATACAATTTACTGAAATATTAGACTCCCATTGGACTTTTGGGAGAGCCCTGAGTTTTGGGGTACAATAGATCATTGGGTCGCAGTACATCTATACCCCCATTATCAATAAATAAATAATGAAATTGTTTGATTTTTTGTAAGCTCTATCTAATTTGAGGTACGAAAGAAAGATAAGTATGAATATTTATAAGTGAAGATTCTTCGAAACGAGCCAAATGCTCTGCATCTAACGACTGAGTGAACTAATTTATTACCACGAATATCTAAGGAATTTATTTTTAATTTTTCTGATGTGTTTCAAGAAAATGTCTTAATTTTTATTTATATCATTTTTAAAGGGTAAATTTCGCTTTCAATGCTCCTGATATAAGGATCAGCACAATTTCTCTATTATATTTTTCATTTATTGATTGGGGATGCACATACAGTAAAAATAGAACAAGATCATCCACATATTCTAGATCTCCTAGCTTACGATTAAATTTCCAGTTGATTCCGAAACTATTTAATTCATCTGCTTAAAATACCAAATCAAGAACGGTGATAAAGAGCAAGGGCGAAAGTGTGCATCCTTGTTTCCCAACGCTATTACATTCAAAAGGATCGCTTAGTTGTCCGTCGTGCAAAGCTCGGCTTGAGGACCCTGTATACGACGGTTTTATGATATTGATAATTTTGTCTGGAATCCTTCTAGATCGAAGTGCCACCCAAATTGCTTCCATATCAAAGGTGTCAAACGCTTTGAGAAAGTCTATGAAAACTAGATATAACGTGGAGTTAAACTACTTGGATTGCTCTACGATAATACGTACAGCGTTTTTATTTCTACACAAGATCTTTAAAGGCGCAAGCCAGCTTAGTTTCTATGTAGAACGTTGTTGAGTGGCTCGGAAATGCTGCTTAGTATGATCTGGTTGAGGATTTTCATTATGGTTGGCAGGAGAGAGATACCTCTCCAGTTAGAGCATATTTTTCGGTTTCCCTCCTTCGGAATATTGATAATTTCCGATTCCTTCCAAGATTAAGATATATTTTCAGAGGTCCTAACAGCTTTAGATAGCTTTTATTTAATATAAGGATAAAATCTAAGAATTAAAAATTGAGTATAATTTCTTGGATTCTTAAATTTAAAAGATTTTATGTAATGCCAACAAATGCCATTTGCTAATTCTTAATGGTTTCTCTTAATAAAATCATTTAACCATAGTTTCACCATTTTAGGAAGTTTGAGATTCGAATATTTCTGTATATCTTAATAAAAAATTACCCTTTAGCATATAAATGCTCAGCTAAATATTTGCTAGTAAAGGCTGTTGCATATAAACAGCTTATTAGTGCTGGATTTAAGCGTGTTCTTGAATTATTAAAGAATTTATGTAGGTAAATTAAGTGAAATTCTGAATCCAATTAGCTTGTCTGTAATCTTATTCTTGGCCAAATCTTATTCGTATATTAGTTTTGCTCAAATAAAATAACTCAATGTAGGGCTATGTGGGCTTATCTCTCTTTCAAACAGATTTTATAAATAAATTTTGTGCAAGAATTCAATGGAAATCGTTTGCATGGATGAAGATTGAGTTTCTTTCGAAAAAAAGTCAACATGTTGTTTAGGTCATTAGGTCAAATCTTTACATTACAAGCGACAATGTGTTTGTGGCATTTGTAAAATTGTTTTATTGTTGTATGATAAAGCCGTGTACGGGGCAATGAGCTTAGAAATCAATAGATTTATAAAGCTTTTCCTGCGTTCCAACAATGCTCGCAGTCAAGTTCTTCATGCGTTCGAAGGTGTTCCTTCTGGCTGAACCTGCTCCAAAAAATCTTGTTCGTCACATACCTAAAAATTTCAATATAGGCCAAATCATAGCACTATTTTAAAAGCAACATCTTTAAAAAATGGCTACATAAATAACAAGTTCTTAAATTTGGTTACAGCCAAATCCTCTTTTCAGCTTGCCACTTCCAATTAGAACTCCACAAATTTACAAAAAAAAACCCTCAACTCATTTAATTTTACTCCTAGATTTGTAATCCCAAAGAGTACTTAAATCCTGTTGCTATAAATTATTACATTAAAGCGACTTATTTGCGTTGATTTACTTAGTTGCTCTGCTCGTCAACTCGTCTCATCATCTCTATGTCTCTCTCGGAGATGAGAGCCTGTAGTTTATTTCTGTCACATCGCTAAGCGACAGCTAATGGCTTAAATCACTTAGTAAGTTGTCCACGCACCCGACAACAACAAAAAACTCCATACATACCTACATACATATATAATACGCCGCATCAACGTTCGCGTTGTTGCCTCCGGAGAGAGAGAGCTCTAATGCAATGTTGGTCGGTGCGGTGGACGGGGGAAAAAGTGTCAGAAGAGGTTCATTTAGCTGGTTGTTGTTTGCTGAGAAAGAGAGCCCAGGCGCTAATAGTTTTTAAGTATAATGCAATAAAAATGAAAATCCAAATCATGCTTCATCAACATCAACGTCAACAATATAATCAACCAACTGTGCAGCGTGCCGGGCAATGGCAACCAGAAAGTGGAACGTGAAGCGCCGGCTGGTTGGTCTGTCAAGGCTGTGTGCGTAGAGAGAGCAGGGTGCCATAGGCCAGGCGGCAGCAGCGGGGAGGGAACGCCTGGACGGACAGTCACTCTGCCAGGCTGCTGACAATTCAATGTCCTGCTCAATTTGTCTGCATGGAAATATGCACAGAACGGGGTGGGGCGGCGAGTGGCATAAAGAGTCGTCGAATAAAGTCGTGTTGGTTGGGTTGGTTGGAGAGGAGAGATACCATAATGGCTGCTTGTGCTTATTTGTCAACAGCTTTGGCCTGAGTCCTCGTCCTCTACAGACTTAATGTCGCAGGAGGTGTTGCTGGGCAGGCTTTAGCTGCGGCTCAGTCGCTCAAGTGCAGGAACAAGAGTCGATGCCAGAGCCGGAGCAAGAGTAGCGTCAAGCGGCAGATACTCTTTGTCTCTGCTGTCCACTGCAAAAAGCGCAGCTGGCGGCGTTTGTTGCTTGTCGCTCTGCCTGTCATTGTGT
Organism: Chymomyza amoena; assembly: GCA_037043745.1. Lineage (NCBI taxonomy): Eukaryota > Metazoa > Arthropoda > Insecta > Diptera > Drosophilidae > Chymomyza > Chymomyza amoena. Next base: position 160,794 of record JBAMAX010000177.1, read on the forward strand.
GGGTGGGTGGCTGTGGCAACCAAACAAGCATGTATGTTTTTTTTTTTTTCATGGATTCGCCATGAGGGATGATAATTTTCAAAAAATACAAGTGGCCCGTACCACTAAGTATGTACGATTCATGACGTCTTCTTACGCCATGCCTACGTACTAACCTCACCCCACACACAACTCTTCACCGCCACTCCCCGCGGAATCCACCGTCAAGTATTACTTCGCGGGGGGGGTTGCCTATTCTAGGCACTACAGCTCTCTTTTTGCATCGTCTCAGTTCCTACTGGATGCCTTCGATAAGCATGTATGTGTGTGTATCTGTGTGTGTATCTGTGTGTGTGTTTGTCTGTCAGTCTTGCAGTCTGCCGGTGTCATTGTCGACTATGCTGCCGTGGCTGACTAACAAAAGCGGCAACGAGCTCAAGGGATCTTCTGACTGCTCTCCAGCTGACCCGGAAACATTAAAGGCCTGCCTGCTTGCCACTTTTTGGCGCCACATTGACTATATATATATATATACTATATGCTAAACTAAATGTCACTTGGCAATGGCATTTCGACCATCTACATAATTAAACGACATAAATATTTATAGTTGAAAATTAATCAAAATATTAAAACAAAAATAGTTAGGGCCAGACCAGACCAGAAACGAAGGCCAAAGCCAAATAAAATGCAATGAAATGAGCGCAAAAGCAAAACTTTGCAGTTAATTAGTTTTTCGTCCCCACATTCTGATACACAAGTATACAGTGTGGTGGGTGAGCCAGCATGTGTGTGCAAGCGAGACAGAGAGAGAGACATATGCAGATGTTTTACAGCTGCAATATAAAATTGGCTGGCAGCTGCCAACCAGTCTAAACTGGTATGCCATGCATTCGTTTGCCAGCTCTTGGCCATTACTGAAATATTAACAAACTCAATTAAAACGAACACTAATTTTGCAAGCAGTCAGCTGACTGACATGCACACAGATACACACACACACATACAGACACAGGCAACTAACACACACATGTTAAGCTATTTTTGGAAACAGAAACAGACGCTTACATTGAAATTTAAATACGCTTAAGGAGTATTTGTTGAAAATGATACAGGAAATTAGAATTTATTTGGAATATTTTAGTAAATGCTCTAACTTTGAATTCTTTGCATATGTCAATGGTTTTGGGTTTAAATTATTTATTTATTGGCAATCAGACCGTTAAAAAGTAATGACCATTTTCAAAGGAGAAGACTTAATACATATACATACATATAATATATAGTTTTATAGAAATATTTTTAAAAGATGTTCAATTAATGCTTACTCCCGCAATCTTCAATTCCTAGCAATCGAAAAACCACATCTGTTTGGTGCCCCTACGAAAACTGAACGCTTAAGGGAACTAGGTCTCATCTACCAAATGCTTAGATTATTTATTTTGATGTGTTTCTAAATCACATAGAAACTATCGAGTTATTGATAACTTAAGTTTGATAATAAAGATACAGTAGAGCAGCCCTATAGAAAAAAAATGGCGGACTTTAGGATACCCTGTACCACTAGCTTGTAATAAAGTCCGATTTCTTCACAAAAAACCAAAAACAGAAGAATTTTTAAGCAAAATTTTTTTTGACCGATCGTTCCTATGGGAGCTATATGATATAGTCAACCGATTTCAATAAAATTTGACACGGTGCTTAAATACCTTAAAAAAGATATGAACGCCAAAGTTATTTCAAATATCTTTACAAACAAACAAAACACATCGAATTTTGTATAAAAAACGTGTTTTTGGACCGATTGGTCCTATATGATCTAGTCAAACGATTTGGATTAAATTTAGTACAGTGCTAAGGAACTATGAAATACTCACGAATGTCAAATTTGGTCCCAATATCTTAACAAACAAACGAAACACAACAAATTTTGTTAAAAAATCGATTTTTTGGAAGATAGGACCTATGGGAGCTATATGATATAGTCAACCGATTTTTATCAAATTTGGTACAGTGATTGGGAAAAAACTTTCGAATACCAAATTTGGTTACGATATCTTCATAAACAAACGAATTATTCATCTAAAACGCTTTTTTTTGTCGAGGTCGTCTCAAACACCCCCATGGGAGCTATATAATTTATCCCCGATATCAAAAAAATAAAATAAACTTGCCTCCTATGGAATAATATGGGATCTAATGTGAAAGTTTGGTAACTCTAGCTCTTACCATCTCTGAGATCTAGGCGTTCACACGGACGGACAGACTGGACGGACGGACATGGGTATATCGACTTCTCTATTCACCCTGATCATATTTTAGGTAACTTTGGGGTGTCTCCGACGTCTCCTTCTATATGTTACATACATTTTAGGCTTAGCACAAACTTAATATAACCTTGGTACCATACGGTACAGGGTATAAACACTAAAGACAATTAGTTTGTCTTATAAAGGATGTTTTTTTGCTTGCTATAAAAATACATACAAATTACCCTTATCGAAATCAATGCAATATTTGCATTTGAAGCTCTTTTTACAACAAGCTTAAATTGCCCAAATATGGTGGGAAATTAATCTAAACCGTTTTCACGAAGTCCCAAGGATCGCCGACTTGAAAGCGTATACGACAATATATAATATAGTATATAATACTAATTTGAATAACAAGTCGCAAAAAATCAGAACGTCTTTAACTTTTATTCCGGAGTTAGAGAAAATAATATATCGCCAAAAATAAGTTACTTTTCTCCCAAAATGCACAGATTTTGATGATTTTTTCTTCTGGCTATTTCCAAAACTCAAAAGACCACTCCGAGGAAACCGTTTTGAGAGACCGTTTTAAAGACATTCAACGTGAATCGGCGCGCGCTCTGAAGGCTATACCGGAAGAAGCCTTTTTGGCCGTGTATTATACATATCGGGAGGGGACTTTTTTGAAGCAGACGAAATTGATTTCGAAGAATAAATAAAGATTTTTTGATTTTTAAAAAAATTCCGACTAGTTTTTGGACACGGCTCTATTTCTTAGAGAGCCAATAGTAACCAAGACAAATTGCAATTATCGATTGCATTATTATCGATAGCTGAAAATTGTGTTTTTCATTTTTAGACATTTCTTTGACAAGCCATAGCTTCTCATAGAATAAAGATTTTCAAGCGAATTTTTACCATGCCAAAGAAAATATAAAATTAAAAAAATTTTTTTTTTTCAAGATTTTTTTTTTATTTTAAAATTTAAAAGTGATCTCCCAAAAAGAGTTAATGCCATTTTATGCGAGTAAATTCACTGAGAAAATCAAAAAAATTAAACAATTTGTAACTCCTAAAATTGTAGAAGTTATGCTTATTTTATAGGGGTACCTCGTATGTTCGACATAGTAAACAGAACCCCAAAAAATAACAATTAAGCATAACTAACTCTTTGGTATTTAAAGATAACAAATTTAAGATTGATTAATTGTTTTAACATTTTAAGATCATCTTTAGAAGTAAGAATGAGTATCCTGTCCCCGTCTCTAGATATTTAAGATCCAGTAAGTTGGTTTTTTGTAAAAACCATTACAACTGTGCTTTAAAATGTTTCCCAATATTCTTAAAAGTTGTAGAGCGTAAAATTTTTCTCTTCAATATATCTATTATAATCTAAATATATGTATTTTTTCAAGAATATTTTTATTAAAATGCAAAGTTCTCTCTAAAGAGAGTATATTTTCATATTAAACTTGATAGTAAACTTTGTGTGAAAAATTTATAAAAATGAAGGATATCTTTTTGCAAATCAACGCATTACTCTGATTATTGAATGTATTAAAATAAGAGAACAATTTTTGCAAGCACATAGGTCTTTTTTAATACCATTTTCTTATGCATTCTTTGTAGTTTCAGAAATTGAAAACAAATTCATTATTGAAGTTAAGCTTCATACCAGAACCATATTTCCAGATTCTCGTAAAACTGCCGACCTTGCTTCATACCAAATTTCACATTCCTTCATATGCAGTAATCATTGCTCATATTTTCACCTGACCCGGCTGACCCAGCTCTACATCTAATGCTATGTAACCATTCATAAACCTCTTAAAATATTACGAATTTCTTGAGAAAACTGCTAATAGAGTTACGTGTATAAAGCAACATGCAATCCGGATTACTGCCAATTTATGGTATCAAATAAATTAACAAAATTAAATTGAAATTTAGACCAGATGACCGCAAGCAAATTTTCTAACACGCTGCCTAAAATGAAATTAAATTTTCCATCAGAGAGAGAGAGTTTTCTCTTAGTTTTAGTTGGTTCAATAATAATTGCACATGGTTCGGTTGTTATTAAGCCAAGTTGTAGGGCTAAAAATTAAATTTGTCTAAGCAAATGTTTGCATCATAAATGCAAATTTAAATGTAAGCTGTGCAAGGATATGTGTGTGTAGGTCAAAGTGCATACAAAATGGCTGCACACACACATCCATACAAGACAGCTCAAGTTGCCATAGTTTGTTGACTTTGATAATCCTTCAAGTTTGTTGACAATATGGCTGGCGTTGCCACTCCGTCTGTCCTTCTCCAGCGACTTTTGGCCTCAAAAATATATAACACATACCCCGCCCCATATGCCACATAGGAGTATTCCCCCCCGCATGCACATAAAAAATGACGAAATTCTGCAAGACATGGCCACAAAAAAGGAGGCAGAAGAAAACTGACTGGGCTGGGCTGTACCGCAAAGAGCACAGCACTTAATAATTACTTGAACATTTTGATGTAGTCATAAGGCAGTGAGTGCCACAGCCGAGTTCGAGTCGACTCCAATCTGGCCTCCAGCGTGTACACGCTCTCTGGTTCGCTTTCTATTCGTGCGAGGGCTGCTTTATATGTTTGCAAAGAAAAAGTCTTATAATGCTTATTATATTTGTTTCCCGAAAAGAAGCTTCAAAAATGAAATTAAAGCCAAGTTTGGGGGCAAGGAGCTTTGCAAAAGCTTTTGCACTGCTTGCTTGACTAAAAGCAGTTTATAATCTCAAAACCATTTTAAAGAATATTTGAATATGGATAAAACCTTTGCTAACCTGATAAAGAGAGCATACCTTCTTGGTGGAAATAAACAAAAGCGGAGAGAATATAAAAGTCTTGATTTCGAAAAAATATAACAGAGATGGGTCAGCGTTTGGCGATGGAAGGGAGCAGCACCTGAAGCTGAAGTTCACTGATAAATAAAACATAGTAAATAAAGAATCTTAGCCGAGTCCGAGCATTTTTTATTTTGTGTATCGTCCCTTAAAAAATTCATCTGGAAAAGCAGTTAAGCAAATAAAGCGTAGTAAATAAAAACTCTTAGCCGAAAATCGTAAAATAACTGCTTGTCCAGACAAATTCTTTGCTTGTTAAAGAAAAACGTTATAGTTCGAGCATGTTTTAATTTTTTCATTCAAATTGAAAAGTAACTCTTATTTCTTGGCGTAAAAATAAAAATGGGACATCCTGAGCTTTGATCCTTTAAGGAATTGTAAGGGTATCATGGGTATTGAAGTGTACACACATACTTCTGTTGGTTCGAAAAATGTTAAAATTGTAATTTTTCTTATTATATGGCCAGCTGCCCATCGTCTTCGTGAGATGTCGTTTGAAATCTATTGCCTTTCTATAACTTCCCTTTCCTTCTTTTTGCACAGTGCCAGGTTGTCGGCCTAGGGGCTTAGGTACCCATAGAAGAACCTACCCTCAGCTTTACGCCTTGAGGGTTGACATACTGGTACAGTTCACATTTATAAAGCGCGTCGCTTACTGCAAGGATAGCCGCCCGCTCTCGGTCATATCTAACTATGGTGAATACAGACGCCGAGAGCTATTAAGAAGACCTTTGACACCGTTGACCTTTAAGTTGCAGGGTCTTCTGCCTCCTTTTTGACCTTGCTTTTACCTTTTTTTTTGGTAACGAAGTTTTGTCTTCGGAATATATGGTCCGCTGGAGGTATTTGATTTCGGCCCATAACTGGGAGGCATTCCTCTTTCCGCCATTTGGGGACGTGCCCAGTAGACCACGACTCGAGAATGGATGTTTTCGACCAATTCTCACCAAAAAATCGAATTAATCGATTAATCGGACTAAAACGTTAGGCGCTAATAAATTAAAACCGCAGAATTTTACAAAATTCACTTAAATTTATTTCCATAACTCCAAATAAAGAAAACAAAAATTCAAAACCTTCAAAAAATTAATAATTCGATTGATTCAAATCTTAATAAGAGAAAACTAATATGAAGTTACCATTTATTTAAAAAATTAAAAAAACCTGCAAAAGCGCCCTCGGACGGCTCTCAAAATTAGAATTAGAATTAGATAACAAAATGGATTCTTCGACCTCGAAAACCCCCATTAAGCTAGAGGAAAAAAAATGTTTTTCGATCTTGTAAATGAAAGATCTTAGTCAATTTTTGAATATTTCGAAAAAAAAGCCTATTTTAAAAAAGATGGCGACTCGAAACTCATTTTGGACCCATAGCTTAAAATTACTCAAAAATTAAATTATTAATAAAAACTTATTGGATTTGGATTTTTCTTCTTTTGGACTAAAGTGCCCTAAAGTGCTGGCACGGACTTGACTGAGTTAGTTGGGCAATTTAAACAATGGCAGGTAATTGAATATATTTTTATCAGAACTCATCTATCATAGCTTTAAATCTTTTTTTTTTTTATATTCCGTACGAGTATTCAACTAATAGTGTTTTTGAATTACTACGATCAGTTTGTTGGTAGTGGTATGAAAACTTAAAAATTGCTTTTTCAGAATGTGCCTTAAGCTGAGAAGTTAAAACAAAACTCTGTTTCAGATTTCACTTTCGTATGTTTTCACAATATCTTTAATGAACTCATTTATACTTTCAATTTTTTTAATTAACCAAGATATGTCCAATGCTTCGTTTATGATCGATGAAACACGCCCATTTTCAGTCACATTCGCAAGTTGAATTTTTTTGGAGTTAGAAGACACAGGGTAAGCATGCAGATAAAAGTTTTTTAAATATTTGAGCTTTCGAAAGGAGTTAACACGAAAATTCAAAATTTTGAATATTTTAGAAATATAAAATTGCAAAAACTCTTTGAAAGATGAACTTACAATACATAATTTAAAAAAAAATACGAGTTTTATATATGGAAAGTTATTGAGAAATAAAAGCTTTCAAATATCGATATATGTATCGTTTAGTAAAATGCCTAAACAGTGGTACTTAGTACTGACTAGATATAGTTTAATTTTTGGTACCAGAAAAATTTGCGATTTAAATTATAAATTCTTATAATCTGTTTCAGTTTATATCAGAAAATGTATGTCCAAGTCAAAAGAGCTTTAGACTTTCGAGAGCTCTCCTTGGAATAAGCTTGTTTTTTACGTCACTAGCTTAATTAATTTTAAGAGTTTGTTATTTTTAAAAGTTGTTAAGATGCACTTTCAATCTTCATCATCATGATTTTTTTTAATTCATACAAAATATGAAAATGATATATTTTTCTGAACAACTTGAAAGTTCAAATTTTGATTGTAGGTTATATGACAAGAGCGGGCATAATTTGGACAAAGTAATTTTGATAAATTGTCGAAAATGACCCAATGAACGACTTTGGTTGTTTGCTACTTCAATAATTTTTACCTAATACGTATTATATATCACTGTAAAGAGCACATCAATACCTTTAGATCTAATCGTTTTTCATTCCGATACAAAATGTTGTTCAAGAGATATTAACGAATAACTGAAAAATGTGCCCAAAAACATGTTTTTTTTAAATATCTCGAAAACGGTGCTCGAAAAGAGTTGCTCGAATCAAAAATTACCCTAAGAAACACTTTTACACGATTATTCAATTTGCGTGTAAACTTTTTGATTTTTAGATCTAAATTAAAAATAATAATTTATGATTTTTTCATAGGGTTCTTTGAAAAAAAAAAATTTCAAATAATCCACCTTTTTGCTTTTGACTTTTTTCATTCCCATAACTCCAATTTCCAAATGTTTTTTTAATGACAGTATCCTAGTCTTACCTAATAACTAAAGCAGCCCTCGCACATGCGTCTGTGTGTGTGTGTGTGTGTGTGTGTGTATAAGTGTAATATGCGCATATGCCTGTGTGTGTGTATAAACATGTGTTTGGCATAGTGTTAAGCAAGCGCCCAAAACTTGTTTGTCAATTTTGTGCACTTTTCTGTTGCATACGAAGAGGCGTATGGCAGTGTAAGTAGAAATATATGTATACATAGATACATGTGTGTAAGTGTGTGCCTGCTGTCTGCTTATATAAGCAAAAAGTACAGCCTGTTGTTGTTATTCTAGTTGTTGTTGTTGTAGCGCATTGGGCGTTGGTCTAATGAAGCAAAATTAATTTGATTTGCTTGGCTTAGTTTGCTAAAAGCATTTTACATGAGTTAGAGTTAAGAGTATATACCAAATGTATATGTGTGTGTGTAGTGGCAAGTAGCTGTTTTGGTCTAAAGGCTTTTTGTGGCAAGTTTCACTTTTAAATCAAATTGTTGGTTAGATAACTATTTTGAAGATTCCATTCAAGTGTTAGAGAAGCTTGCCTGGCAATTAGCATAAATATTTTACTAGCCTGCAATTTTCAGCAGCGGTAACAGCAGGCAGCACTTAGAACTGGAAACTTGCTTTATAAAGCTTTTAGCTTATTTATTTTTAGTTTAGTCACATTTTATACACACACACACACACACAGATACATACACTGAGCCAGAACTAAGTCGCGCGCTCAAAACGCGGCTATCTTTTTGTGGGATTTGTCCTTTTTTAGCAGCAGGATTTTTGTTGCTTCTTTTTTTTTCTACCTGCTACAGTGCAGAGATGACTTTGCTTGTTGTGAGTTTTCGTCTGGCTCGTTGGCTGTAGACTTTACAATTTTCTGTTCTATTTAGTTTGGTTTGTTGCTGTTGAATAAAACATTTTCACGGTTTGTAGATTTTCGCCGCATATAGTCAGTCGTCAGTCCCAGGGTCGACTCTCTCAGCGCTTCTTTTACCTTTCCAACACATGTGTATGTAACTCACACATACACATACAAAGCGTATACAAGAGATAACCATATGCTTGATGTGTTTTTAAAGTGTGTGTTTATGCGCCATACAATGGCGGCGGGCGTGTGTGTGGGTGTATGCATCTGTATCTGTAGCTGTATCTGTATCTGTGTGTGAAAAGTAACTTTGTGTATGATGTACGACGAGGAGCCTGAGCCTGTGTAGATGTGAATGAATGCCTTTTGTGTTGTTTGCTGGCATCTCCAGCTCTATAAAGTACCACATCCTACACCGAAAATTTGCTGTAGTGAAAAACCCTTTTCATGGCTGTTTACAGATCATTGACGTTGATTGTTTAAATGAAATGTTTGCTGTGCATTATTTGCTCTTTATTTTTATTTGCGCTGCAAATTTGTAGACTACCAAGGGCAAGGCACAAAATTGGGGGGCAGCACCGGGGCGTGGCAGTTTAAGTTAGGTGTAGGGCTTAACATATTTAGTGTGCAGTTTGTGGCAACTTTGATTGGCAGTAACATAAAAATGTTTCACAATTGACGTATCTCGTGTGTTGGCTAATCGAAATGGCTCTGTGGGTTAAAGTGAGGTTCACCTGAATCTGGGCAATGATTGGTAGAAAATCTTAAGCAGCGCAATTTGATTTCATTTTGGATTAAATGTATAACTTGAATTTTGCTGTAAAGTATTTCCAAGAATTTTGTTTTTAACTGGAAATGGAGATTTAATGGCATTGAACGTTTATTTTTACATTCAGTTCGAAAAATCAATACTTATGAGAAAACGCTTTGTAAAATTGCTACCTAAATTTATTTACAAATAGTAGCTACATTTAAAATTAGCCTGAGGCATCTTTCTTGGAATAAAGGATTTCGTAAGCTTTAAATTCAAGGAATTGTTGCCTTTTTCTTAAAGTTCCAATCATCGTAAACCGTTTGCTTTGATTATACTAAACCTCAAACAATGACTTTTTATAGAAGCGCAGAGCGGCTTCCACCAGAGTGGCTTTACTTTTTCATAGCGTGTAATTAATTCCTTTATTTATATAGGTACTGTGAGTCCGGCAGACTGCCGAAACTTTTTAAATATTCCTAAAGTGAATAAATATCGTAAGATTCTCTAGTTAGCTAATCTTGAAATATATAAGATTTTGATTATAAGATTGATTTCGATTATTTTTGCTTTAATTCGCTTTGGATATTGAAAGTTGAGATGATTACATTTTTCGGAGTCGAAATGATCACAAGTTTGGCTTATTTTCATTCTAAGCAACATTTGGAAGTTATGGACATTAAAAATGGAGACAAAAAATTTCGATTAGTTTCGCTTTAAGGATCTTGATTTCAATTTTATCGATAATTGTCTCATTTAGAGATTATGACCATTGAAAGTTGAGAATCATCCAGATTTTAAGAGCAACAAAATATTGTTAAATGGAAGAGTCTGCCAAAAATCATGTGTTAATAATTAATTTATGCTTGAAGTTTGATAAATCGATCTTCGGATTTAGAAATCAGCACGATGACTACAAGATGAAATGACTTTGTGAATTGTAGAACTTCCAAATTCAGAATACCACATTTCATCATATGATAATTATCAATTTGTACCTGAAAATTGATAAATCGATTTAGGAATATAGAAATCGTCAAGTTGTGAAGAAGATTAAATGACTTTGTATTTTCTATAACTTTTACATTAAAAAAAACGAAATTTTCAATATAGAAATGTTTAGAAACTAATAAAATAGTTGCTAAATACACTTTAGTTTTACCTGAAATTTTCAGCTATAGAAAATAATCTAGAATTTTAACTACTGTAGAAGAAAATCTCTCTAATGGTAATATACAAATGCGAATGCGCTAAGGATTGACGTGATATTCAGGACACAAGACGAAATTTTTCACTATAGAAAAAATATCTCTAATTTGAACTACTATGGAAGTAAAGATCTTGAATCGACGTGTTAGACTTAAAACCTTCGTATTGACAACTTCTAACACACGGAAAAATCATATTTTAATTTCATCGACGCGTTTATGAGAACATCCGTAACACGTAAAATATAGTTTCTTGCAATTACTCAAATTGTTCTTTCTTATATAAAGCAGCCAATCCAGAGTAAAATTAGGAATAGGATCTGCCATAAGGCCAAATATGGCCCTTAAATTAGGTGCGACTTATCTTCAAGTCAAGCATTTCAATTTTTTTTTGGCTTCTCTATTGGGTTCTTATTAATAAATAAGAATAAATGGTTCTTCCTAAATAATAAGTTCAACCAGCATATTTTCCTCAAAACGGAATAAAAGAAAAACCCTTTGTTCCGCATCCTATATTTTTCTGATACTTTACGTATAGGTTTAACTTTTATTAAACTTATTGCGAATATTTTTATTATTAACATTTGTCAAAGTGTCTGACTGGGTCTTACTCTTGATTTAATTTTTCTTTATCTGCTAAATTGATACACATAAAATCCTCATCCTTTATCCTTATAAATCCCATTTAAATAATTGTAACTTTCAGCTTTAATTTCTTAAACATTACGATGACTTCATGTTCAAGAGGAACAAAACGACTTCGTGTTAATGTAAACGCATTCCGGTTGCAAAGTCAACAGGCAAAGTATTCCTCTAACTTGTTTATTGCACTTATCAGATTTAGGGTCATTTAAGGGAAAATTTTACCTTAATAAAATTATATGTTGAATTAATGTTTGACTGTAATCTTAGAAATTTTTATTACGAATTTAATTGCCACATTTAACGCTCAGCAGGGTAATCCTTGATACAAAGCTTTTTGCCTGCTGCATTTACAGCCATTAAAACTCGTTCCACTCAACAACATTTCACTTTGTTTAATTGCTAAATAAGGTTCACACACACAGAGATACACATATAGACACATAGATACTCACACGCATAGTCCACACGCCCAAAAACTTAGTTTGCGCAAAGTTTTAAGCTTTATCTATTGTTGATCAGTAAATTTGATGCGATTTTGTTTACCTATTTTAATGAGAGCGCAAAAATGTTCGCGCAAAGAGCAGAAGAGTGTTGAAAAAAGCGAAAATGAGGAAATGTGAAGGAAGCAAAACGAAAAAACGACAACAACAGCAGCGAACGAATGGAGAGAAATGCCGAAAAACCGAAAAACCAGGTCAAAGTAAACAAAATGAAATAGACGGAAATTTATGCAAAACTCAAAAAACGTAGCAAAAGTACGAAATGGAATGGAATATATATGGCCAAGCAGCGCAGCGACTTCTCTTGGCACGAAATGGCGCGATGTGTGTGTGTGAGAGAGTGTGTATGTGCGAGAGAGTGTGAATGTGTTGTTGGTATATATGTGTGTGTGGAAAATGGCGTGTATTGTATCAAATTTAAATGCACAACAGTAAAATAATGAATTCTTTTGTTTGTGTTTGTTGTTGTCGCTGTTGCTGTAGTTGTTGTTGCTGTTGCTTTTGTTCTGCTCTCTGCTGTTGTTGTTGTTGTTGGTATAGGGCGTTCTTGGCCCAAGCCAAAACAAAACAAAACAAAACAAAACAATGTGTACACACGGAAAACAGCACAACAACAATAATAAAAAAGAGCAAATAACAACAAAAAGAGAAAATATTTAAAATTGTGAGATGAAAAGGCCAGATGGAAATTAAGCATATATGGAAATTAATGCATATACAAGCAAAACTTTTTACCCACACTAACACACATTGTAAACGACAGCGCAAATTTACTGTAACTCCAAATAAACAGGGCAGTGTTGTAAAGTATTACAATATGTACTATGGTTAAACACGGACAAGATAAAAATTATAAATTGTAGGTATATAATTTATCAATTAGAGCACTTACTGCGGTTAGATAAGAACACAAGTTTCAGGAGGTAGCACAAGTCCCACACTTTTGGGCTTCCCATAGCTTCATAAGAAACTAACTCTGAAATTGTAAGCGGTTTGACTGTCTTATCCAATACTGAGAGCTCAAGAGCCTCCGTCCTGAGGCCTTTGAGCTAATTGCCCGCTATGGTTTTTATTGCTATTAAAAAAGCAATTAAATTTGTTTTTCTGCTCAGCTGCGAAATCCTACATAATTATTTGCCTTGCAGGATACTATGCATTTAGTATATCTGAAGAGCTTGTCTAGCCTTAAAAGGTTGCATTCATGGTGTTGTCATTATAACGTGAAATTAGTACCTCCGAAGCCTCTGTTCTGGCTACCCTAGCAGGGGGATCGACCCATAATTGTTGGTTACCCCTTGGAGACATGTGTCCATTATTGTTTTATTCCATATTATTTTGACATCTTTTGCGAGAATCAATGAGTGATGGGTTCAAAGATTCTTTAGTTAGAAGCCGCCCCTAATATGGGGAAACAGGCGCTGACCTAATGGTAATTTGGCTACAAAAAAGGCATTAGTGTTTGTTGTGAACTGGTCTTAGCTTCAGGACTCTTCTTCGACCTTAGCGGCATGGGTGGCTTTACCGATAGCTATGCTACCGCCGGCATCGCTCTTGGCAATCCCAGAGAAGAAGGCTCTATGCTCCACTTAGGAGTCCAGAATTCGTAGTAGTAGCAGTAACAAGTTAAGTAAATTTTGAAATAATATTGTCATTTCAAACGCATAAGCTGTATACAGTCCAGACATCAAAAATTTAACAACCTCATCCTTTTAGTCAATTGAGCCAGCTCTGATTTCGATTCCGATTTCAATGCTATGTTTCTCGTCATATAGCTAAACTATTTAGTATCTCTAAAGATAAGCTTCATTGCACTATGATTTTTTTGATATGATGTTTTCTCCAAATTTAGCACTTATGCATACGAGGTGTGTTCAAAAAGTAAGGTGACTTTGTATTTTTAAGAAAAAATATTTATTTATTCATCAATATTTATGTTGTCCCCTTCAAAGTAATCCGCCTCAAATACAATACACTTAAGCCAACGGTTTTTCCAATCCTCAAAGCACTTCTCATAAGCACTTTTCGGTATAGCCTTGAGCTCTTCCAGCGATGCAGTCTTTATTCTTCAATCGTTGCAAATCTCTTATCATAGGTCTTTTTAGTTTTGGGAACAAGAAAAAGTCACATGGGGCCAAATCCGGTGAATATGGTGGCTGAGGCATGACTGTGGCTTTGTTTTTGGTCAAAAAATCTCTCACAAGCAAAGATGAGTGAGCAGGGGCATTATCGTGATGCAAAAGCCAATGAATTGTTTTTCCACAATTCTGGACTTTTCTTCGTATTGCTAATAATACTGATTATTGACCGCACGACCATATGGTAAGAATTCGATGCACCACGCCATGGTAATCGAAGAAAACATTGAGCAAAACTTTGACATTTGATCGAACTTGGCGTGCTTTTTTCGGTCTGGTTTTTCTGTCCGCTTCCATTGGGAAGATTGGGCTTTGATATCATAACCATATACCCATAATTCGTCACCAGTTATGACCCTTTTGAGTATATCTGGGTCGACGTTGACGTCATTCAACAGCTCTTGAACGATGCTCATGCGACAGTTCTTTTGGTCAAAACTTAGCAATTTCGGAACAAACTTGAAATTCGGTACAGATGTTCGGTAAGAGTGTACCAACACAACAAAACAAAAAAATCGATAATCGAAAATACGTTGCCCGCGAAATTTGAAACCTTGACCTTACTTTTTGAACACACCTCGTATATAAAATAGATCAATTTGAGTAATTGCAAGAAACTTATGTTTTACGCGTTACGGATGTTCTCATGAACGCGTCGATGCATTTAAAATATGATTTTTTCGTGTGTTAGAAGTTGTCAATACGGAGGTTTTAAGTCTAACACGTCGATTCTCAAAATATTCTCATTAATATATTAATAATCATGACCTTTACTTCCATAGTAGTTCAAATTAGAGATATTTTTTCTATAGTGAAAAATTTCGTCTTGTGTCCTGAATATCACGTCGATCCTTAGCGCATTCTCATTTTTATATTAACATTAGAGTGATTTTCTTCTACAGTAGTTAAAATTCTAGACTCTTCTCTTTAGCTGAAAATTTCAGCTAAAACTAAAGTCATGATGTATTTAGCAACTATTTTATTAGTTTCAAAACATTTCTTTCTTGAAAAATTCGTTTCATTTAATGTAAAAGGTTTAGAAAATACAAAGTCATTTTATCTTCTTCACAACTTGACGATTTCTATATTCCTATATCTATTTATCAATTTTCAGGCAAATTGATAATTATCATATGATGAAATCTGTTATTCCGAATATGGAAGTTCTACAATTCACAAAGTCATTTCATCTTGTTGTCATCGTGCTGATTTCTATATCCGAAAATCGATTTATCAAATTTCACGCATAAATTAATTATTAACACATGATTTTTGACAGATTCTTCCATTTAACAATATTTTGTTGCTCTTAAAATCTGGATGATTCTCAACTTTCAATGGTCATAAATCTCTAAATGAAACGATTAAAGCGAAATTAATCGAAATCAAAATCCCTAAAGCGAAACTAATCGAAATTTTTTGTCTCAATTTTTAATGGCCATAACTTCCAAATGCTGCTTAGAATAAAAATAAGTCAAACTTGTGATCATTTCGACTCCGAAAAATGTAATCGTCTCAACTTTTAATATCCATAGCGAATTAAAGCAAAAATAATCATAATCAAGATCTTATAATCAAATCTTATATTTTCCAAGATTAGCTAACTAGAGAATTTTACGATATTTATTCACTTTAAGAGTATTCAAAAAGTTTGGGCAGGATAACGTCTGGCGGACTCACTAGTAACTATATAAATAAAGGAATTAATAATACGCTATGAAAAAAGTAAAGCCACTCTGGTGGAAGCCTATCTGTGCTTCTATAAAAGACATTGCCTGACATTTAGTATATTCAAAGCAAACAGTTTACGATGATTGGGATTTTAAGAAAAAGCCAACAATTCTTTGACTTTAAAGCTTACAAAATCCTTTATTCTAAGTAACATGCCTCAGGCTAATTTTAAATATAGCTACTATTTGTAAATTAATTTATGTAGCAATTTTACAATTGAATTTTTTGCTTAAAAAAGAAAACGATATCCTAAGTTTTCTCCCTTTTAAAAATAACACATACAAAGCTACACAATTAATTATTATCATATAAAGTTACACAAAGTACAAACCAAATAGAAACAAATAACAAAAATAAATTTAAAATCAACATGAAATAAAATATCTCCATTTAAATTACCTTACCACCTTATAATCCATACAATTTAAAACATGCAATATTTCGATTTTTAAATTTAATTGCATTCAGAGGATGCCATATTTCACATGCAGCTTAGTTAAATTTGAAATCCTAAAACAAATCTCGGTATTCGAAAGGCGGAGAGAACAGCTGCTTGATTACAAGGAAAAGTAAAATACAACTCCCGCCTGACTTTTGTCTGAATTTATAGAATTTTTTACAAGCAGGCAGAAAATCTTTTTCAGGCGCTTAGTTCTCGTGTATCAAGCATACACTGAGAGAAATTAGCAATTTTAAACTGTATTAACTATGTCAAAAGTGAATAAATTTTTAAAAAGTAGGAGTTAAAAATGTTTTCTTAAAATCTTAGAATTTAATTTTTTTGACTGATTGGTCATATGAGAGCTATATGATATAGTCAACCGATTTTTATCAAATTTGGTACAGTCCTTGGGTTCTCTAAAAAGCTTCTTAGTTCCAAATGTGGTTCCAATCTATTACCAAACAAACGAAACACAACGAATTTTGTTCAAAAAACGGTTTTTTGCCCAATCGGCCCTATTGGAGATAAACAATATAGTAAAAAAATATATAATCTAGTTAAAAATTGTTCATAATATTTGTTACAGTTCTTGAGTATTCGGAAAAAGTGAAATATTTGTAAATTTTCGCAACATTTTTTCAATTAAAAAAAAATTTTAAAAAATTTTAAAAAATGTTCTAGAGCGCCCCCGGACGCTGCTCAAAATTAAAAATAAATGTCAAAAATTGATTTCTTGACTCCGAAAACCCCTAAATACACATTTGGCTAAAGAAAAAATAGAATTTTTTGGCCATTTCAATGCAATGCCTAAGTCGATTTTGGAATATTTTTAGAAAAACCTATTTTGAAAAATTGGCTGACTCAAAATTCATTTTAGACCCATAGTTCCTTGGGCAAAGATGCTTAGAATGACCCAAAGAATCAAAATCGCCATGAGCCCCAGAACGTTTTTTTTTGGCTCCATACAAATTTGCCCGCCCTTTGATACATATATGAAATTCTCCGTACAAATTCGTACAGAGGAAATAAATTACTCTGCCACTCTTTACAAAAAATATTTTTTTTATCTTCGGATCGAGGTTTCTTGTATTAATAAAAAAATTTTCACTTAACAATTTGAAGTCTCAATCTAATTTTCTTTTATGTCGCTGCAAACTTTTTTTAAGTTTTTAAGTGATTCTTCTTGAAAATTCTGAACTTTTCCTAGCGGGTTACGATTCTAAAAACAGCTTCTCTCGCTAATCTTTATTTTTGTTGTCATCATAGCTGACGAGGACCTAAAGAATTATATAAGAATTTTTGTAAAATTTTCAAAAGTTATGGTTAACTATTAAAAGATTTCGAATTATAAATTTATAGGTACCTTAAACTGGAATCTACTATATACTATCTACTATATAAGATACTTAATAAAATTTTTTACTATATACGATGAAAACTAATAATAATAACTAGTAATAAAAATAAATTTCGATTTCTTCAACTAAAGAAAAAATAATTATTACAATGAAAACTAGATCTAAGAAATCAGTTCAATATTGTCAAAGTTATCCATTTTTGAAAAAAAAATTTAGCCAGACTTCTCAGCTTGAATCTTGGAACAAAAAATATCATATGATCACGTTATTTTCAAGAGCTATGAAGCCATTTTTTAAATTAAAACCAATAGGAAATCCTTTACAACCTGCGAGACGGTATTTATAGTGACGTCACACAATTTTCTATACCAGCGTAACAATTCAAATCAACGATAAGAATCTAGATGTGGCTTGCATGCGTTCTCCCCCTTTAGAAGAAATACTTAGCGGTGGTACCTCGAGAGGGAATCGGAGAGTAGGTGGTAGGTTTAGTGGGTGAGGTAACACATTCCCACACTTTTCGGCTTTTCAAGCTTCCTACACCTATAACAACAAAAAAAAACATATTTTTTACCACCTGGGCTGTTTAAGGCAACGATTAGGTTGCTGTTTCTAATTTTTATGGACTCTTCGGAACGGAATTTCAAAGGAGTAAGCATAACACAATTTGCATCAATTTATGCTGTTCCCTGCTTGGTATTGCCTCCAATATTCTCTAATTTTTCTCTCCGTGCAGAGCATGGCAAAGGCATTACAATAAGCCTAAGCGTCCTGCCAAAGCCTACAAAATAGGCAGAGAGTAAAAAGAGAACCATAGTACAGAGATCCTAGCTAGTTTATTTATAACTGCATGGGGTAGGCACTTAAGGCACAGCATAGTCAGACAGACAGACAGACAGACAGCTAGGACTCACCTTTGGAGAGGATGCTGATATAGCTATTACAACTACTCCACCTACAACTACAAGTTTTATAATATTTATGCATGTGCCTGCCAACTGGACCGGCACTCAAGAGTTTGGCTCGGGAGCGGCAGCGGGAACGGGAACGGGAACAGATTTCAGTTGAAGAGTTTGGGGCAGACGGCATGCATGAAAAAACGCAACTCTTAATGTGGGTTCTGAAGGGTTTTTACTGAAACGTGTGCCGAGCCCATTGCCAAAAGTAACACTCCAAAACTTAAGTGCAACTTCTGCTACGTTGCACATACCAGTGGTGGGGCAGGCAGTGCACTAAAAAATACATTTAAAGCTACGTGCGTGTGTTTTTGTGCGAGTGTGTTTGTTACTTGGCATAGAATAAATAGATATATATATGTATATAGTTGTGTATATGTATGTATGTGTGTCTATGTTTATATGCATTTGCTATGTAGATATGTTGTTGGCTGGATAACAACAAACAAACATTGAAAGCAGGCGACAGCAACAGATGCTAAAACAACAGCCTTTTGGCTGTAGCATTAAAAGGACGAATAACAGCAAAAAAGAGCAAAGACAAGTGCAGCAATGGACAGCAGGGATGGAGTAAGCGGCAAGAAGACGAATGCGTGCTACTTTTTGGGGATACTTTTTACGCAGAACGAGGGCGGGCTTAGAAGTTGTTTAGCTGCAAGCTAATTTTCATTTCATTTCATTTTGATCTTTATTGGAATAAAAAAAGTTAATTTTTTGTGGAATTTTTGTATCTTTTAATTATTTGATCTTTGGCAAAGTTGTAGCTAACTTAATCGCCTGTGTTATTTTGGTTGACGGAATTACAATTAATTGAACATTGTCGAACCGCGTAGATAGTATTATCCATTAGATAAGAGATACAATCAAGCATAGATGACGAATTATAAAAAAAAAATATACATATATGATGATAAAGATGGAAATTTTGAATGCTGGGCATAGAGTCAGATAAGTGCATCAGCTGAGTAATTTTGGTTGATGGAATCAAACATCACCGAATATGAACAATTAGATAAAAGATAAATTTTAAGCACAGATAACTCCTAATTAGCAGCCAGCGTTGTCAGACGATGTTTGATTTTTATGAACGTTTGGAAAATTATTTAAATAAATGTTATTTCCCATGACGGTATTTTTTATAAATCCATTAAAATAAGAAAATATATTCTAGCAACAATTTTTATAACTGGGCTCAAAGGTGGGTTCTCCGATTATTCTTATATTTCCCTTGACGGTATTTTTTATAAATTGATTAAAATAAAAAAATATATTCCATCAATATTTTTTCATACTGGTTTCCTAGGTGGGCTCTAGGATTATTCACATATGGTAAAAAAGCTTATACACATACGGGGTCTGCATTGCATTTCCAAGTAAATGTAGTATGTTCCTGCAGTATTAAATGCCTACATTGGTGAATTGCGAGAAATTATAGTATTAAAATTACTTTTTAAATCGAAAAGTTCGATTTTGATTTTGCATTGAATTTGTAGGGGGCTCAGCCCATCTACGTGCTTCGTACGCTAACCACCGGCCTTTTTTATTTAATTCAATTCATCCAGAATATTATATATTTTATATATGTTTTCTATGACTTTTCTCCTGCATTGTTATAAAATATCGATCTTCACCTTACACTATGCACACCATATGAGTTGTGGCTATCATATAGGGTAAGTTTCATCTCGATACGTTCATGCATACGAGTGCAATCGGTACCACACTGATTTTTTTGTTGCCGTAATTATAAAGGGTGTATTTTTTAATAGGGTCCGATTTTTCGAAAGGGATATCTCGGAAACCAACTTTCCATGCGAATTGGATAAATTAACAATTTAATAATTTTTATGAGCGTATATATTTATTTTAGTTAAATTTTTTAAAAGTGCATCCTTGCAAAATTGGTTTCAATTAGTTTCAGATAGGATCGCTCAACTCCGCAACGGAATAAGTTCTAGCTACATGTTCCTCATCTTCTTTTGTATTCTTAGACATTTTTCTACCACCTTATATGACTCTAATTATAATTCCATTAATAAAAATTATGTAGGGGCAACCCTGGAAATATGATAATAATAGTTGTCGAAATAGCACTTCAAGCACGCCATCTGGAACTCGCACTCCGGCCCCTTGGTCAGAGTCTAGGTGCGTCTTTGATTTGGCTTTTTCGCCTCCAACGAGCTCCTAACCTTACCCCAGTAGCTTATAACTCGTAAGCGTTTTTAATCGTTCCGATGGTCTACGTCGGGGGCGAGCTATACCCGGAATTTACTGGCGTAGTGCTACTTTAGGTTTACCTCCCATTTTACAATGAAATCGTTGCCTCTTTGCAGTCGTCTAGCAAAATTATTAGTCTGTTGTCAGGACTCCTCACTAGCTCGTACTCCTTTCAATCTTAATATTCTTAAGGTCTATCAAGTATTTTTAGATTCTTAATTTCAAGGATTTTTTTAATATCAGGTCGTAAATGTACGATTTCTTTATATTCTTTATATAACTCTAAATGTTTTTTTTTTTAATAAATTCTTTATTTAGGTTCCACTTCTTCCATTCACTTTTTCCAAATGACCTATCCCAGCTCTCAGAACAGACTCCAAAATGGCTCTTAAAGTTTATTCAGGCCACCGGATGGCTGCAAAAGAGAACTTACAGAAGAGATCCTAGTGGGGAAAGGTGAAACTCCACCATTGCGGTATCCTATTTTTAGGTCCAAGTGAATTGGGACGTGGTTCCAGCACCATTCTAACCTAACTTAAACTTTTTATTTTTAAATTAAGTCGTGGGTCGCCGTTTAAAGTTGTTTAAATTATGTTTTTTTGTTTTTTGTATGAAGTGTTCTTAATTTAATATATGCATTTAAAGTGACGGATTAAAAAATTAATTATGAAAGCTTTTTAAGAGAGAAACTCATTAAAAACTATCATTCCACACATGAAGACAATCAATTGAAAAAAAGATTTTCAGACCAAGTCATCTTCAAAAGTCCAGAATTCAATTGCTCGTTTGGATCTTTGGGGGTTTTTTTAATCAAAAGTCTACGTAAACAAACGATTCCTTTATCTTGAGATAAATATAAATCTTTTTCTAAAAAATAAACTCTTTATTTTTAAATTAATTCGTCGGTCGCCGTTTAGAATTATTTATTTATAAAATAAAGAAGGAAAGAACGTGATTGACAATCAGCTGTTCGTTTGCTCAAAAAAAAAGAATCATAAGCTCAACTTACAAATAGCAACAAAAAACTATATCGAGTGAACAGAAAATTTTAAAAAAATATAAAAAAAAAGATGATACTCTTTGTTATGAAAATAAATAGAGAAATTGTTTTAATTAAATCACAACTATCATATTAAAACTATATTTCAATTTAAATTGGTAGTTTAGATTTTTGAATATAAAAACTTATTTTTTTAAATTTCGAGGGAGCAATTAAAAACTATATGAAAATAGGTATACGCTTTGTATACTCAAATGTACAGCATTATAATTAAGAAATCCATCAAGTCTCATATTTGTTTAAACATTTCTAATTTTTTCCCAAAAATGCTACCTTTTAGCCCACTGTGCAGTTAATTAAGCATTGATGCATTACAGTAGAAGCAGTAAGTCTTAAAAGCTGGCTAAGATGAGTCTGTTGTCCCAAAAGTTGATAGCAAGGGATTTCTGTGCTACGCTTGATTTTATTTATCGAATTACTTAATCAAGTCAGTTCGATAATCGATAACTGATTCAAAGTAAAATAAAAACAAAATTTTATTGCACCAAGGAATAGTAAGGGAAATGGCAGATTTGTCGGCGATTTATTGATAACTTCTTAACAAATTTAGCTATTTTTGTACAGATGATTTTATTTTGTAGATAAATATGCCAAAAATCAAAATTAATATTAAAATAAAGTTTTGATTTATCTTTAATATTGTTTTTTTTTCATTTCTGTACAAAACTGCTTCATCTGATTTGCGAATATTAAGAGAATAATGAGAAAAAAAAACCTTTTTGGCATATCGCATATATTAGTTATTGAATACTGTATAAAACTATATTGGAGCGAAATGTGAATAAAACGAAGAGATTTTTCGCAAAAACTCGATTTACGAATATTGAGAGAATCATAAAAAAAAACTTTTTGGGCATATTATTATCGAATATAAAACTATATTGGAGCGAATTTTTATTTTGAAATGTGAATAAAACGGAGCTAGATTAGCAAATTTCTCCCACCGTGCAAGGCAAACAAGAGATTTTTCGCAAAAGCTCGCTTTCCGAATATTGGCAGAACCATGAAAAAACACTTTTTTGGCATATCGATTATATTGGTAATTGAGTACAAAACTATATTGGAGCCAAAGTTTTATTTTCAAATTTGAATAAATCGGACCTAGATTGGCAATTTCTCCCACTGTGCAAGGCAAACAAGAGATTTTTCGCAAAAACTCGCTTTAAGAATATTGATAGAATCATGAAAAAAACACTTTTTGGCATATCCGATATATTAGTTATCGAATATAAAACTATTTTGGAGCGAATTTTTATTTTGAAATGTGAATAAAACGATGCTAGATTGGCAATTTATCCAAAAAAGAGATTTTTGGCAAAAAATTGCGAAAATTTTCACAAATCATTCTTTATAGACATTTCTAGGTCTTTTTCCAAACTTCAAGACAATAAAAAGAACCTTTTTAGTTTTCCGCTGTATTCGACGGTTAGTTAACACCAATTTTTTTTATATACAAAATAGTATTTCTTTTTCTAACACGCTGCTAACTCATCAAGATCGACTACTTTACAATCCACCCTCGCATGGCACGCATGAAACTACTCAGCCATGAGATGAGTTGGAATAAAATGTAAATGGCATATAAAACTTAACGCACAGACTTGGCTCGTTTGCATGACCAAAAGTGCTGCAGGACACCCCCGCCGCTCCCAATCTTTGCCAGCCACCTCCCTTGTGTGTTTTTGTTGCTGTGGAGTTTTGCTTGTTTAAGCAGCTCAACATTTTTGACAGTGTATCATAACAAGACCAACAGAAACGGAGCACATATAGCCTCAGTCGGAGCAGCTGCACAAATTGATCCATAGCTTGGCATTTTAACTGGTTTACTCGTAAAAAACTTGGTTTATAAACAAAGCTGCCACGCTCTCTGCCCCATGCTCCCTCCACTAGCCACTAGCTTGGGGCTGCTCCAGAGCTTTTGTCTTATGCTCTATGACCTAAGGCCACTGTGGTGCCCCCTTTCGGGTTGTGTCCTTTTTGAGCGTTCCCAACTGCCGAGTGGCCGTTTATTTTGCTTATTCCTATTTGTTGCTTGCTTACAGTTGTCAAAATTTATTACGGCCAGTGTTGAAAAAATGAAAACTTTCTCCATGCCAACAATAACTTTTCCCACGTTTTTCTTTAGTACCCCCCAAAGTTGCTTTTCCCCAATTTTTTTCTGTTTTGTTTTTATATGGGGCTTTGGACATAAAGCTTGAATACATAAAATCTTATTGTCTGATAGTTGCAGCTTATGCTGATTTGTACTGACCTAGAAAAGTTGCAAGAAGAATCCTGGGAGCAAAGAAAAAAAATATAAAATTGTTCTTATTTTATGAGCAATTTAAAACGTTTGTCCCAAAATGCATCAACAAGTAACTTTATGCCGGAAACAATGTTAAATGTAAGCAGATTTTTGTTTAAATTTAGATTTCAAAGTGCTTGTCATCTTATACAATAAAATTGTCATAGAATAAAGTTTATACTATTGTGTTGACAATAAAATTGATCAAATTAGTTTGTGGATACAACATTTAAAACGAATACAACTTTTTGTGGCAAGGCATCCTGCAGAGTTGCTACAAAAATGAAATTTGAAACTGTTACGGCATCAAAGAAATAGTTTTGGCATTAAATATGAGCCAAATAAGTTTTTAAAATGGCAGACAAGCAGTACAGTCATGGCAAAAAGCTTAGAAAGGATTTTCTATAGAGCCATTTAGATACGAAAAACTCAAAAATAAATTTCTAAGAAATTAAGAAAGTGGTGAGAGTAAGAGCCAATGAAAAAAGGGAGGCACAATAAAGGTAAGACTTATTTTAGTACCCCGAAAACATGAAAATAAAGTAGGATCTAATGAGAATTGCCCTTTTTTTGTTTTTTTTTTTATTTTGTATATTAATAATATGTATTTGTGGGTATATTCCTAATATATATTAGGATTTTTTTTTATTTGTAAGTTGTCTGACGACTTTTAAAAAATTTGGTTTCATTATAAAAAAAAGCAGGACTAATGTGAAAGTTGTTTGCTTTGGCATGCAGAAATGCATCAAAAACTTACACTAAAAACAAAATGTGCTTTTCTGCCCTACCGAGGCCGTTAACAAAAGAAGCGCATTTTTGCAATTTCCTATGCTAGCTATATGAAATATTAGACCAATTTTGATGAAACTGCAGACATTTGTTAAGTCAAAAATAACAAACAAATAATATAATTTTTAAATTAATTATTTTTTCTTCAAGTTTTTATTTACAATCTGTTAGTAAGTAAATTAAATAAAATATTTAACCTACCACAGGAGCAACAAGTCTTCATTGAGAGTATAAAGAACATAAAAATAATAGTAAAATTCAGAAATAAAATCTACTCAATAGATCAAGGACATGAACTCTTTTAAGTCTTCTATATATTTGACTGTTATCCATTAAATTTATGGTTATATTATTACTGTGGTCTAATAATCTTTCAATATATGTACCTATATAAAAGAAACTTATGTTTTTCGTGTTACGGGTGTTCTCATGAACGCGTCGATGAATTTCAAAACTCGATTTTTGCGTGTATTGGTTGGTGAGATATACGCTTTTTGTGAATATTGCCATATATACAAAAACTGGTTTTGTTGCTAATCAATGTTCGAGGTCCAACATCGTATTAATCATCGAGAACAGTGAATGGCGTATTGAGTGCAACGTATCGAGAGACATGTCAAAAATTGAATTTGTTGGAAAATGATTTGCACTGGGATCCAACTTTACCAGATGCTGCTATTATTGCTCATCCATATCAAATACGTATTCTATTTGCGAATATTTTGGCAACATGTTTTCCATCAAATCCACTTGAATTGTGAATAAAATATCAAGATTATTTATCAGAAGATATTTTGTTTCGAGCACGTAGAGCAAAACGTAATTCAGTGATGGAATTATTGCAGATCTATGCTTGGCGATGGCTAATAAAGCCTTAGGACAATTGGGAATGTCGTTTCCTAATCAATCAATTAGTTATGCAAGAAAAGTCAATATAATATACGGCCCTCAGTCTCCGGCTAATTAAATTTAAATACCTTGGTTGTCAGCTTAACGAAAACTGGGATCCCTCAGCAGAAATAAGATGTCGCATTGAAATGGCAAGGTGCGCATTTCTCAGATAGGGCAAAGTCCTAAAATGTCGCGATTTCAAACTGCATCTAAAAATGCGCTTCATAAAATGTTATGTATGGTCAGTTCTTCTATATGGCATGGAAATTTGGACCATACAAATATCAGACATGAACAGACTGGAAGCATTTGAAATATGGCTTTTTCGGAGATTGCTCAGAATACCTTGGACCCATCACGTTTCAAATGAAGAAGTCCTGCGAAGAGTTCATGTTGATGGACAACTGCTCAAAGCTATCAAACGAAGAAAAACTTTTTATCTGGGTCATATTCTGCGAAATCCCAAATATGAGCTGTTACAACTCATTCTGCAAGGCAAGATTGAAGGAAGAAGAGGCATCGGTCGTAAGCATTTCTCTTGGTTGAGGAACATAAGGCAATGGACCGGTATGCAACATGTGGGTCAACTCTTGGAAGCAGCTAGAGACCGCGAATTATTTTCAAATATTGTTAAAAATTTGTCCTGAAAATACTTAATATTATTTATATTTTTATTTTTATGTTTATACTTTTTTCTTGTATAATCGCTAACATTGGAAAACAATTGCAAATAAAGAAGAATCAATCAATGCATGATGTATTGCAATTGAAAGAAATGCAACGAATCAAATTACTTATCAATCTAATCGTACTGCCCAGGAACGTAAAAGAATTCGGTTAAGACAGACCCGTGAAGCGCGATATTCGACTTATAATGGCGCAAGTTTGAATGGAGCTGCAAACTTATCTAAAAATCTTATATTTTTCCAGATAAGCTAACTAGAGAATCTTACGATGTTTATTCACTTTAAGAGTATTCAAAAAGTTTGGGCAGGACAACGTCTGCCAGCCTCATTAGTTTAAAATAAATGAATAAATTTTTCTAATATGTAGCTATTTGCTTCTGAGCCTTTTTTAATTGACTTCTTTGGGAAGTTACTTGCTTCAAGTCCTTATGAGATATTTATATCTATTTTCAAATTTCAGGGATCGAATTAAATGTATTTTTCTAACCTAAAATAATATAAATTTTTGTTAAAAGCTCTGTCGAAAATAAGCTCATATTAATGTCTCGCTACTGAAGTCACTATCGATTCCTATCAGTGTGTACATATTTTTTTATTTTTGGTATTATTTGGTATTAAATGTATAATATTCAAAGCCATTTATTAAAAAAAAACATCATAATTAAAGTTGTGATTTCTAAATATCTTATATATAAAATTCTCGTGTCACAATGTTATGTTCCTTCTAAGCTTATGGACTCACGAGCGGCTGAACCGATTTGGCTAATTTTGGTCTTGAAATGTTAGTGGAAGTCCAAGGATTGTTTTAGGTTGAGAAAATATAACAAAATTGCGACGCAAATACTAAAAAGGAAAATTTGATTTTCCAATACAATTTTTTTTTTTAATTTAGGTTGGCATTGTGTACATTGTCAGATTAACTAATATTTTTTAGTTAATTGTTTTTGTCGAAAGGAATCACAAAAATTATAAACGTTATAAATTTTATTTTATTGAAGCACACAAAATTTCATGAAAATCGGTACAGCCGTTTCGGAGGAGTATGGTAACTAACTTTTCGAAACTAGAATTTTATATATAAGAAGAAACTTATGTTTTACGTGCTATCGGTGTTCTCATGAACGAGTCGATGAATTTCAAATCTGATTTTTGCGTGTGTTAGAGGTCAATGCGGAGGTTTTAAGCCTATTGGGATGTGTTTGTGTGAATTGGTTCGTGAGATATACGCATTTTTGTGAATATTGGTTTTTGTGTGAACATACTCCTCCGAAGCGGCTAGACCGATCCTCATGAAATTTTATGTGTTTATTGGGCAGGTCTGAGAGAATCGGCCAACATCTATTTCTCATACCCCTAAGAGATAAGGGTTGCCACTCCTAACATTCCTGGCAAATCAAGTGAATTTAAAAACTCGGTAGGATAATTTACAATTTCATCAACTTTAGAAATTAATATTGATTTGGTTATTCCTTTCCAAGAAAGGTTTCTTAAGAAGAAAGGAATTCTGCGATTTTTGCTTACAATTCATGTTTTGATTTCTGTATAAAATACATATGATCAGATCAATATTTGCACATTATGCAATTTCGTGAATTCGCCACAAAAATAAATCATTGGAAGAAAATAAAGATCTAGACGAGCGAGCGAAGCGACGCGCCGAAGGCCGGCTAGTATATTAATAAAAAATACAATCTATAAAATATTTTGTTATTTCTTTAGTATATTTTCTGTAATATATAAAATAAAATTAAAAACGAAATTTTTGAATTTCAGCTTCCATAGATAAGCTAATCTGTGTGCTCATTCAATTATTAATTTTAATTAAATTATTATTAATATAAACAAAAAGTGGCATATTTGTTTAATTAAAAAAATATATATATTTAATTATTTAATTTATCAATAATACATCAAAAAACTTAGTTTGTATATTTACTGACGCAGAAAATTAGGTAAACACAAAATAATTTCTGAAGGGGCGAAACCCAAACTAAAATTTGAAATATTAAAATTGATATTTCTGTCAAACAACTTATGAAAAAAATATTTTTAAAAGTTAACTTGTCCTTATGGCCAACCTTTTGTGGATGCCCACTTTGAGAATTTACGTTTATTTTATTACTTATTCTATATTGTTTATTCTATATTAACATGTTATAACTTTTTGAAAATAAATAATTTATTCTATATTATTTATTCCATATTATTTATTCTATATTTATTTATTCTATATTAATAATATGTTATAACTTTTATGATATAAAAAACAAAGTAAAAATCGCTCTGGCGTATATTTTAGTAATGCAACTTCCATTGTTTCGTTATTTACTTATTTTGGTAATATATTTTTCCTTGGATTTTTGTTAAACTTATTATATTTTTTACATAAATTTTTAGCGAGACAAAAAGGATTTTCATATAAAACGGTTACAACTAAATATGTAATAAAAGCAACAACAATTCCATTGCTACTGATTTTTGATGTTTTAACTCATATATCATATATGGCTTAAGCTTCGTAAGTGGCTGAATTTAGAACTAAGCCAAGGATTAAAGCATTTGGAAGGATGTTTGGCTAACACTGATTCTATTTGGAACATCTCCAAAGCGAAAATTTTGTAAAAAGTCTTTAGTTTCAGTTTTTATAAACTGATTTCATCTCTATTTTGTTAGGCACATTTAAAGTAATTTAAGCTTTAATCCATAAAGTACGCTTTTTATTTATAAAAAAAAATATAAATAAATTTTTTCAACTATAAATTTGCTATTTTACTAATTAATAAATAAGCTCTATGTAAAATAACCTTTCATTCCGCCTCATTAGCTTAATTTATAATAATAACTATTCATTTTTGTTTTTAAATCAAACAAACAAGCTTTCCAATGAATTTTTTGCTATTTGTTTATAAATTGACTTTTAAACTAAACGGTTGGAATTTTAGCAAAATTGTTGGAAAATACATAAAATATTTTAATTTTTTTGGAATGCAACAAAAAGTTAGTCAGAATAAATATCTTTAAAAAGTTACAACATTAATATAATAAAGCACATTTTTAAAATAAAATTATTTACAAGTCATAGATATGCAAAATAGCTTAAGGGGTCCCGGTGGTCTAGAGCTAAAAAATTTAGGGTATTTTCAGGAATTTTTTTTGACAATAAAACACAAAAACCAAAAAAAAAAATAATAATTCAGTATGACTGTAGCTATGTCCCGAAATAAAAAATAAAAAAATTGACAAAATGACGCTATTTCGAATTTGACACTCTAAAAATGGGGTTATTTTTTGTCAGTTTTTTAATTAAAAAAATACGAAATAATTCAAATAATAATATGATTCTAGTTCGGGCGATAGCCATTGATGTTGTGAACAACATATCAATTTCAGACGATTCGGTTGGATAGTTTTTTTTTTCGACAACACCAGACCAAAAAAAGTAGTTTTGAGATAATTCTGTTTACAGTTTTAAGAGTAGATATTTTCTGACTGATATAATCTGACTCTACCTGCTAAAACGGCTGTAGAATCGAAAATACTGGGAATATCCTTCGAAAAATTTGACAGTATATTCTTAAAAGCCTATACTTTCGAAATATACCACCGGGACCCCTTAAGATTTTTTTAATGATTTACCTTATATATTTTTTTTTTCAATACTTTCAAGCAAAAACTTAATTTTATCCATTTTTTTGTTTTCAGAAAATTTTTAATAATATTTTAAAATGTTATGGTAAGTAAAAAAAAACCATTTTAACGAAGCTCCACTGTACAGTTACTTTCCTTTTTATTCTAACAAACAACTAAAAAGCTTAAAGCTAATTTTCCGTGATTTGAAAATAACTATTTTAATATTAAGTATACGCTCAGAAGTTTAAAAATAAACTTTTCAAATATTAAGTATACGCTCAGTAATTTACACTAAACCCCGCTAAGCATTTCAACATAATTGCAACCTTCAAATTTTCCTTGAATTTTCTCCATTCGTATGAAACAAAGTTAAGCCTGCTTCATTTAGCGTTAAATCCCCTAAATCAAAACCTGAACAGCGCAGTAAGCTCCTTTAAGGACATGACTCGAAGATTTTTGCTGACTGAGTTCAAGGTTTTTTTGTCAAAGAGTTCAGGAACTATCTTAATTTATTTGCAAAATTTTTTTGAGCTTAAAATATATTGATTTTAGTTATCAAGAAACAGATTCATAAATATTTTAACGATTATATTCTTGGAATAGTAAAAATAGATCTACAAATGGTAGACTTTAATGGAACTAAAGAAAACGACATTTCCATATAGCTTCCAAAGTTCGATATAATATCTTAACTTGATGGATGAGAGTAATTTCCTAAAGCGATGTTTACGTATCGCTTTAAAAATAAATAAAAATCGCATAAAAAATCGTTTTATATCTCTCTTCACCGCAGGTGAAAAATAAACTTTTACGTACATAAATTTTAAATATATTCATTAATATTCACGCCACCAATTTTGTATCCTTTAACCAAAAAATAAATGTTTTCACACTCAGTAAACCTAGACAAATGAAATTTATATAAATTTTTGCGCTTGACATGTTTGAATTATCGATGTTAACCAGTGTTGCCAAATAACACTGAAAAATCAGCTATTTAGCAGCAATAAAGCAAACTATTTTCCTGCCCGAGGACATTTTGTGTTTTACAAGTTTCATTTTTGGTACATGCATGTTTAAAAGCCAGGGCTCCAGGCATCAGTTCTGAAAAACAAAACTCAATACCAACTATGTAGGGGATATCAATTAAATTTATGAATAACTTTGAGTTCTTGGAAATTATTTGTTGCTACAACTGGACGAATATAAGCATACAATGCGTGGGCAAAAGTATTTTGACAGGATAAATGAAAAGTTGCCCATTTTTTGTAATTATTTGCAATTATTTTTAAAACGTCTAAGTAGTAATCGATTAGGTAGCTTGTTTCGTAAAGGACATACCGGCGGTCATCGAATCTAGAATCATCCTAAATATAAGGTAATTGGAATCCTGAAAAGCTATAAGGCTAATCGTCGAATTTACAATCATCCTAAATATAAGCTAATTGGAATCCTGAAAAGCTCTAAGGCTAATCGTCGGAATCTAGAATCTTCCTAAATATAAGGTAATTGGAATACTGAAAAGCTCTAAGGCTTATCGTCGAATCTAGAATCACCCTAAATATAAGGTAGTTGGAATATTGAAAAGCTGTAAGGCTAGTAGGGAGCACTATTGATGCCTTGTTATTGGATTGCAGCTTTCGCAGCATAATTTTTTCTTATAGGCATTGTATTGACAGATACGCCTTATACTGCATCACTATCTTAGTTCTCAAAGTCAAAATTATTTCCGAATATTTTCAGTACATATTTATTTGTTCATCGAATAATTTTTTAAGAGTTCTTAAAGTTACAATCTTTTTGTTTCTGTCTAATTTAATGATATTGAAGTAATGAATGCAGTTCGGAAATTGTGATGGTTATTATATAAAAGCTACTTTATAAATTATAAAGAGTTGAAAATTTCTGCAAAAACAATATTGATTTAAAAAAAAATTTAATTTAATAAATATATCATATAGACAAAATACTTTTCACCGTAAAAATTTTATTTATATATATCGTATATTAAGCCATAAAGATAGCTTAATCTAGTTTACTTTGGTTTGTTCAAAATACTTTTGCTACCTACTGTACACACATGCTTGAAAGACAGTTGCTAGGTCCTGCTGTTGGCTGTTGGCTAGAGAGCTTCTACCAAAGTTAAACTTGGCCACTGTTCATCAAATGTTTATGCATATTTGATTACAAGGCTAAATAACTTTTGACATATAACTGACAGAGCGCCAAAGAAGTCAGCCAAGTGACAAGCCAACTAGACACTCAGTTTTGGCCTTGACTTTTAACAATAAATATGACATGCATTTATTATAGCCTTGCGCGTTTTTATTATCTAGAAAAATTATTTGCAGAACTCTCTTATACTTAACAGATTTGAGGTACTTCACGGAACAACAACACCATTTAAGTCAATTATAGCTCTTGTGGTGACTGTACAATTGTAAACAAATTCAACTAATTCGTAAGAACTCTCTCTTGAAGAGCATAAACTGTTTGCTTTGTTAGCCATGATTTCTTAAAGTGTTTTTGGAGAGCCAATATCAACATTGTTGGTTTCGGCTTCACTCTTAATCACAATTCTACGAAGACACTGAAAGTAATATTTGGCGTGTTTTTCTTAGTTTGCTGCTAGTCAATTCTAGCTCTTTTAGAAGACTTTGAAGAGATTGGGTCAGAGTACACTAGGCAAGATGTCTGATTGCATTTCAAACTGGCGAATGCCAGCACAATCCTGGACCCTACTCTTCTCAAGCCGACGCACTACCTCCTCGTGGTTCTCTCTGTATTGTCTATTCCTGTCGCCTAACTTGAACTAGGTTGTGGCGTAGGATGTAAAAAATCGACTTCAATAAAAGAAGCTCTTCAGGTTGTATTTGCCCGTTCAAAAGAAGAAGACTCTAACAATAAAAGTAAATCTCACTATAGAGTAAGGCGTCTGACTGCATATCAATCTGGTGAATGCCAGCACAATCCTGGACTGTTACGCTTCTTAAGCCGACGCACTACCTCCTTGTGGTTCTCTCAGGATGTCGCCTAACTTGAACTAGGTTGTGGCGTAGGATGTAAAAGATCGACTTTAATAAAAGAGGCTCTTCAGGTTGTATTGGCCTGTTTAAAAGAAGAAGACTCTAACAATAAAAGTAAATCTTACTATAGGGTGAGCCATGTGTTGGTTTACTTATTAAACACTCGAACGTATGCGTCTAAAGTTAATGCTCTTCGACATATGTCAAGTTCAAAATAACTTAATTCTTATTTCAAACTTAAGAGGAAAGTGCTAAAGGTTTGCATATGATAACATAGCTGGAGGCCAGTGACGACTAGCCGCCGGAACCCTTTACCAGAAATTTTATATCTGCATTTATTCCCCAACGAGGTGAGGTGACTCAGTAGATGCTATGATACCGAGAAGGAATGCAGCGATAGCATCGCATAGCATAGAATTCAAAATGAAACACCTCTCAGCTAAAGCTCGCCTTTCTCAGACTCTTTGAATCTGGAGATCGGTCTGGAGCTTAGCTGGCAGCCCCAACTTCAGTCTAAGTTTTATTCGGTCAATCACGAGTTCGCACGTAATTACTGTAACTTATACAAATAATAATAAAAATAGCCAACGGACCCCTTTGATGACGACTATTGGAATTAAATTACGGATAAGAACTACATTCCCTGTATGAACTTTAATGCATTAAATATATATCTCTATTTAAACGTTTACAAGATTTAAATG
This sequence comes from Chymomyza amoena, assembly GCA_037043745.1. Taxonomy (NCBI): domain Eukaryota; kingdom Metazoa; phylum Arthropoda; class Insecta; order Diptera; family Drosophilidae; genus Chymomyza; species Chymomyza amoena. Next base: position 194,681 of record JBAMAX010000177.1, read on the forward strand.
ATGATTTAATTGCAGCCCCTAGGACCATTGTAGGCGTCTTTTTTTCCTTCAATGGATAAGAGAACAGCTTGTCAAATTTTCGTCAAAGAAAAAATTAATAAAAAATATTCGAAAATTGCGTTGTTCTCAAACGAGCCTCCGACAATTTTTCGATGTTATTTTTTATACATAACAAGATGTGTCTCTAAACAGAGACTCAACTTCGGTTGAGTTAAGTGAAGAGTGTCAAGTTAAAAATAAAAGTATTTAAAAAAATACCTTGATCATTTTTTGGAGCATTCTACAAACTGGGTTGAAAGTCGTGATTGTTTTTTTTTTTGCTTAACCAGCATCAACGCCGAGTCGATAAAGCCATATCTGTCTGTCCATAAGTAATAGGAACTCAGAGACTATAAGTGCTGAAAAGCTGAAATTTTACCAAGAGTTGGGCATAATAGTCATGCAGATGAAGATTTTCGATTCGTGCCGTAAGAGAATTTATCAATTTACTTATTTTTAAGCGATTTTTTCCGATGTTTTTAGTTTTAAGCAGGGCGGCGAAAATTAGAACAAAATCGGTCCAGCCATTCTTGAGTTACAAATAGTGTAACTAACATTACTTTCTTTTATATCGATTAAGATTGAGAACTTGCATTTGAGGTATTCATTTACCCTATTTTGTTGGAAAGCATACTACTAAAATGCAATTAATAAGGAAATCAACAGATGGCCCACTCTATAATTCTTAAAGTACATTTCTTTGAAGAGGCATTTTCTCTTAAAGCACTCTCTGGAAACCCTTTATTATTCTGACATTTTAGTCTTCACCTTAGCGACTAAACACAATTTTACGAATAAATCTTCGTATGTAAAAAATAAGTACACTTTTTTCATTCTTAGCCATTTTGGAACATTGTCTACACAGACTCTGACGATTTTAGATAATATTATGCCACTGGAATGCGTTCATATTCTTCATATTCTTCAAATTTTTCATATTCTTCATATTCTTTAAATTCTTCATATTCTTCATATTTTTCATATTCTTCACTATAATCATCATCTTTATCATCATCATCTTCTTCATCATCTTTATCTTCTTCATCATCATCATATTCATCTTTTCATTATCATCATCTTCATCATCATCTTCATCATCATCTCTATCATCTTCATCATTATCACACTCTTTAAATTCTAATAAAGTTTCATCGTCATATAATTTCTCCCAAATCGTAGCAATAGAAATTTCATGTAGGAAATTAAAGAATTGATGAAAATAGAACACAATGTAAATTTATGAATTAATCAACTTATGTTATGGTTGTTTAGGCAACGGCAAATGTCAGTTCTAAAGCTCCTAGAATATTTCTTAACATTAATATAGGATATATATAGGATAGGGGCCACGCTCAACTATTAAGAGATAAATTCTAGATTATTCAACATAATTATTGTAGAATTGCCTTCAAATTTTCAAAATAATCTTATAACATTGTTATCCTAAAGGCAGTACCATAGCTCCTAAAATAATTCAAAGGACATGCTTGAAGATTTTTTGCTGACTGAGTTCAACAATTTTCGTATCATAAATAGTTCGGGCAACTATCTTAAGGAGTTCTATACTCGACATAATTATTGTGGAATTGCGCTTCAGGTTTTCAAAATAATCTTATAAAATGTTATATTAAAGGCATATCGAGTTTTAAGTTGGATAATTTAGAGCGCTTTTTTTTCTTAAATTTTTCCCCAAAATAAAATTTTAAATTTGTCAAATATTGTATTTTTGTTTACTTTCGATTGTATACTTAGTTTAAGCAGAAAAGGCCAAAATCTGTACATACATCTTAATGTATTTAAATACTAAGATTTTACTTCTTCATAATAACAAATTAAAGAGACTAAATAAAATAAAAACAATAAATGAATCCTTATAAAATGATTGGAAGATTGGGTTCCAAATGAGCTCAGTAAATTCCTAAGAAAGGTAAAAATATTTTTAAAGGGTCTCTTTTTATATTTCTACCCATAGTTTTATTTTTTACCCATAACTTTGGTCATATTGATGCGATGTTTATGAACAAAATATTGTTGGAAATCATCATCATCATCATCATTTTCTGCATTTCACAGTGAAATATGGGGGCCTCAGCGTCGGAAATAGAAGTATAGAAATAAATATTTTATAACTTTTTACCTAAAACATATGGTCAACATATAAGGATTCATATATTTCTATAATCACAACCAGAGTTGCAGAAAGCTGCATTGGGCACATTGAGCGCCCGCAGGGAGTGGGATTGTTGTCAAGAACTTAAAATTCTTAAATAACCAAACTTTTAATATTTTGTCGTTTTGTTTTTCAGAATCGCAGCTTTAAGTATATTAATCGGTATTATATTTTTTAAAATTTATGAATAAGCCACAATTATGTTGGGAAATCTCGGAAATCTATTTTGTAGTTGGTTGGTTAGTTTTGATATCATACTAATTTTCCTGAGTTAAATTTTTGATTAAGCAAATGTAAGGTAGAATCAAACATAATGCCGACGTGTGATGCTTTATAATGATCTCAATTCTATGTACGTCGTGAATAAACAATTTTTTCCAATATACTTGACTTTTTTTTAATATACTTGACCTTACTCTAGTGGCAAAAAATTCTGCGGGCGCCCTTGATTGGGATTGTTCGATTTGCTCGATCAGCCTTGATGATTATTCAATCAAACCAATTCGGCTTTCAACTACAACATGTTTGATAGAGATGAGCATTCGCATTGATCTACAACATGTGTGATCGAGATGAGCATTTGCAGTATTAAATTTTTGATCGAACATGTTTGAGCTAGCATTTTACGCTTGCGATCGAGCAGCTTGCATGATGAATGACAAAGAAAAACAAAAAATTTGACTAGTACCAAAGAATATAGAACTACTAGTTCTAGCTAGTTCTATAAACTACTAGTTCTAACTAGTTCTATATTCCTTGTACGTAAAATCCTTTAAAGATTTTTCTATGCTCAGCTAACACCTATAACAACATCAATTGTTTTATAAAAACTTTCAAGTTTAAATTTAAAAATTAACTTTTATATCTTACGATAGTGTCAGTATTTCTTTGTTGGTTATATATTATGATACAACAAATATTTATTTAATTAATTGTAGTATTGTGTATATAATATGCGAACTACATTTTTTTAGTTTTAAAGTAGAGCAGCACTGGACTGGAGTGTGTGTAAGCTTCTCGAAATTGTTTTCAGTATATATATTTAATTTTATTTTATATAGTATAATAATTGGCTGTTAACTGCAATTAAGTCAATGGCCCAACAAAATGCATCATTTAAAGGAACTTTTTTTTATAAAAATAAAAAATTAAAACAACAAAAAGCAGCAAACAAAACGTGATGAATAATTATAGCCAACTTACATGAAGCACTTCATTAAAAGGTGATTAAAATGCCTGTTGTTTTACGCTTATGTATGTATTTTTATTTATATATATGTACTCGTACTATATATATATTGGCTTTAACACTAGAACGTTAAAAAATTGAACGTTTTGACCAGCCAGCCAGCTAGCCAGACGTTATTATTTATGATTTTTTGCCAGTATACAAGGGAACTTTAAGCAGCTATTTTATATGCAAAAATATTTTTTATTAAATTACATATTTTTTTCACTGCACAATAAACGCTTTATAGAGCATATATATAGTTAACGCGATAACAACAACAATAAAAAGCAGCACGCGCTATATCATATGGGGGTCAACAAGAAGCAGCCGGACCGGCCCGTACCGGTTCGCGTACCGAACCTAGCCAACATGTACGTTAACTTGCCAACAACAACAGGCGAGGCGAGAATATTTATTAAAGTACACAAACAACGTGTAAAAAGGACAAACAAGGACGCTGTTTAAACACGCGCGCGTTGTGCTCAGTTTCTTGCAGGAATTTTTTGAAATTTATAAATAATAAAGTCATAAACTCACGCACGACGCGACGCCTTTGAATTTTTAACGTTTAACAACACTCGACAAGGATCAGTCGGACTGACTCCTTTTGATTTCAAACCTCACACAATTTAATTAATTTTTGTTTAATTTTTAATTTGTGTTAAAAGCGACACTCGCACACACAAAATGAAGTTGTTCCGATTTTCGCTCTCTACTTCATATAATCTATATTTATTTTTTTTTATTATTTTTGCTTTGCTAAACCAACTGCTGCCTGCTGCGTTCGTTGTGCGTATCCTTGAGCACGTTGTTGCGCCACGTTCCGACACGAATACGAAACTGAGCTTAGTGGCTGGCAAAAACTAGCACGAACTCTACCAAGGATATTTTACATTTTGTTCGCTGCTCGTGAGTCGTGCGTCGCTCTCGCGAGGAAATTTTTCTAGCGTGTCGTTCGTGTCCGCAGCTCGTGCTCGTTTTCACTCAATTACGAATGAAAGTAAAAATATGACTTGAGCCGACGAACGCTCTCTTTGCGTTTATGTGTGTGTTTGAGTTTGTTGTGGGTTTAAATTGCATTGGCTTTGAGTACGCTTGAGGCCAGAAGTAGGCCTATTCCAAGCACTTTTTATTTTAGACTCTGCTCCACCCGCTGCTCCCGCTGCTGCAGAAATTGCTCTGTCAATAGCAAAGCCCTTAAGTCAATGCAAAATGCAAATACTTGGCATATCAGCTGAAGTAGTTTCTACTTAACTTAAAAGACTTTTGTGTTTACAACTAAAGCTATTAGAACTGCTGCTGACAGCTTAATAAAGCTAAAAGTGTGGCCAATAAAGAAGTTGGTTACAACTATGCTGCAACCAACATTATTACCTATTTGCCACAAATTATTATTTTTAGTCTTAAAAGCAGCTTTCTCTCATATATTCCACATTTGTCACGCATCAACTTAATATTTACTTAAAAGTTACAGGCCAAAAAAAAGCCGCTAGTGACACACTGAGACACATTTGCCTAGCCAAGAGAAAATTTCCCCTACGCTTTTCACGCTCTTTAATTTAAGCGCATGCTCTTTGAGCACTTTCCAGTCAGCTCTTGGGTAATATAAGAGTTTTTAGGTACTTTTACGCTTTATTCAGCACTTTTTTGACTAACGGCAATTTAGCATTTGAAATACTGTTAGAATTTATATTTCAAAAGATTTTTATTTTTAATAGATAAAGATTATAGATAGATTAAACCTAGAGAAGGCTTAATCCTTGATTTCTCAAGTAGATTTTAATTTAAAAAAATATATTTTTTTAAGATATCATCATTAGAAAGCACACAACTGTTGATTAATTATCATCCGTAGAAACATGAAGTTTTTGACAAAAATATGGTAGAAGCTTAGAATTTTTCTTAAAAATTTAAACTGTTACCCTAATACACTATTAATATTAAGACCGATCGGACCCAGAGCTATATTTTTTAGTCGAAATACAGGGTGCGCCATTTGAATGGGGTCGATGGAAATATTGAATAACTTTGACAGATTTCAACCGATTGACGTCGTCGAACACATTTTGAAAAGGTTATTGCATTACAATTTTAACCATGAATCGATTCACGCCCAAAGAACGCGCGGAAATAGTGACAATGTTCATTAAATGTAATTGCCCGATTTGTGGGAGCGATTTTTAATGACTGATGAGGCCCATTTCACGCTATCTGGCACTGTAAATAAACAAAACTGTCGCATTTGGTGGAAAGAAAATCCTCATACTATCCATCAAACTCCACTGCATGATCAGAAAGTGACTGTTTGTGCCGGTGTCTGCTTCAATATTTCCATCGACCACATTCAAATGGCGCACCCTGTATTTTGGTCAAATTTGGTACAGTAATTTGTAGCTTTAAAAAATTTGCTTAACAGTAGTAAAGTTATATCGTTGTTTTTTTTTTTTTAATTGCTATATATTTTACATCCCTATAAGAGCGATATATTATTATATAGATTTGTTGGTTTTGTTAGATAATAATAATTTCCTTGACTGACAATTTTGTTAGAAGTCTCTGAGCGGAGCATAAGGATCCCTATTAATTCAATCTATTCGAAGAGAAGAACAGGGACTTACAGTTTATAGCCGAATCCGAACGAAGGTTTCTTGAATTAATAGAAATTTTCTTGGGAAAATTTCGTTATATCTTATATATAAAATTCTCGTGTCACAATGTTATGTTCGTTCTAAGCTTAGGATCTCACGAACGGCTGAACCGATTTGGCTAATTTTGGTCTTGAAATGTTCGTGGAAGTCCAAGGATTGTTTAGGGTTGAGAAAATATAACAAAATTGCGACGAAAATACTAAAAAGGACAATTTGATTTTCCAATACAATTTTTTTTTTAATTTAGGTTGGCATTGTGTACATTGTCAGATTAACTAATATTTTTTAGTTAATAGTTTTTGTCGAAAGGAAACACAAAAATTATAAACGATTCATGTTTTGATTTCTGTGTAAAATGCATATGACCAGATCAATATTTGCACATAATGCCGCCAAAAAGACGTAACATTGGCAGACGTTCGCGTAGAACTCAATTGCAATCATCCCGAAGAACAGCTGAAGCTGAGGAACAACGTTTACAAAGGAATGAGTTGAATCGATTAAGAGAAGCAAGATCACATTTTGCTCATACATGCTTGAATGAGAATGAGACGAAATCGGGATTATCAGAATCAATCAGATGAAATCCATGCAGAACAGAATTTAATCCAAAGAACATTCAGGCAAATGCGCAATGCATCCAATCTGCACAGAGCTGCATTCGAATATAACAATACGACCGATTATAGCTCGCGTCAATCTGTTGTAATTGGAACAATGAACAAGGTATGTGACCAAGCACTGAAATTTCCCAATGAAACAGCAGGCCTGCTTTTTATCAAAAGCAGTGTATTCGGAGAGGTTCGCTGCTGGATGTATTCGGTAGAATGGCAGAAGAGAGGATTACCTCAGAAAATACTATCGCATGAAATTGATGATGTGATATCGGCGGAAATCCCAGTTCAAACAAATGATCCAGAATTGTTCGAGGTTATCACAAAGAATATGATCCACGGACCATATGGTGTGCTCAACCCAACTTCACCATGCATGATCGACGGCAAATGCTTCAAAAGATATCCAAGGGCATTACTTCGGACACTGTTACGGGCTACGATGGATACCCATTATATCGCCGTAGATCAACAGAAGACAATGGCAGATCAACCACAATCAAAGTGCAAAATCAAGAAATTGAAATTGACAATCGTTGGGTTGTTCCATTTTCGCCATTATTATCAAAAACGTATAAAGCCCACATTAACGTCGAGTAATGCAACTCAGTAAAATCAATAAAATATATCTGCAAATACGTCAATAAGGGAAGCGATATGGCGATTTTGGGTGTGAGAGCCGACAATGTGAATGACGAAATTTCACAATATGAAATAGGATGTTGCATTAGCAGAAACGAGGCAATATGGCGAATTTTCTCATTCCAAATTCACGAACGACACCCAACCGTTGTCCATTTAGCAGTTCATCTAGAAAATAGTCAACGTGTTTCTAGACGAGCGAGCGGAGCGAGCGTGCCGAAGGCCGGCTAGTTTTATATATAAAATTCTTGTGTCAAAGTATTAGTAATCAATCATACTCCTCCGAAACGACTGGACCGACTCTCATGAAATTTTGTGTGTCAAGTTTGAACTTATTATCTTTCAATTCGGGAAAGTTATGCAGATTTGTCCCTTTTCGATGACGGTTTACTATGGGGAAAATGCGAGGTGTCATCACAAAAATAAGCATAACTTCTGCAGTTCTAAGAGTTACACCATTATTATTTTCAGCGAATTTCCACGCATAAAATGATATTCACACTTTTTTTCAAAAGTGGTAGATCACTCTTCAATTTTACAATTAAAAATGATAATAAATTAAACAAAAAAATCTTAAAAATAAAAAAAAATACTTTTTTTTTAAATTTAATATTTTATATGTCATGGTAAAAAAAATTCGTGTCAATATCTTTATGTGTTTAGAAGATATGGCTTATCAAAAAATAGTCTAAAAATGAAAAACCCGATATTCAGCTATCGATAACTCGATAAATAATCGGAATTTTGCAATAAAATTGGGCGTGGTTACTAGTGGCTAGCAGCTCTACCAACTGTGTAAAAATCATCAAAATCGGAGAAAGTCGCCAAAAAAGTTGCCCGCTTCACTTATTTTCGCCGATATATATATATGTTATCAAGGACCGTAATTCTTGTATTATTTAAAATAAAGATTATGAAATAATTATTATTTTTTGATTTTTTTATTCAAATCAAATTTTAACTCTAATTTTTAACATAAAAATATAAATCAAAAATAAAAATTATTGGGCAAGTTTTATTTAAAAATTTTAAATAAGAGTTACACGGCAATTTTTACAATAAAAATCAAAAATAAAAACTATTGAACAATTTTTATTTAAAACTGAAAAAAAAAATTATAACGTAATTTTTATTTTAAAAATTTAAAATAAAAATTGAATTTAAGTATCTTTTGAACCAAGGAGCAACAGAAGTATCTGTGGAAAGGGCATTATCTGCCTTAAAACTGGTGCTATTATCAACGGAAAGGTCTTGAAGTGTGCTATACATAAATGTGCAAACCATTATTAAAAATTTATACCTTTTTCGTAAGGTCCTTTAAACAAAAATTATCTATTGCTGCATAGACTTTCATATAAACCACTTTTCTCGCTTTGATTGTTTTTATAACCATAACTCTTATTTGCGATCCCTGATATATATATATAATTCCCACACTGACTATTTTATAGAAATTACAAAATGAACTTGTTTCAGTCCCACAATATGGGATTTATCAGAACTTTTGACTAACATTCGCTATTCGACTTTGCGCTCCATTTTTATCTTTACCTACATTAAAGGAACACAAAAACCCTTTTAAAGATTTTTTGTTAAGAATACCATGCATAATGCCTTACTATGCAACAATTAAATTATTTTACAACAATAACAAGACAAACCAACATTTCCTAGCCACTCAGATATTTGCTACACGCTTAAACGTTTACTTGCAATGGCAAATTTTTTTTCGTTGCATAGATGGCGCCAGTGGTCTTAAAAAACCTTCGTAAGTTTTACAATTTTCAAAATCTAGATAATAATATTAATATTTTCTTATTATTATATAAAGCTATTGCTATACACTTCTTGGTTTAAAATATATTTTATGTTTAATTTAAAAAATTATAATTGCGACACAAATTATAATTTCCATTTCTGAAATAAAAATGTAATAAAATAATATTATTACACTTTTTGTAATATAAAACTTTTAAACTTAAAACATTTAAAAATCAAGTTCAAGAGAGATTCATGCCATATCTGGCCACCACACTGCAGAAAATTGGCCTATCGGACTCTTCAGAGTGCAGGCTCTGTCTAGAAGACAATGAAACCACCAGACATACTCTCTGTGACTTCCAAGCGCTGGTATGGGACAGATCCTATCACATGGGAAAGGAACGGATTAGTCCCTTCCATCTCAGGTCAATACCAACAAAATACCTAATGCTATTCATGCGGAAAGCGGAAAGTCTTTTGCTTTAACTTAAGGGTACAAAAGACATTTTGGTCGCAGTGCCCCTTTCAGAAAAAAAAAAAATTACACAGCAATTTTCCCTTTATAATTGTGAAATTTCATTACCAGATTTGTGATTTGCGACCCCGAAAACGCGGATTTGCATACGCGACATGAATTATAGCCAAAAAAAAAATATTTTTTTTTTAATTTAAGGCTTGAATCCGCCATTTAGGTATTTTAAAATCGTTATATCAGATTCATGATTGACTATCCCGAAAACGCTTATTTGCATACCCAACTCAAATTATAAAAAAAAAATTGTTGTAGCTTTTCAGCTATCTTATCTCCACTTTGAAATTTTGAAAAGCTGTCCATTACTTATAAGCAACTATAAATAACGTAAAACAGAAGTTACAATAATTATTCTCAGAAGACAAAAATGTTATCCCAAAAACGTTGACTTATCTTAAAATTTAAAATCAGAATGTCCTTTGGCCGATTCGCTAGAGAATGCACCATATAAATATAAATTTGTATACCTGTAAAATAAAGTTTACATAAGATCTTTCTAAAACATTGTGAAATATTATATTATATAGCACATTTTTGCTTTTTATACCCTTTACTAAAAAGTACAAATGGTATACTAGATTTGTGCAATATATGTAACGGACAAAAGGACACGCGGCAGACCCCAAGTCCTTTATACCAAAATGCTTATCATAACCTCGGGAAGCGATTGAACCATGTCCGTCCGTCCGTCCGAATGAACACCTAGATCTCGGAGACTAGAAGAGCTAGAAACACCAAATTTACTCAGAAGATGAAGTTTGTTGAATCATGTCAATATCTTCACCCGTTCCCCCGCAGTAGTATTCGAGGTTTTTGGGTACACCGTTTAATATTTTCATCTGAAATTTTACATATTGATGCGTTATAGTTCCACGCATCTGTGTGTCAAATATGAACAAAATCGGACAAATACAGCAAAAGCTATAGTCAAAAATATACAAACTGCGCCAATATTTGAGTCTACCTAATTATGGTTACAAGCGACCTCGAATAACAATTTTTGGTAGCTGATTTATGTGGCTCTAATAAACAAATCCACATCCAAATTTTATTTATTAGGAGCCCCTGCAATCGATTTACCGTGTTTTCTCCCACACCCCTCAACATATCAACTTGAAACTTACCCCATATACTTTAAATAGCTTTTTTGCCGTAACTTTCGAGATTCATATAAATATTGATTGATTGATATTGATTATATAAATATTGAATTTCACAAAAAAAAAAATAAAAAAATATATTCTATTGGAAAGTTCTTAGTAGGAATATTCAAAACAAATGTTTTCGAGAGAAAAAGTACAGGGTATTCCACTGTCGGGCACCGACTGTACTATATTTTTATTTCTGTAGTGGTTCAAACATGTTTTTAAAACTTATATCCTGGTGCGGACTTAGGATTTTCACTTTGGGAAGTTCTTTACTTCGAAGGGAATATATAAGGCGGACGGACCCAAAACCCTTATTACTTTAGCTTAATAAAAGATGGATTTTTTTAAGTTAGCTTTAATTTTTTTTTTATTTGGAAAAAAACAAGGCTTAAATTTTTAAAAATTTAACTTAACTTAACATTATTTAAGAAAAATAAAAATAACCGTCATAATTGAACTTTGAAAAAAATATTTTGTTTCTAACGAAGTTTTAATATACCAAACCAATATGCGCTTTAGAAAAGTAAGACTTCAGTTGTAACTTTGTATAAGTGAAAAGATTTATATTTCCATAAAAGCATTTAGTACATATTTCTACCTGTTTCAAATCATCCTAGATTTAATTTTTTTCCTTTCAAAGCTTCAAAGCTCGCTTACTAGCAGCACGCTATCTTGGGGCACACATTTCGCATGGCCCATTGTTCGACGTTATCATATGAAATCAATAAATTATGTTATTCTAGGAGCGCCTTAACTTTGCTTACTTTCGAGTGAAGTTGATAGATAACAATCGCGATCTCTTGCCGCTCTCTTCCCTCTCGTTGTTCATGTTCGGTTGGGTCCTTAATCATTCCGAGAATCTCCATTGCTACGCACAAATCTATGGCGTAGCGTCGCTTGCTATTCTTCTCTATATTGGATATCAATGGAACTTCATGGATTCAGGGATATCTACATCCTGACGTTGCTTTGATACAGGGAGTAAAGAAAATATTCATCGCTTCGGAAGGCTCCCCACTACCTTACTACTTTTTAATCATAACATATAAATTTAGATAAGTGCATAAAGGATATATTTAAAAGTTATTCAAGCATAGCGTTATTTATGAAAAAAGATATTTGTTATATTAATAACACGCAGATCGTTCGCATCCGTAGTTCTGCCAATCAAGAAATTAAGATAATATATATTGCAGTGTAAATTTGCCGTCCTTCCAAATGCTTTAGGTATTTCATATGTAGGTATATGTAGGTATAAGTCGAAAGAGATCCGAAAAGTATCATTGTTGTTGCTTAGGTGTATGTCTTATTCTCAGTATTAAGGCTTATTCGTTTTTGGACTAGCCTTCTTACATTTTCATAATCCGCCAAATCTAGATAGATGCGCTCAAATTAATATACAGCGATGGCCCACCCTATATTTAAAGCTTAACTTACGCGATCGTGTTTGGTGGACAGCGGTGGCTTTGGTGGCTGCTTGGGATTTGGTTTATTCTCCTTGGTGGTTTTATTGCCCTTCACCATTTTGATGTCCTTGCTGGCCTTGCCTTTGCTGGAACTTGGTTCTTCCGGCATTTGGGCAGCTTTTTTTTTTCGTTTGCTTTAACTTTTGCTCAGTTAAGATTAACTTCGTTGCTTATAATTGAATTTATTATTTAGATTTAGATTTACGTTTGCTTTTATTTACATTTTTTGGAAATTTATATATATAGCCTACTTGATGCCTAAAATTATGTGCATATCAGGTGAGAGGGAGATTGTCAGAAAGGGCAGAGGTAATATGTTATATACCGGGGCACTTTTGCTCTGGCCTTCACAGACGACACAGACGACAGTCATATCGTACATTCGTCATATGCTCACATATATTATATATTATATGTATATATATATATGCTATGTAGTACAATAATACATCATAAATGTCAGCGGCTGAAATTGCGCATAAAGCCATATAAATGAGTCTACTTTAAGGCGCACTATATTTATGTACTTTTGTGCCCGGAATAAGCGCGAAAATTGTCCAAGTTGTGTGAAAAATGTCGCGCCGAGAATTTGACAGAAAGCTGCCTTGACTTGAGTTCTAGGATAGGCTGGTTGGTTGGTTGGTTGGTCTGGGTCTGGGTCTAATGATGACTTGCCATCGCCATTTTCTTTTTTTTTTATAAATTAATTTGCATAAATTATGGCATATGGAGGAGAGCCTTTAGCTATTGCCTATTTAATGCGCGGCTTTTGCGTCCAAGATGACACTATTTATCACTGAAAGCGTATACGGATGTGACATTTTTCTGTCTATATTAACGTATCTTTAACACACGCTTCAACTGCGACAGCAATCATTCATTCATACACTCATTCACTCACTCATTCATTCATTCATTTTGTCATTCATTCAACCAAGCATTCATTCGTTCATTCGTGCAAACATTTCAACAGCATTTTCATTCATTTGCTACACTCCACTTGTAATTTGCATTTTTTTTCACGGGCATTGTCCGCCGGATGGCCCGGATTGCTGCTGCTGCTCAGCGCTCCCTCCCTCCCCCCACAGTTGATTGTCTGCTAAAGAGCATAAAGTCGTAATGGAGTGAAGGCAAATAAACATAAAATCCCATAGAATTGTGGGTACAATAAAAAGAAGTAGCACTCGTCGCATCCAGTGAGTCCGGAAAAACTCACGTGTACGCGCAAATGTTACGTCAAATCACTTTATTTCACTTGTTTTCAATTTCCCAGCCATTTGACGTTTTCGTTTTCGTATTTTTTTCTTCCTATTTTTACTTTTACTTTTATTTATTTTACTTGCGTTTACTACTTTGTTGTATTCGTAGTATCAGACCTCTTGGCACGTAGCGCCTTTCCACCTTTGAGCTGGAGCAGGAGGGCGCCAGAGCTAATCAGTGACAGCTGCTCAACGTGACTGTTGTCAGGTGTCAGGTCTGACCTGAGTACAGAGCTGCCAAATTTGATCTACTTTACTTCAATTTTTCCCCAACTCACCTACCTAGTCAATGACTTTGTCTGTCTGTCGTTCTGTCGCCCGATTTGCGCCGCAACAAACCCAAAAACCGTCAAATAATTAAGTCATAAAATGTATGCGGCGGCGGCTGTGGGGGGGTTTGTCTGTGGGGAGGATGTAGATGTCTGGCACACCCCTACAATAAAATTGTTTGGCTCGACGCTTTGACAATTAACCAAAACTATAAAATGTTTAAGTTTGAACACCTAAAAGCGTTTCCTGACGCAGCTCCGAAATCCACAATTTTGAAAACGTAACAAGGAATATGCTTTTGATAGCTACATGATGAAGATTTGATACTCTTTCAAAAAAATTTTATATTTATATTATATTACACCTGACTTTTATCGCCATCTTCTGGTTTTCTGGTTTGAAAATTCTTCACACCTTTTTAACCGTTTTCACAAATTTAGTCAATGAGATTTTCTTCTATTCAGTGGATTTGAAAGAATTTGTTTTTTTTTCTACTCTTACAGCGAATTCAGCGCTTTCAAATAATCGAAAACATTTTTCTTAAAGTTCTGTTTTGACAAAATATCAAAAAATCATAAAAAAAGGTTTGTTTTGAAATTTAAAATTAAAACCTTAAAATAATTTAACAAATGAGCTTAGCGCTCAGCACCAAACCGGCACTGCTCAAAGCGGTGGCTATTTTTAGTTTTGAGTGAGCGCAACTGAATAACTATTTTATTTTTGGTTTGCGCTTTGCTCTTATCTATAAACGAACCAGCGACTTTTTGTGAATCGCAGCAACAAGCAACGCACAGCGTCAGCCGCACCGCTTAGCGCTCAGCACCAAACCGGCACTGCTCACAGCGGTGGCTATTTTTAGGTTTGAGTGAGCGCAACTGATTAACCCCAGCGGCGCATAGCCTCTGCGGTCTGCCGAAATACTGCATTACCTCCGCAGAAAACGTAATTGATTACAAGCGCTGCGTTTCGTTTGAGGGATTGTAAGCGGAGGCAAATAGAAAAGCAGTGATCTGCCAAAAATCTGCATTACAACTGCGGAAAAAGTAATGCACAAATAGAAACTCGCACTGCGCTACCTTAGCAACACAAAATTTTGTTATTTTGTTTGCATGCTAACAAGCATAGTTCGGCCTTTCTTCTGTCAAACCATTCGTTTATACCTTTTTATTTATTATCTACTGCCGAGAAAGTTTTATTTTATTAAGAGATACGAAAACGTAAAGTCTGACAACTCGTTTCATAATTCCATGAAATATACGTATAATCTTGATTGCGTATCAAACGTTTCTAAGTCAACTACGTTAAAAGAAACAACCATCGACTTGACTTTCGCAAGACACATTACAGCAGAAACACTTCCTTTCATTTCCTATTTCTCCTATCATCGTCCTATCCTCAACAAAATCACTCAAATAGGAATTAGTTAAGTTTTAGTTTACATGTACGATGTTTTAGTAAACAAAATATATTTCTATAGTTACAATTTGTGTAATTCTTATTTTCATTCAATTCCTTGTTCCTATTGTGCAATTTAATATTGTAATATTCATATCAATAAATATTCTACCGAGAAAAAGACGTTGTCACGTAAAATCTTCGCCCGTAAAACCGACTTTACAGGCAGGCACCAGTTTTTTAAATATATGTTTATTGGGATTCAACTAATAAATTCAAAAAGTTATAATCCAATATTGACATAAAAATAAATCGCAACTCACTAAATATAACTTATTGTGTAATAAGAAAAGTCTAAAAATGAAAAACCCAATTTTTAGTATTGGCCAGTAGCTTTACCAAATATATATAAATCAAAATTGGAGAAGTTTGAGGGAAAAATGGACCGCTTTTTGGTTCGCTGCATCTGCCAATGTCAGAAAAATCAAAACACGTCAGGATCTGAAATACAAATATTTTCATTGTTTCTAGATTTTATCTGACGCCTTCTACTACTTCTCATCTTTTTAGCTATTTTCTATACGATTTTGATAAAATCACTCATTACTTTCGTTATTGATTAAACCCCAATATTTATGAAATAACTTCTAAGTTTTTTTATTATATGTATATACTAGGAGAGTTATTATGTTATCCCTATTATTAGTTACCAAACTCCTCCGAAACGACTGGACAGATTCTCATGAAATTTTGTGTGCCTATTGGGTAGGTCTGAGAATCGGTAAACGTTTTTCATACCCCTAAGTGCCATCCCTAAATTTTTTTTTTAATTTTGGACAAATTTTTTTTTTATAGTGTGGCATTGTGTACATTGTCAGATTAACTAATATTTTTTAGTTAATTGGTTTTTGTTTTCACGTGTTACGGGTATTCTCATGAACGCGTCGATGAATTTCAAATCTGATTTTTGCGTGTGTTAGAGGTTGTCAATACAGAGGTTTTTTGAAAGAAATGCAACGAATCAAATTGATTATCAATTTAATGGTACTACCCAGAAACGTGAAGATCGCAATGAACGTGAAAGAATTCGGTCATGACAGACCCGTGATAGTTTGCAAGTTTGAATCGAACTGCAAATTTATCTAAAAAGCTTATATTTTTCCAGATAAGCTAACTAGAGAATCTTACGATGTTTATTTACTTTAAGAGTATCCAAAAACTATGGGCAGGACATCGTCTGCCGGGCCCACTAGTCTTATTATATTTTTCAGTCAAGTTCCAATTTTTTCCACAACGACGATCAAAACATAAATGACATACAAAATTGTCAAAGAAATGAAAAATGAGTAAAAACAATACCTTCAATTTGATACGATAAACCTAACCACTAACAACATTAAATTATAAAAATATCGAAATCAGTTTTGCAAAGTCTCAAAACCCGTTCTGTAGTGATACAAGTTTTTGCAACTTAATTTTCGAAAGTATGCCAAAAATTTTCCTAAGCTATTATAAGTGAATTTTTCCTAAAATTTTCAATCGAAAGTAAATTTAACTTTTTTTCAAAAATTTAGCTTGATGCAACTTGAAAAAAAAACGCAAGACCCTTTTGTCATTCCGAATGCGACATGCGGTTGTAGCCCGGACAATTTTTTTCAGATTGCGAAAAACGTTAAGCCCTCAACTTGTTTGGGTTGTGCGCAAACAAAAAACAGACATTTAGCACTACAGCGTTACCCATCGATACAAAAAAGTCACCCATAGTAACCAATTCGAGCATTATCTTGGCTAAGAATGGTTTCGTCCTTGGCGCTTTGTTTTTAGTCGAACAGTTCCAGCAAACAAATGATTGTATATCATTCTACGCCCTTGTCTAGTTTTTGCTGGCGGGCCATTTGATTCCAAGCGCTCCATCCGGAAAAAAACTTTTGTTGGATTTAACTTGTTCTCGAATACGACCCATATACGATGAATACTGCCCAGAATTGGCCGCTTATTGATTCAAAGATGCGGTGGGAACTTTCTGCGGCTCAACCGAACATATTTAGCTTGGGGAACTTTTTTTTGGACTTTGCTTTGTTTCTAGCAGACTCACAAAACTTTATAGCTACCAGATTGGATCTTACTAAAATCCAATTTTCAGGAACTTTCTTTCAGAAACAAACCTCGCAGTTGAGAGAAAATAGAGAACCTGTGTAGAGTGGAGTTTATTCTTCAACAGATTTTTCTAAACTCCTATCATTAGCGCTGAATACGGTTTATACAAATTTTTAAGCAGTTTCCGCTTTCACTTTTTGGTGATGTTATATTAAATCATAAGTGTGAGTAGGAGCTTAGGAAATTACGTATGAATTATAGCACGGAAATCATCTGTGAATTGTTTTGTGTCTGGTATTTGAATTCCCAAATGCGCTACTATTATTAGCATTTAATACGATTCGATTTACCAATACGATCGTAGTTTTTTTAACATATCGATAGTATACTTTTGTACATAAGGCTCTTTTTGATCACATCAACGGCATAAAATCGGTAACATGGTCAAAAAAAAAAGTATATTTACGGACTTAAACAAAAGAACGAAACTGTTTTGACTATTCAAAGTTTTTTATAGTCACCATAAGACACGGTTAGTAACTCAGATCGGTATATTTAATATTTTGTAAATTAAGGATGGATCGTTCAACACAAATTTTGCATTCAGAAGTCTTTTGACATAAGTACCACAAAGACAATCTACTCGAAATTTAAACTTAAAATGGGTTGGCTATATGCTGATATGGATAGTTCCTATAGGGCCGATCTTCTAAAATATACAAATTTTGAACAAAATTTGATTGTTGTCGTTTGAAATATTGTGAAGATATTGGCCAATAGTAAATTTTGCATCTGTAGTGGAGTTTGATGGATAGTATGAGGATCTTCAAGCAATTGCGACCAAATTTTATTAAAATCGGTGCCAGACTAGTATCATATGAGCCTCATCCATCAGGACGAATCGTACCAAAAAATCGGCATTATTTTATATGAACAATGTCGTTGATTTTCGCGTTTGTTTGGGCGTAAATCGATTCATGGTTAGAACCATAATTCGACAACCTTTCCAAGATGCGTTCGACGACGTCAGTCAGCTGAAATCGTCAAATTTAATCGAATATTTCGGTTGACTATATTCATATGGCTCACCATAGGAACGATCGGTAAAAAAATATTTTGTTACAGCTTAATAAATTCTTCTGTTATTTAGTTTTGTTATGAAGGAACCGGATTTTATTGCAAACTAGTGGTACAGGGTATCCCACACAGCTCGATCCGTAGACCCGACTAAACGTACAGCCATTTATAATTCTAAGTTGTTACTTTGAAATATTGTTTTTTTTACTGCGGCCCTTGGAGTTTTAGTGGTTTATGATCAACTAGACACATTTAATGATTTTTTGAATTGAAGATCTTCCCCTACTACGTTAAAGCAAAGAGAATTATTTTATGTTTAATGAATGCTTATCTGTTCGCTTTGAATTTCTTAACCACTAAAAGTAATTTTACATATGAAGGATCGTTGGAAGCGCTTCGATCGTCTGCTGACTATGACTATGGCCTATGACGTCACTAGTAAATAGAATATGAAACCCTCAAGAATTAACAAAATTATATTTTTACGTAAAATGCACTTTTTAAAAGTGAAATCAATACTGAATGATCAATTGATCATTGTTGCTCTGATAAATATAGGGTAGGCCATCTGTTGGTTTGTTTATTAATTTCAATTTATTACTATATTTTCCAATAAAAATGGGCAATGGTATATACCGAACTGAAAGTTTTAAAATACTCACATTTGTATGATAAATAATATAGCATAAATAACCGTCTTGCTCTACATTTCCGTATTCGAATATTGTAATTTTCGATGAGTTTTTTTGACGGCTATTCTCTTTTATCCACGATAATAATGTCGCTAATAATGGTCACGTAGACTTCAATTGTTGCATTATTTGATTCTTGTAAGCGCGTTCTCGACGACTTATTGACACTGACCTCAATTATGTTTTTTTTCACAGCAGAAACGGTCGATGACTAAAATTCTGTAGCTTTGAACTTGACTTAATTCGACGAGTCATTCAATTTGGACAGGTATGTTCCAAATTATATGTCCCAAACTCAACAACCAAAACAAAAGTTGGCCCACCCTATGTAACTTATTTCGAAGAGCATCAACTTTGGACAGGCATATTCCCAATTATATTCCAAAAGTTGGCCCACCCTAAGCAAATAACTCTCGAATTTATTTTAATATATTTAAATTGCAATTATAATGATGCTCAAAGTATGCAATGATCATATGCCACAACAAACTAAATCCTAAAGCTGATATGAAAATAAATTAGAAAGGACAATTCTGCAACTAAATTTCGAAAGATTACGTTAATAAAAATATTTTTCGTTACAATTTCAACTAAATAGCTTTTATATAATCGAATCAAATTGTTTAAACATTTTCTTGTTATCTTAAAACCGTGTTAAAAAAGACCATGTGCAAAAAGAAATTGGACATTCTAACAAGTGGTCATAACCTTTAATTAGTAGAAAGCTTGTGGTCTCCTCGGATTCTGTCACGTCCTCAGATTTTACTATAATTTGAGAAAATTTAAAAAGTGATTTTCTTTAATTTTTAATCAGCTATCCGACAGACCCTGTATCTTACCGGGAGTCGAGGGTCGACAGACCCTATATCTTACCGGGATCTAGAGTAAGATAAAAAATTATGGAAATCACTTTTTAAATTTTCAAAAATTTTTATAAAATTCAATCGGAATCGAATTCTTTGAAAAATCACGGGCTAGGCAAAATCCCCCAGCCCATAAAAACTTCACCGAATCACTTTTTTACGCTTAATTTTTTAAAATCTTTAAGGTTGGCTTAAAGTTGAACACTTTAACCACTCTGAAACTTTTCAAAACTAATCTTGAAGCATATAATATCAATTCATATAGATTACACCTTAGAATGTTCACTCAATTCTTTTGCTACACGGTCCTTTTATCACGGCTGTCCTGTCTATATGTTGGCAATATAATAATACATAATTGCGTTTTAAACAAAAAAGGATTTTCTCCAAAAAATGCGTCGGAATTTTGAAAATTAAACTAACAAATGCAGGATAAATTAAAAATCAAAGTCAAAATTTTCTTGGAAACCTTAACACACAACTTTGGCTCAAATTTGGCCCTAGAGCGGAATTGTTCAAATACCAAAAGTGTAATGTTTTTTAGTTTTTCATTATTTCTGTAAATTTTAACGTATTTGGTATCCAATGGCCAAAGTTCCCATAAAAATCGGAGTCTGCGTTTTCAAATTATGGAATATATAAAAAAGGTCTCTATTAATTAAAGACACCGCCGTTCGGATTCGGCTATACTCTGTAGGTCCCTGTTCTGCTCGAACAGTTATTAATAGAGATCCCCTATACCACTCCTCCAAGGGGTCCAACAGGGAATTATTTATTTATCAGCTAACACTTACAAAAGGCTTGTCATATAGTTCAAACGAAAACTGCAGCATTTAACAATTAATTTACTAAAATTCACAACTAGTTTAAGCCACAACTACTTACATAAGCTCAATTGCTGCAATAAAATTCGCTGCAATCCCTTTTGTCTTATCGATCTTATAATGGAATTTTGGCAATTTGTAGTTACCAGTTCTCAAAAATAAAACAAGGATTTTCTTAGACATGTTTTTTATTGTAGTTTTCTGTGGGAAAGTAAACATAACTTCAAATAGTAGTTACTATATCGGCTATAAACTGTAGGTCCCTGTTCGAAAAGTTATTATTAATATAGATTCCCTATGCCTCCTCTAAGGGGTCAAACAGGGAACTTTTTTTTTAGAAGAGGTATATACTATATTAGACTCTTCCAAAAGCTTAAAATGTATCCAACTTAAACGATTTTGGATACTCATTTCACTGCAACTCTAGATACAACCTCATTTGACTTATTTCCAAAAAAGCCATACAATTAGTGGAATAAAAAACTGAACTTGTTATACGGTTTTCACATTCCTTTGCTCAAAGAATTTCCAGGATACGCTTTGGTTGCCTAAGTGAGTTACAAACTTTTTGAAAAACTTACCATACTGTGTGCTACCTGAAGAGTATGGAAAAAAGTGGAACTGTTACCCACATATGCGGCAACCAAGAGCGCCAGCCTGAAGCGAAGCACACACACACATACCATTACGCACACCCACACACACCCCCGCACACACACACACATTTAAGCCAATTAGCATTTATGTGCGACGTTGGCAGCGAGGACGACGGCAAAAGCGCAAAACGCGTTACATTTTCATCAAACGCACGACACTTTGTTTTAATTTCAGCAACCACACGCTACACACACATCCATAGCGCCCACACACAGATACTCACAAACACACACACACATTGAACTAACACCACAGCAAAACATACCAAGAACGAACCAACACACTGACAGCTTTGGTTTGGTTTTCCGTCACGGACTCGAAACATTTACAAATTTCTATTTGTTTGTTTGTCGCCTGTTGTTGCTCCCCCGCCCCCGCCCATCACTGCGCCACCCCCCAGCCTGCTCAAGCCTAAGCCTCTGCCAAAGCTTTGCCTTTTGCTATGCCGCCGCTATTCCCACGGGCCTATGCACGGTATATTACATTGTTTTGGGCAATTCACTTTTACTGTGATTAATTTAAATGTCCCTCCCCGCCCGCACACCATCCATCCATCCAAACCGCACCCTGTTTTTTATGCTTTTTTATGAACCAGTTCCATAGTAACGAAATAGAAATCCGGCAGGGGAGGCACGGCGCCCGTCTTTTATTTATGCGCACATACGAGTATTACGTGCCATGTGTGGCTTTCATAAATACGCCCCAAACCCCCCAAAAAAGTCGAATGTTGGCATTTTAAATCGAAGCAGACATACTAGATATGACTAATACAATTAGCGGGGAAGACAACGCCTAGATCCTTAATATATGCTAATGATGAGCAAGAGCGAACTGTGAATGTGGGGAGGCAGACATTGGGAAGGGCCGCTGCTAATATGTAAAGACATTAACCGTCTGATATATGTTGAAAGATTGATATACCAAGCTATATTCCCACTTGATGATTTTCGTTAAACGTTGAAGCACTTGAAATACTTAGGGAGCGCTCAATTTATTGTACTTTATCAGATAACCTTCAAATACAACTTTGAAAGGGTATATTTACATATTGTATAGCAATTCGTAAAATTTTTCCCGGTTATCTGAACTGTTGAGGAACTCTTGGTGGAACGATAAGCGATATAGGTAAACTATGACATGGGAATCTCTATTGTCAATAACTTGAGAAATAATAGACTTATCTTGGTCTGCTTTCGCGCTGATTCCTGCTGTAAATGTTCCTTGTGCACCAACCTGAGGATAGATCCAAATTAAGCCAGTTTCAACCGATCCAACTATTTCCATTAAACATCGCCAAAAATAATTTGGATCCATTGGACCAAAGTTTAACTAGTTTTGTACAGACCAAATGTTCTTCATACTAAAACTAGGGGGCTCTGCTACCTGTGTAGCTTGCACTTCAATTTCCACCAAGTCTTCGACTAAGAGAGTTATAAACATATATATTCTGGTTTCCTCACATTGAGATAGATCATCAAGTTTTAAATAGATTTGATGAAACAAATTTAGCTCAAAACTTAACCCCGCCAGATGCTATTCTAAACCTCCTAACACTGAACAAGGTGGGGAAACAACAAGCCATCCTATCAGCTTTACGCATAAGAGTGGCGAAAAAATGGAATGACCAAGATTTTGGTCATGCAAAGATTCTAAAGGGGAACTCACCTATCCTTGAAAGCACAGACTACAGCATACCGCAGGAACATTTTACAACTAAATTCAGAGCCTATATTCCAACCAGAGAGGTGTGAAATACAGGTGTACCAGGCCCAGCGGGTTTGATAAAGGTATACACGAACGGTTCAAAGCTAGACGACCGTGTAGGCGGAGGTGTCTACGTTGAGGATTTCACCATTGGAGCTGCTTTGCGACCCCCGGACTACTGCAGTGTTTTTCAAGCAGAGGTCACTGCAATCCGAGAGGCTTTAATAAAAATAAGAAACCTACAAGTTCAAAATAAGAACATTTTCTATTCGGACAGCCAAGCGTCTATTAACTCCCTAGTTTCGATGACTCCGTGTATGAAGTCAGTGAATAACTTCCGCTTGTCTCTAGGCGAGATGGCTGAGTAGTTTTCAATTCAGCTCATATTGTTCCCAGGACATAGGGACTTTGAGGGAAACTGTATTGCGGATGAACTATTTAGACAATGTGCTACCAGCACCTCCTTCAAGACAAGAAGGGCCTGGGCATACCCATGGCCAGCTGTAAACTGAGAATACGAAATTTTTTCGCTCTCTATGCAAATAAAACGTGGAATCGGACATCGAAAAAGTGCAGAATCTCGCGGCAAACTTGGCCGACATACTGCAGTAACAGAACCAAAGAACTTTGCTGAATAGAGCCCAATGCTTATCTGTTATCCGTGCCATCACAGGACACTGGTTGGTAGGAAACCACGCATCCAAAAAACAAGATTTAGGTTCCTAAAGTCACACTTTCTTGACGATTTATCTCAGCTCTCCAAAAGGCCTTTTGAGGATTATTCAGTCCAAGATTTTGGTCATGCAAAGATTCTTAAGGGGAACTCACTTATCCCCGAAAGTACAGACTATTGCATACCGCAGGAACATCTTACAACTAACTTCAAAGCCTATATTCCAACCAGAGAGGAGTGGAATACTGGGGTGCCAGGACCAGCAGTTATACACGGACGGTTCCAAACTAGACGACCGTGTAGGGGGAGGCGTCTACGTTGAGGATTTCGACATTAGAATTGCTTTTCGGCACCCAGACCACTGCAGTGTCTTTCAGGCAGAGGTCACAGGACACTGGTTGGTAGGAAACCACGCATCCAGTTTAAATGCTCCCCACCATGACTTCTGTAGAAGCTGTGGCGATGAAGAAGAGCTGGAGACAGTGGAACACTTCTTCTGTCACTGCCCTGGACTGGGCAGTAAAAGATTTAGGTTCATAAAGTCACACTTTCTTGACGATCTATCTCAGCTCTTTGAAGTCCAAAATGCCTTTTAAGGTTCATTCAGGCAGCCGGATGGCTTCCTCACCTTTCGTAGGGGACCTCTCAAGTGGGGAAATGCGATGAATTAGCTCACTCTAGCGGTATCGCAAAGGGTCTATCCTTGGCCTATGTGAGTTGGGACGTCAGTCCCAACTGCCGCCCTAACCTAAGCTTTATTCAGGCAGCCGGATGGCTTCCTCACCTTTTATAGGGGACGCCCTAACCTAACCTAGCCCCGCCATTTTCCACGAAATATTCAAATCTCCAGAAATTATCTAAGCCCCCAAAAAAAAAAAAATCACGTCTAGTTTTAAGTTGATTTGATTGAGAAATTATCCCTAATCGATGGCATATAATATTTGGTTAGTCCCCATCTTTAATCAACCTTCACTCTACAGTTGGACGGCGCGCTAATTTCCTTGCCCCAAACCCCCATTGGAAGGATTACGGTTCCGTGCCCACTTTTTGAAAAAAAGAATATACTACAATTTCCGACTATATTCCCAATATTCCGATTTGGTTTTCTTCATCAAGCATAATAAAGATAGATAATTTGATATTTTAAAAAAACATGTCCATATGTCCTTAAACCTGCGACCTTGAATCCTCAGCTGTTCAATCTGATGAATGGGGTCAAACATTGACTTTCTTCTGGGATATATGGGTGTAGAAGATGTAGGCAATTATGTATCCAAAATTTCAAGTTTAGTTCATATCACTACAGCTGACTCAAATTTGAGTTTATTTGCTAAATCGTAAATAATTATTTTTTATTAGGTTGAGAATTTCTTTTTACTATTAATTCAAACAGATCAAAGTACCCTGTCAAAAGTACTTCCAAACTTCACAATGTTTAGATCTAAATTTACAAAATTATCGTACAATTTTTATTTTTTTGAAATTTTTTTAACAAATTTATAATGGTTTGCCGCCATTATCATGCGCCATGTGTTCCCCGCTGCCAGCCCAAATGCATATCGGTCCGGGACCCCATAACACCCGCCGTTCGACAGTCTTGTAAATTCACCCAAGAGCCCATTTGGAACATTATCCGGGCACTAAGCGTACTGTTTAGATGTTCCCCGTTTGTTCTCATAAATATATTCTTTAAATTGGCCTATCAAGAGCACTTGCCAGTCATAATGAAGCCACGTGATCGCGTTTGGTCCGTGATGGCTAATGTGAAGGCACCTTATAGCGAGAAACATGATCTCGAAATCTATGACAGCATGTACGATCGTTGTGGCAAAGAAATTAATCCACTAGATCCCGATAACATATTTAAGATAGTGCGTATGATGTTTCTAGGTAAAGTGCTGACGATTGAACAGAGACGCTATCTGGTGAACATGTTGCAACGTTTGAACGAGCGCAACATAAATCAAGTGGAATTGAAATTCCTGTTAAAGTATATGGCCCATGTTGACAAAAGGGAACTGGCCTGCCAAATTATAAATGAGAACTTTTGTGCCGGCAATCTGTACAATGGACTCAACTACAGAGCTATATGCTACTTTAATGGAGATATTTATGATAATATAACCGCGCCTGCGACTACTCCCGATGGCGTGAAGGCCAAAAAAAAGAAGCCAAAGAAACCAAAGACCTCCCATAAAAAAGAAAAGGTCTTCTGCACGCAACGTCATCAACAAAAGCAAGACGACCAACAGGCAAACGTAGTACCGCCTCCACCGCCCCCCAATAATCGACACGCATCCAATAGTCGACGCGCATCCAATAACCGAACCTCCAGAAGAAACACCATTGGCTCTATGACAGCAGAGACCTGGGCGGCGGGAAACTTGGGTATGGCTCAGAACGAAGATTATCATTTCAGCGCAGAAAACCCACATGGCACAGACAACCCAAAAGCCCATACCTGGAGCTACAAATTCAGATCTATACCACCTAGCAACAAATATTGGCGATTTAGTCCTCCTAATTTGGTTGGATTGCAAGTAAAGGGCTCTAAATAGATAAATTTGTTAAAAATCTAACTTTTGACAATAATCTAAAATTTTATGTATACGTAATAAATTTCAGATGTAAAGAACTGTATACAAAATGTTTTGAAACTAACCTTGCTTTGGTTGACCTGTTAGTCTGTTTAAGTTGAGCTTAGTTTATAAAAAAAAATGGCGTACGTAAAGTCGGGCGCGGACGACTTTGGGATACCCTGTACCACTTGCTTGCAATAAAATCCGGTTCCTTCACAAAAAACCAAAAACAGAAGAATTTTTTAGCAAAAATTTTTGTTTTGACCAATCGTTCCTATGGGAGCTATAATATATAGTCAACCGATTTCAATCAAATTTGACACAATGATTAAATGCCTTAAAAAAATCTGAATGCTGAATTTAGTTCAAATATTTTTACAAACAAATGAAACACATCGGATTTTGTATAAAAGCCTTTTTTTTGGACCGATATGTCCTATTGGAGCTATATGATATAGTCAACCGATTTGGATTAAATTTAGTACAGTGCTTAGCAACTATAAAAAACTTACGAATATCAAATTTGGTCCCAATATCTCA